>ML685930.1:2287977-2306341 GCA_007922175.1 Pelusios castaneus | reverse complement strand
TTTTTTCTTTCTCTTCTTTGTCTTCCTTCCTTCCTGCTCTTTCTGTCTTTGCTTCCTTCCTTTCTTTCTTTTTTTCTTTGTCTCCTCCTTCCTTCTCTTTTTTCTTTCTCTCCTTTTTTAAAACTTTTTAAAAATTAATTTTAAATAAAAACCTTTCTTAAAATTAGATTTCAATTCCAAATTCATTCCAATTAAATTAAACACAATTAATTAATTAATTCTATTTACAGTCACTTTATCTTCAATTAATGCCTATAATTTCTGTCTTGTGAGTTTTCCCCAAAAATTTATTCTGAAAAAGTTTTTCACACGGCTTGAAAATTTTGCACACAAGCCACCAAACCTAGAGGGAACATTGGCTACTAGTTGCGTACACAACAGCAGGCTAACATCGGTCAGTCCCACACTCTGGGCCTGGCCGGAGCCCACAGCACCAACAAAAAGTGTGTGGATGCATTACTGCCTGCCACCTAGTACCCAGAAACACAGGCCAGCAGCAGACGTGATAGCTACGCATTCACATTTTTTTCTAATTATAATACGGCCCCCCAACAGTCTGAGGGACCGTGAACTGGCCCCCTATTTAAAAAGTGTGAGGACCCCTGCTGTAAGACCTCACAGGTTGTCTTTCAGTATATTAGCGGCCTGCATAGTTAATAAAACTTAACAGTTTTTACCTTGTATTTTTATTTTCTTTGATATATTCAAAAATTTACTGTTTACTGCACTATTTTCAGTGTTATTTCTTTATGACACGACGGACATCAATAGGAGTTCCGATACCTTTTTTTTTTTTAGAAAAAAAGCACTGCACAGATCATACCCTAAGGTTGCACAGATGTACATCCCTTGACACAGGTAAAATTTGAAACCATTCTCTTTTGCTTCATCATAAAAAAAAATATCTCCCAAAATCACTACTGCCAAAATAAATATCTCAAAATCAGATATAAGAAAATCTATCTTCTGCTCAACAGGGCTGCTTGGAGAACAAAATGCATTTCCCCCCCTCGATTCAGCTGTCTTTGCTGTCACCTTTCTCAGAATCCCCACTCACTTTGCTCCCTCACCTCCTAATACATGCTTTCTAAGTCCCCCATTTCTTGATTCCTTCCCATCTTTCACCCCAAGCATAGACCCTTCGAGGAAAAGAAAAAGGGGAAGAAATATTTCTCACTTATAGTATTGCTTGAAAATACCAAGGAAGTTTGAAATACTGATTTTTAAGCAACTGTGAATTGCATTTCCTTTTCCAAACATCACTCACCATTTGATTTATATCATATGATGATGCAGAAGTAATTATGGCTGGTCTAGTAACACTGCTACTATTAGAAGAGTTTTAATCAGTAAGAAGTTTTTTTTATGGACTATATGGTCTCCTCCCAGTGGACCTGATGGTGGCTCTTATTTTGCACAATTCCAGCAATTTACAGGAACTGGAAAGCTAATGAATTCAGCCACTTAAGAATTCTGTCAGTGTGGTAGACTTGTTGGGTAACATAGAGCTACTGAAACTATGCTGCAGTTCCCAAGCACAGACAGCTGCCATTATTTTGAAATTCACAGTTAAGGTGTATAACCGCCTTGTACAAAAAATACAGGAATGGGGGTAGGAAAACCCTCTGTTGGTGTTAATGTTGGTTGTCTGCTATGGTATATATGGCCAAACTTACTGATCCCCCCAATGTCCCTCTCCCTGCTGGGCAGACTTCTCTAGCCCCCCCCTTAGCCCCCCCCCCCCCCCCAGGGGGCAGAAGCTCCAAGCTCCCACCCCAGTCCGGTAGGCGGAGAATGGGGAGGAATGGGAGCATAGGGGGAGGCTCTGTGAGCCACACTTCAACTATGAAAGAGGTGCACGCAGCTTACGAGCCATGGTTTGGCCACCCCTTTTATATGTGTTTGGTTTTTTGTGGGGTACGCTATGGATATGGTGGGAAAGGCATGCATGGCTGAACAAGAACTGAAAATAGGCAACAGGCAGAACTCTCTTTTATATTAAATTGTACCAGAGTTCTAAAACACAGAAATAATGCAAGGATTGTGAATGGATTTTCTTTTGAATATATGGAATATGTGTATAGGCTGCATTGTGTCAGTTTGATTGAAATATGCAAAACATTATAGCCAGATCCTCAGCTGTTATAAATGTGACAAGTTGGAGAGGACTCCACTGTAGAATGGATACATAACTCATAACTTTTTAGAAGGTATAAATATAGTTTTGACACCAACTCTCCTAGGTAATTGCTTCAATATTTCTGACTTTGGGCATTTCTTGATTACTAAACTTATCTGTCAAACATCCCTGTGACCCACATCCAAAACATCTGTCTTCACAACATTCAGAAGAACCCCTGGTTTTAACACACATTCCTTTCCTCCTGATACAGGTATACTTGAATACCTTATTTCTGTTTTTTTATTTGTGTGTCGATGCATAGATGTTGGGCTACAGCTAATTGCAAAGAAATGTTGATGTGTATCAACCTAACTCAGGCCCCGTTCACTGTTGCAATCTCATTTATGTTTAGTCACTCAGCTTGAAGTGATTGTAAGTCATGTCAGGAGTTGAATTTCTTTGGTATTTTGGGTTGTTTTTGTTTTGTTTTCCCTCTCTGTGGGCTGCTGGAAGAGAACAGAGTGATAAATGTTGGGAGAAGTAAAACAGCAAGGAAACGTGAATGGAGACAGTGTAAAGAAGGAAGGAGAAAGTACCGGGGGTGAGCAGAATGTTGTCAGAGTGGAAATGAGCACATTAAGGTGCACAGTATGAGTGAAACCAGGCTGATGAGAGGTGAATAGGTCAAATGGGATGGGAGGATTATAGTCCAAAGGAAAAAACGTAGGTCTCAAAAAAAAAAAGCTGATACCACAGACCAGTAAATCTGAAGGCTGACCCAGGGAGAGAGGTTGAGTGGCAGATACTTTCCTCTGACCCTGGTAGTTGAAGGTTGGTAGTAACTGCTTACGATCATTTTAAGATCAGAGATACAGAAGCCTAGTAAGAGATAACTGATTAAATGAATCTGTGTCCAGGGAACATACGGTTGTCTTAATTGCTGGTAATTGTCAGGGTGCCAGAGTGGGGTGCCAGAGAGTTCAGCTCATCCAAACAACCATAACTCTTTATTTCTGTAGTCAAATTACAAAGGGGTAGCCATGTTAGTCTATTGTAGAAAGACAACAGAGTCCTGTGGCACTTTTAAAATGGAAGTGGGATTTTCTCCCACGAAAGCTCATGCGATAAATAAATCTGTTAGTCTTTAAAAGTGCCACAGGACTCTGTTGTCTTTATTTCTGCTGCTTGTTTCTATTGTCTTCTACAATGAAATGTTAGGTGTACTCTTTTTTTTCTTTTTATGTTTGTCATTTTCAGAGAAGTTTAGTAGTAGGTCTCCCTTTAACACCACCTTAATGAAATGTTTTAACGAGGATCATGACCCTCAAGTGGGTTTCCTCTTTGAGGCATAAAACTTAAGGGCTATTTATTACAGTCCTTTAAAAAGTTGGAGGAGGAGGATCTGTATTGAAATATCTGACCTAGATTGTCTGCTAGTGCAAAAAAAGTACTCATGATTAATCAGGTACTTTGATCTGCCTGGTTGATGGAATAAATGCACCTTGAATGTATTATGCCCAAGGAAGATTTAAACAAACAACAGAAGCCCATGTCCCTGCTGGAAATATTGTTTTATTAGTTTCACCACCATTGACACTGTGAAGGAAAGGACAATATTTTCAGAGTTAGCTGAGGTGAAGAGATAAAGGGCATGCATTGAGAATATTCCTTAATTGGTTGAAAAATATTTAAAACATTTTACTGCTTCTTTTTACATACAGTCCAAATGGTTTCTACACAGTTTGTCTAGTAATCAGTCAGCTTTGGATTTGTAACCTCATCTTGATCAATAATATGCTTCCAGAGATGAGTGAAGTTTTGCTCACGAATTTGTATTTGGATTTGTGAAACTGAAGGCATGTTATTAGCTTATTTAAAAAAATAAATCACATTTTCACACATGCCTCTTGCTGATAGGACATCTAAAAGCATGCCAAAGCTTTCAGGCTACATTTTCTAAATTTGAGCTGATTTGGCAAATTGTGATTTCAGTTGCAGTCTTGGGGAAGAGCCAATCATTTGTACCCACTCAGATAATCCAGAGTTCTAAGCGAAAGGAAGGTGGCCCTTCCTGACAGCCACCTGAAGACACCAAACTTTTTGAGCTGGGTTAGATGCCAACAGTTCTTTCTAGCACAAGGATACCACCAGGTAGGGATAATGGGGAAATCATTTGGGAAGAGTTCAATTGAAGGACCTGTTGAATGGAGGGCAGAATAGTATGGAGATTTAAAAACTGACTGTTAGTGCCCGATGGGACAATGGGTGGCCGCTTGCTCGGGCAGGTCTATGTCTATGCCACCTTTCCCTAGGCACACATTAAGGAGACCCCATTTTGGACAGTGTAAGAGGCTCTAGCCTGAAATCTGGGAGACTTGCAGCAAAGAATACTGACCCAACCCAAGAATTTACAACCCACCTGGGGATGTGAAACTGGCCTACCCAGAAACTTGGGACCCACCTAAGAATTTATGACCCTCCTGGAAAACATGGGATTCTCCTTCGAGTGATTGCTCACGTCGACTCCAATTAGGTGTGCGCGCGCATCGTGCACGGCTGCCGGAAAGGATTTCCCTAGCATCCCCAGAGGGTCGGCTACAGAGCCCCCTGGAGCCGCGCCTGTATAGCGCGCCTTATAAGGGCTCGCCGACCCTTCCCCCGTCAGTTCCTTCTTACCGCAGTGACGGCTAGTCGGACTCTTGATCTCTCGTTGTAGAGATCCGTCCTAGCATTCTCTATACTCCTTACTTTCGAACTGAGCAAGTCTTTTTCTTCTTCTAGTCTTTCCACCTACTTAATAGTGTTAGTTGCTAAGCCTAGGGGCCGGGGCATGCCTCGAGCCCCAGGCTTTAAACAGTGTGTGGAGTGCAACAAGCCTATGCCCAAGAGCGACCCGCACTCCACCTGTCTAAAGTGCCTCGGCGAAAAGCATTTGGGGGAGAAGTGCAAAATTTGTAGATCGTTCTGGCCCAGGACTCAAAAGGACCATTCCCAAAGACTCAAGGTACTCCTCATGGAGGCGGCACTTAGACCCTCCCCCAACGCTCCGGCGCCGACTACGATCTCGACGCCGTCGAAGAGTTCCCCGGCACCGGGGCCTTCGAGCCAGGGGAAGGACAATCGGCACCGGGTATCATCGGCACCGAAACCGGGGCCCCGGCACCGGTCTTCTTCACCGGTGCCGCGGAAAAAACACCGGGCGGATAGAGGCCGGTCACCGACCACTAAGGACGGCGCCAGGGGTAAGGACACCGTGCGACCCGTGTTGGGCCACGTCGCTGCCACCCCGAGGACGCCCAGGTTGTCACCTCCGCCCCGGGACATCGGGAGATCTAGTCCGGCTCCGGTGATCTCCGTTCAGGAGCTAGTGGAGGATGTGGACATTACAAGATCTCCCTCCACGCCTGAGACATTCGAGGCCGCCAGGGAGCTTATAGAGAGTACGGCACCGCGTAGAGGTGATCCCGACTCTGCGACCGCTACTCCGGCGCCGGGTAAGCCCCGTCAGTCAAGGGGCAAACCCACGCCGCTACCGGCCCCTCACTCTCCAAGGCACCGCTCCCCGAGGTCGAGACCCACAGCACCACCATGGTCGCCCAGGAGCGTATCGCCTTCGGAGTCCGAGGAGGGATCGATCGCGTCCCAACGGAGCCGCTCCCGCTCCTCCTCACGGCACCGCAAGGAGGCGTTTCCGGCACCGTGGGGTCCTGCATGGCAGAACCCTAATAATTGGCCTTTCTGGACGCCCTGGGCATATCATCAGTCCAAGGGGACGCATTCATCTCGTTCCCTCTCTACGGCACCGACTTTTCACAGACCACGTAGTCGATCCGAGACAATTTCCCGCCCAGACTCGGTACCGGAAGGGGACCGGCACCGTCCACCTAGCACGGCACCGCGTGGGACCGGCACCGTGCCTCCACCCGAGGAGACCGGCACCGCTGCCGAAGCCTCGACGCCGCACGATACCCTTGAAGAGGAAGACTGCTCCCTTGTCAAGGGTTCCTCGTCTTCGTCACCAGACGAGGCAGTAGCAGGCTCTGCACCGG
Organism: Pelusios castaneus; assembly: GCA_007922175.1. Taxonomy (NCBI): domain Eukaryota; kingdom Metazoa; phylum Chordata; order Testudines; family Pelomedusidae; genus Pelusios; species Pelusios castaneus. Next base: position 2,300,170 of record ML685930.1, on the reverse strand, counting down.
CCCCACCATCGGAGGATGGCAGGGCGCACCAGGACCTCCTTAGAAGGGTTGCCCTCAACTTGGGCATTCAAGCCCAGGAGGTCATTGAGGACACAGAGGACCCCATGACAGACATTCTGACCTCTTCAGTTCCCTCGAGGGTGGCTCTGCCCCTAATAAAGACTATTGATAGAACCATGAGGTCTATCTGGCAGACCCCCTCTTCAGTGTCGCCCACTCCGAAGAGAGTGGAGAGGAAATACTTTGTGCCTCCCAAGGGGTATGAGTACCTTTACACCCACCCAACTCCAGGGTCACTCGTCGTGGCGGCTGCCAACGACAAGGAGAGGCAGGGGGCACAGGCACCAACGCCAAAGGCCAAGGATGCTAAGAGACTGGACATTTATGGCAGAAAGGTGTACTCCACGGGAGGTTTACAACTCAGGGTGGCAAACCAGCAGGCCATCCTGAGTAGGTACACTTTTAACTCTTGGTCCTCGGTTGAGAAATATGCCACCGCATTGCCGCCGGACTCCAAGGAGTTTACGGCAATGACAAATGAGGGCAAAGAGGTGGCCAAAGCCTCCCTCCAGTCGGCCCTAGATGCGGCAGACGCAGCTGCACGGGTCATGGCTTCGGGTATCTCAATGCGTCGCAGCTCGTGGCTGCAGGCCTCGGGGCTCCCATACGAGGTCCAGCAGACTGTCCAAGACCTCCCTTTCGAGGGCCAATCCCTCTTCTCGGAGCAGACAGATTCCAAGCTCCATAGCCTCAAGGATTCAAGGGCGACGTTGAAATCCTTGGGAATGCATACACCATCGACGCAAAGGCGTCACTTTAAGCCGCAGCCCCCGCCACGCCCCTACCAACAGCAACAACGGCAGGACTTGGGCCGTAGGAGGGGCAGAACCAACACTGGGGGCCATAACAGAAAGAGGCCTTACCCCTCGTCGGGAAAGCACGATGGCCCCCCGGGCAAATCCCAAGGCCCAAAGCAGGGCTTTTGAAGGACCGCCCGAGGGTGGAATACCAGAACTCCCGGATCCAAACCCACTTTTCAGAGACCGCTTGTCCCATTTCTACCAAGCCTGGGCATCTATTACAACGGACAGATGGGTCCTACGCACGGTAGAGGTGGGATATTCTATCCAATTCCACTCTACCCCCTACCCCCGCCCCCCCAGATCCCCGTCCCTCTTCAGGGACCCCTCTCACGAACATCATCTTCGCAGGGAGGCCCAGCAGCTCCTAAGCCTAGGAGCGGTCGAAGAGGTCCCATTAGCGCTGCAGGGAAGGGGCTTTTATTCAAAGTACTTTCTGATCCCGAAAGCAAAAGGAGGCCTCAGGCCAATCCTGGACCTCAGGGCGCTGAACAGATTTATAAAACGGATCAAATTCCGCATGGTCTCCCTTGCTTCAATCACCTCCTCTTTGGATCCAGGGGACTGGTACGCCACCCTCGACCTCAGGGATGCGTACTTCCACATCTCAATCATCCCGAGGCACCGGAAATTCCTAAGATTTGTGGTCGGAAACGATCACTTCCAGTTTACAGCACTCCCCTTCGGCCTGTCCACGGCACCCAGGGTTTTCACGAAATGTATGGCGGTCGTGGCAGCCTTCCTCAGAAAGAGGAGAGTGCATGTGTTCCCATACCTGGACGATTGGCTGGTGAAAGGGAAGTCCAGCGCACAAGTAAAGGAACACATAGACCTCATCAGACACACCTTCCACACGCTCGGTCTGTTAATAAACTTAAAAAAGTCCACTCTGGTGCCAACACAGAAAATAGAGTTTATTGGGGCAGTAGTGAATTCCATCACTTGCACAATATCCCTCCCACCAACACGCTTCCTCAACATTGGAGCTCTGATAGAGGACCTGTCTTGCCACCCTATGACCACGGCCAGGACATGCCTGAGTCTGTTGGGCCACTTTGCAGCGTGCACCTATGTCGTTCCCCATGCCAGACTACACATGAGACCCATGCAGCTTTGGCTAGCCTCAGTGTATCAACCATCCAGGGATCGGCTAGAAAAGGTAGTAACCATTCCTCCTCACATTCTGACGTCTCTACAGTGGTGGACAGACGCCCATGTGGTGCTCTCAGGAGTCCCCTTCCAGAAACCACAACCAACCTTGACTCTGGTGACAGACGCATCAGACTTGGGATGGGGGGCCCACCTAGGCCACCTAAAAACTCAGGGCCTATGGACACAACGAGACCTGTCCAGTCACATCAATGTCAGGGAGCTGCGGGCAGTGCTCCTGGCTTGTCGGGCCTTCGAACACCACTTACAGAACCAATGCGTGGCAGTGAAGTCGGACAACATCGCAACCGTCTTCTATATCAACAGGCAAGGGGGGGCCCGCTCCTCCCCCCTATGCAAAGAGGCCCTGGACCTCTGGCGATTTTGTATTCCCCGGAATATCCACTTGGAAGCGTCTTATCTTCCAGGAGTCCAGAACGCCCTGGCAGACTCCTTGAGCCGGGCTATTCAAGTACACGAATGGTCGTTGCACACGGAGGTACTTCACTCCATCTTCCAGTCCTGGGGGACTCCCCATCTAGACCTGTTTGCCACACAGGACAATGCCAAGTGCAGCAGATTCTGCTCCTTCCGGGGGCTGAGTACAGGGTCGCTGGCGGATGCCTTCCAAATCCCATGGAAGACCGGTCTACTCTATGCGTTTCCGCCGTTTCCACTAATCCATCTGGTTCTGTCAAAAATAAAAAAGGACAAGTCATCAGTAATAATGATCGCCCCGGCCTGGCCTCGCCAGCACTGGTTCCCCACCCTCCTAGACCTCCTGGTGGCAACACCCATCAACCTCCCACTGTTGCCGGACTTACTCACCCAGCAGGCAGGCGTGGTTCGCCACCCGGACCTTCAATCACTCCACCTCATGGCGTGGAAGCTTCATGGCTAAACCAGAAGGAAATGCAATGCTCGAGCCTCGTTCAAGAAATCCTGCTGGAGAGCAGGAAGCCCTCCACCAGGGCAACTTACCTTTCAAAGTGGAAGCGTTTCACCCTCTGGTGCGAGGAACGTTCGTTGTCCCCGAGGGAGGCCAGCCTTCCGGACATACTTGATTATCTCCTCCACCTCAAACACGAAGGACTATCCATATCCTCCCTGAAGGTGCACTTAGCGGCCATCTCAGCCCTACACCCTCCGATAGAGGGCTGTTCCGTCTTTTCCAACACTATCGTGGGCCGCTTCCTCAAGGGCATAGCAAAAAGGTTTCCTGACGTAACGGAACCAGTTCAACAATGGGATCTGAACCTAGTCCTTAGAGCTCTCACTAAAGCCCCATTCGAGCCCTTAGCGACATGCTCAGAACTATACCTTTCATGGAAGGTCGCATTCCTCGTGGCAATCACCTCTGCCAGGAGAGTCTCCGAGCTTCGAGCCCTCACGTCAGAGCCGCCGTATACGGTATTTTTCAAGGATAAGGTCCGACTCCGACCACATCCGGCCTTCCTACCCAAGGTAGTCTCGGCCTTCCACACGAGCCAAGATATCTTTCTCCCGGTGTTCTACCCGAGACCTCATGCCTCAGACCGGGAGCGGACCCTACACTCCTTAGATGTACGAAGGGCCCTCGCCTTTTATATCGAAAGGACAAAGGCCTTTAGGAAGTCCCCTCAACTGTTTGTGGCTGTAGCCGACAGGATGAAGGGACATCCAGTCTCTGCACAGACAATCTCCTCATGGATTACATCATGCATAAAGACATGCTACGGGCTAGCCAATAAGCCAGCCCCAAAAATCACGGCCCATTCGACAAGAGCCCAGGCCACGTCGACAGCCTTTGCAGCCTGCGTACCGATCCAGGAAATATGCAGAGCGGCAACCTGGTCCTCAATTCAAACGTTCGCAGCCCATTATGCGATCGCCCAACAAGCAGCAGAGGACGCAGCGGTCGGCAGGGCAGTACTGAAGTCCCTAAGAGGCTAATCTCCGACCCCTCCTCCGGTAAGTGCTTGGGAATCACCTAATTGGAGTCGACGTGAGCAATCACTCGAAGGAGAAAAGACGGTTACTAACCTTTTTCTGTAACTGTCGTTCTTCGAGATGTGTTGCTCACGTCCACTCCAAACCCGCCCACCTGCCCCTCTGTCGGATCCTTGGCAAGAAGGAACTGACGGGGGAAGGGTCGGCGAGCCCTTATAAGGCGCGCTATACAGGCGCGGCTCCAGGGGGCTCTGTAGCCGACCCTCTGGGGATGCTAGGGAAATCCTTTCCGGCAGCCGTGCACGATGCGCGCGCACACCTAATTGGAGTGGACGTGAGCAACACATCTCGAAGAACGACAGTTACAGAAAAAGGTTAGTAACCGTCTTATCACCTAAGGGTTTGGGCCCATCTGCAATTTATGACACCCAGAATTTTACAACACCCTGAGAACTTGGGACCCACCTGCGCACCTAAAGAATTTATGACCCATTGGAAAATTTGGAAAACATAACTAAATTCAATCATGGGAACCAAGACCCTCCCCTGGTGTGAGGAGACACTAGAAAGTCCTATAAAAAAGGGGTATTCAGCAACATGGAGTTAAGAGGTTCACGTGTTAACCATTGGAGCTGATCACCCCAACGGTCGAATCTCCCGAAGAAAGCTAGCTCGTGTCGTGTCTCATACCATGTTCCTGGTGTCCATGCTGCTGGTCAGTGGTGCTTGGGTTATGGTATGTATGTAAACCACCCTCTGCAATACCTTGCAGTGTTTTTCAGTCAGGTACCTAAATTTTCTGCCTCTGTTAGATGTTTTAAGATTGCTGTTAAAGTTAACTGTTAAGTGTTTTAATACCGTATTGTTCTTAAGTAATATCTCAGTTAAGGATTTTAAGGTCATTGTACTGGTTTTTCAACTGCCACCCCTAAGTGACTGCTTTTCTAAGTACAAATTGCTGTTTTGTGTTTTACTGCTGAAAATAACTTAGAATAGCCATTTCTTGTCAAGCAATTACTGGGTTCACCCACTGGGCACCCCAAATAAAATAAAATTGTTTTTGTGATTAAACCAAGCGTGTGGCATCTCCTTCTCCCATCACAGTCGGGGAACCCACACTGACTAGTGATTTTTGCATGAGAACTCTTCAAAGGAGGCCTGCTTTTTCAAAGGGTGAGTGCTCAGCACTTTTAATAACTCAGAACCTTTTGAAGATGTCTTAAGTTGGATGTTAAAAAATTGACTAAACATAATACTGTTGATTTTATAAACTTACACGAGAGAGCTTTGGACCCTTTGGGGTCCTACATAAGTTTGGTTAGTGAACAAAAGCTTCCTGACTCTGAACCTTCTGAAGTTTGTTAGTTACTAGATAGTTGAGTAGAAGACTTGCTTACTATTTAACAGATAAGTTTTCAAAGGTCTCAAAAAATCCAAGTGTGCTCAGATTTTCTTGGCAATTGTTGATCTTCGTGAGGATCTGAGGTTGGGTTAGGGCTCCAGACATGGAGTTGTTTGACAAAATGGTTCTCAACATAAAGCTGCCTTTAAAAAATCATGATATACAAAAAAAAATTCTGATTTTTATAACTTGTTTATTCTTCTTCGAGCAATGTCCCTGTGTGTGCTCCACCTCCCGGTGTCATCATGTCCCGCGGCAAAGAGCGGAGTCTTCTTAGCAGTAGTGCTGGAGGGCGCTGCACGCGCCAGTCGCAGCTCATGACTGTTTCAGCCTGCTTTTGACACGCGCAGCACCGTCTCTCCCTCAGTTCCTTTTCAACCGCCCTCGGGTGAAGACAGAGTTTTTCCTCATCAGCAAACCGGTCAAACCTGAAAGAAGAGAACAAAAGACAGAGTCTTTAGTCACTGCTGACTTACCTTTCACTTTCCTTTTTCCCTTAAAAAAAAAACAAAAAGAAAACCGCTTGTTCCCCTTTCAGCTGGCAACGAACTAAACGGCTCTTCTGACATCTTTGGTCAGTTTAATATGCCTTCTTTGTCGGGCTTTAAAATGTGTTCATCATGTAACGACTCTGTGCTGGCTTCTGATGGACACACCCAGTGTGTCTGCTGCCTCGGGGACTCTTGTGTCCCTCAAAAGTGCTCTCACTGTCACAACTTAAGTGCGAGAGCCAGGAAGGAAAGGGAGGCTAAAAATGTTTCTTATGGAAAAGTCATTAGCCGCAACCTCTGCCTCCGAGAGACATTGCATGTACCCGCCAATGGCCCGCCAGTCAAGGGCTCCCTCACCAGCTGAGACTAATTTGTCACAAAGGGGTCGTTCCCCCTCAAGAAAGTCTCCTAAAAAGACTGCCCAAAAGGCTTCTGGTTCCTTGGGCAATAAGCTGGCCGCAAAACAAAGGAGTGAAAAATCCTCCCACAAAGAGCCGAGTAACAGGGGCAGGTACTCCTCCTCCCCGTCGGGAGCAGCCCCGGACAAAGCGGCACCGAGCAGACCATCAGACTGCAGAGCCCCGACATCGTCCACGGCTCCTGTTGACAGCTCGGTGCCGGACATAACTCAAGAAGCCACACAGGCACTGTGCTGCCCGCCGGGGACGCAGACTCTAGCACTGCAGAACATCGCGGTCCCGGCACCATCCATGGTACTGGCTGCGGCACCGCGGAAAAGAGTGAGGAAGGAAAAACATCTCTCCCCTGCTCACTCAGCAAACACCCGCTCCAGACGAGAGCTATCTATGGCTTATTCTGATCTCAGTCACTCTTATTGATCATACGAATGCCGATTCCCAACTAGATCCCCATTATGCTGTCATTTCAGCCCTGATTCAAGAGGCAGTACTTGAGAAAAGTGGTACCTACCTCGGTGCTGTTATTATAGCACCTCTCATCATAGGTCGTACACGAGAAAGGAGCATCACTCACCCACTCACAGCACCCACCTCGGTGCTGTTATTATAGCACCTCTCATCATAGGTCGTACACGAGAAAGGAGCATCACTCACCCACTCACAGCACCCACTCTGGTCGTCATCATCGTCATTATCATCGCTCTCGCTCCCCATATCAATCACCTACCCCATCTCTCTCAACCCTCTCTGAACAGTCCTCACTACCATCGCCATCAATGGGCATGATTGACAATGTCTCACAAACACTACAACAAGCGCCTCCTGCAGAGGAGGTGGTAGTTCCATCCACATCATCGTCTTCATCCGATGATGGAAAGCAATTTAATGAATTGTTTAAAAGACATGTGCACAAATTGGAGATTCCATTAGAGGAAGTTACAGAGTTTCAGCATAAATTCCCAAAGATATTGCATACCTCAGCATCATCCAAAATAGCATTACCAATGGACTCAGCATTGATGGACCTGCTAGGACGTAAGATATATTCATCAGCTACATTGCTGTTAAGAATAGCAAACTACTGAGCCCCGCTCTCCAACTATAACCATTTAATTTTTGAAAAGCTAGTACTACTCACGGACTTTCCATCATATAACGAGAGAACAGCATAGGACCCTGGTAGCAGAGGGCCAGCTGGTGGCAAGAACATCCTTTCAAGCATCTCTGGATGTGGCTGACACGGCAGCGAGAGCAGTAGCCATAGTAATGAGGAGAGTATCGTGGCTTCATGCAGCAGATCTACCTAGAGACCTTCAATCAAAAATTGAGGATTTACCTTTCAACAAGGTAAACCTCTTCTCTGAGAGGACTGATACACTTATGCATGCCATGAAGGATTCCATAGCCACCCTGCAGACTCTGGGAATCTACACGCCCATATTTAAAAGAAGGCAAACGAGATTCCAACCATTCACTCGCCGATATCAGCCTTACTACAATTCTCAAAATCAACAGAGACACTATGACAGCTCACAAAGGGGCAGACAGAGGGGATACAGATGGAGACAGCCCTCTCAATCATCTACAAATACATAACCCCAATCTCAGAAACCGCAATTTTGAGGTATTGGTCGAGGGTTTCAGACTCCCTCCTTGCCATGCAGCGTTGAACCTATCGGTCTTGAATTTCGATTTCTGTCTGAGGCAATTCCTCCTTGCCTGGTCCGCCATCACATCAGACAAGTGGGCCTTGGAGATTGTAAACAAAGGTTACTCCATTCCATTCATTTCCCGCCCACCTCCATTTTTCCCTACCCTGTCCCTCTTCAGGGATGCCAGTTGCATACAAGCCCTTCAGCAGGAAATCAAACAGCTTCTAAAAATAGGAGCAATAGAACCTGTTACCAGTCAGCACAAGGGCAAATGATTTTACTTCTGGTACTTCATAGTGCAGAAAAAATCAGGTGGATGGAGACTAATTTTAGATCTCAAATCATTAAACAAACATATCAGGAAACAGAGTTTCAAGATGGTCACTCTAAGCAAAATCATTCCTATGCTGCGACAAAGAATGTTTCTCATCCCTTGATCTCAAAGATGCATACTTCCACCTCACCGTCCATCCTGCTCACAGGAGATGTCTACGATTTGTGGCAAACTACCATCACTACCAATACAAGGTAATGCCCTTCGGGCTATCAATGGCCCCCCCCGAACATTTTCCAAACTGCTAGCAGTGCCTATAGCCTTTCTCAGAACTCAGGGAATAAAGATCTTCCCTTACCTAGACAATTGCCTAATAGTAGCACAAACCAGAGAAGCTGCCAACGAGGCCACCGCACTAACCATCACCCTGTTCAAGAGGTTAGGACTACACATAAACTTAGACAAGTCCATCGTCGAACCTACCAAAAAGATTCTCTTCATAGGGGCCCTACTGAACTCCTCAATAGCAAAGGCATCACTACCCCTCGACAGATTCACCGCGCCAGTAGACCTCATGGATCTGGTAAAAACCGCACCCATGGTCAAGACTCGTGCGGTATTGCAGCTCCTGGGTCACATGGCTGCCTCCACAAGTGTAGTCCCGAATGCCAGGCTGCACATGGGAGCGCTGCAACACTGGTTAGCAAGCGTCTACAAACCAAGATTTCACAGCCTGAACAAAAAGAGTGTCAATTCCAAAGCATATAAAGGAGTCCCTAAAGTGGTGGTCCAGATTGGGGAATGTATTATCCGGAATACCCTTCCTACCACCCCAACCCACAATCATGCTTCTCTGGTAGGATGGGGTACCCACATAAATCAATTGACCACTCAGGGTCTCTGGTCAAGGAACGAACCCATTCTTTACATAAATGTTCTCAAACTAAGAGCAGTGCACTATGCTTGCAGGCACTTCCTTCCAATCATCCTAAACAGGTCAATAAGGGTGATGACAGACAACATGGCCTGCATGTTCTATATCAATCATCAAGGAGGCGCGCAATCCCCATCCCTCTGTGCAGAGGCCGTCAGACTGTGGAACTGGTGCACTGTCACCATCTTTGCATCATATCTACCAGGAAAACAAAATGTGACTGCAGACAGTCTAAGCAGGAACTTTCCTTCCAATCATGAGTGGGAAATGGATGACACACACCTGAGATACATATTCAATTTATGGGGGAACCCAGCAATCGACCTCTTTGCAATGTACCTCAACCGGAAGTGCCAGCACTTTTGTTCCAGGGCAGGCATGGGGCCCAAGTTAATGGGGTACACCTTCCGCATCACTTGGTCTCAATCCCTCCTGAATGCATTTCCCCCATTTCGCCTGATTCCCGAAGTACTCCAAAAGATCAGGATGGACCAGGCCTCCGTCATACTTATTGCACCAGCCTGGCCAAGACAGCCTTGGTTTGCAGACATGCTCGCTCTATCGCGACACAAACCAATAACGTTACAACCAATCATGAGCTTACTGACTCAGAATTCCAGCCACTCTCACCATCCGGAAATCAAGAAACTTCACCTCACTGCATGGTTCCTTGATGGTTCCGACAAGAGGAATTGCAATGCTCAGAAGCTGTCTGTCACATCCTGCTGAATAGCAGGAAACCAAGCACAAGAAGAACTTACCTGTTCAAATGGTGAAGTTGCCAAAGTTGGTGTGACCGCAATAACATTTTGCCATCTTCATCCTCACTTCCACAAGTCCTTGATTACATACTGGCACTAAAACACTCTGGTCTCGCCTCTAACTCCCTGAAAGTTCATTTAGCAGTAATTTCAGTTTTCCATGACCAACTCAACAACTCATCAGTCTTTAGCAATCCCATAATAAAACTGTTTCAGATGGGCATCCAAAGGTTATTTCCAAGTATATGCCCCCCACCACCACCACCTTAGGACCTGAATCTTGTCCTCAATGTGTTAATGAGAGCCCCCTTTGAACCTCTAGCGACCTGCTCTGAGCAACACCTGTCGATGAAGACAGCCTTTCTAGTCGCTATTACTTCCGCAAGAAGAGTGGGGGAGATTAATGCCCCCACGACAGAACCCCTGTACACATTATTCCAAAAGGATAAAGTTACCCTACGCCCTCACCCCCATTTTCTTCCCAAAGTTGTTTCCCATTTCCACATTAACGAACCAATACATTTACCTACCTTTTATCCCAAGCCTCACAGGAACCATCGCGATGCTGTCCTTCACACGTTGGACGTCCGACAAGCGTTATCCTTCTACCTGGAAAGAACAAGACAATTTGGGAAATCAAATAGATTATTCATCTATATTGCAGAAAGATGCAAAGGTCTATCAATTTCTAACCAGAGACTTTCAAAATGGATAAAGGACTGTATTCATACGGCCTATCAACAAAATGAAAAACAACCCACAGACTGAATGAGAGCACACTCCATGAGAGCGATGGCGGCTACAACAGCCTTTCTAACTTACGTTCTACTCTCAGACATCTGTAAGGCGGCCACCTGGTCCTCACTCCATACATTCACTACTCACTATGCAATTGACAGAGCCTCTCACAGCGATGCCAAAGTGGGAATAGCGGTGCTTTCTTCTGTACACCGAAGTCCCTCCTCCATGACCGACAATGGCTATAAAGTCACCTGATGTGGAGCACACACAGGGACATCGCTCGAAGAAGAAGAAGGGGTTGCTTACCTGTAACTTCTGTTCTTTTAGATGTGTGTCCCTGTGGGTGCTCCACTACCCTCCTTCCTTCCCCTCTACTTCAGAGTACTTACCTTCTGCTCCACGGTAGAAAAGGAACTGAGGGAGAGAGGGCACTGCACGCGTCAAAAGCAGACTGAAACAGTCGCGAGCTGTAACCAGTGTGTGCACTGCCCTCCAGCACTTCTGCTAAGAAGACTGTGCTCTTCACCGCGGGATGCGATGACACCTGATGTGAAGCACCCACAAGGACACGCATCTTGAAGAACAGAAGTTACAGGCAAGCAACCCCTGCTTCCTGGGTTTTAAACTATGGCTTTCATCTCATCAAACTGGTATCAAACACTCAGGATTGGGGTCAGCGAATGTCACTAATCGTTCCTTTGGGGAGGCAGTAATGAAGAAGGCATTTGGGATAAAGTTTAACAAACAAGGGGTCCCGTGATACTTTAAAGACTAACAAATTTATGAAGGCATAAGCTTTCATAGGCTATAACCACATGGGTGTCCGCAGTGGGTAAAGGATGGGAGAAGGAAGGCTCCTGGAAACTTAAAGTGGTGGCCAAAAATAATAAACTTTATTAGTCCCCTCTTTGGGACGCAAAGGGTTAACAGTGGGGCTGCTTGCTGGACTAAACTCAGAAGTCAGCTTCACAGATAACAAGATAGTTCCAGGTGATTACTCACAGTTTAGCGTATCATGAGTTACACAGAAATAAACCTTTAGAATAAACCCTCCTCTTGGACTCTTTTGATAATTCAGAGATAAAGTGTAACAAGACAGAGTTCAATACATAAACAATAAACATAACAATAATCCCCAAACCTACACCAATTGTAATACCTAGGGTTAAAACTGAGGTAGAAGAATTATTCACATTCAATCATGAGGAGTAAACGTGTGTGTGGGGGGGGTAATTCGGGTTCACATACGTACCATGACTATCAGGCAGGTGATTAACAACAGCATAACATCTCAAGGCGGAGGTTGAAATCGACTCGGGCCGGCACTCTCGGGGGAGCTCCTACTGCAGGGTGATCAGGCCTAGCAGTTAACTCGAGGAGACTCTCCCTGCTCCATGCGGCATGGAAGCTTTTATTGCCCAGGCCACGGCTTCCTGCCGAGGACTGTGATTGGCCAGATTTCGCTGCAGCAGGAATTTTGGGGCGAGGGTCTGCCCGGTTCCTCCTGTCCTTATTTGTGCAAAGGAATTTTCACCAGCTCTCTAGGTTCCGGGTCAGAGCCTTCTACACCCCTGGGGGGGG
>ML685930.1:2251361-2287967 GCA_007922175.1 Pelusios castaneus | reverse complement strand
AGCACCTTAACAATGGGATATAGCCCATGAGAGCTTATGCCTTAATACATTTTTTAGCCTTTAAAATGTTTCAGGACTCCTCGTTTGTTTTGCTGAAATAAACTAACAGAGCTACCCCTCTGAAACAGGATAAAGTTTGAAATTTCTAAGTGGTTTGACCTAAACTTCTGTATCAAAAAGAGAAATGTGCGTGTAAAGCAAGCGTAAGGCTTTGTTGACCTCAGACTAACTGGATGGCTCACAGTGACATGCCATGGCCATTGAACTTCTACAGCACCCATGTACTAGGAGTTTGAATCCAATGGTTGGCATATTTCACAGAATGTTTCTTTTGCATGTTCCTTGCTCTCTCTCTGCAATCTGCAGTAGCTCATTCTGAAATGTTTACTGAGATAAAAGTTTGAAGTTCAAGAGTGATATTTCAAAGTACTCTAAAATGCACATGTGCTCCGATTTGATTTTACAGAGATTGGCAAGGAAATTAGTATTATTTAAATGAAACAGAGGGAAGATGAAAGACTCTGATAAGCAGCCAGGGTAATGTAATCATGACTCATAATCTTATTTCTCTGTGAGACCATTTATATTGCCTCCCAACTACTGTAGTGTCTGAGCATTTCCTAATCTTAAATCTATTTATCCTCACAACCCCCACGAGGGAGGGAAATGCTATTTTACAAATAGGAACTGAATCACAGGAAGATTAAGGGTCTTGGGTTAATTCAGATGGAATGCCTGGCTAAAGATGTTAACATAACTCAGTCATTGTCCACCATTAAACAGTGTTAAACAAGTACTGTATTTTGGTATACAGTGACTTCAGCCAGCCTAGTACCATGAAAACAGATAATTAAATACTCTTTTAACCATTTATTAATGAAATCAGAAAAGGGAAAACAGCTAAAGCATTGGAAATGTGAAGTATTAAAATAAGGCTTTCTTTTCAACAGTATCTCTTTAGCTATGGAGAGTTTTAGAAGGAAAATATTCCGTTTGACAGTTGGTCTGTCAGAAGGTGTCAAAGATGCAATAACTGTCCTTTTGGGGAGAGAAGTAGTAGTTAAAATGGGCTGGAACTGTTTCTGTTGAAGTCCTGTTCCTATTTCATCCAGGTGGTGTTTGGGACTCAGCAGAAACTGGTAGAGAAGGAGATGTTATCTGTGACCTGGTCCCATCTCAAAAGATCAGGATGACTGAGGTCCAGGGTCCCAAGAGATGGTGAAGCTCACTACAGTAGCCGTTTATTGCTTCTCCACAATCTTTCTTTTAGGACCTCAAAGGGAAATTGTTCATGGAATAGCTCATCTCTTATTTAGTCCACCACTTAGGGTTCATTTCTGACACACCCATTTTAGTTTATTTATCTTTGGTTTCATCATGGTCTTGTTTACGAGGTATGATCTTAACACAGTCTTGGGTTTATATCAATAAGCCATTTTGTTTTCTAGTCTGTGGCCAGGGTAATCAAGAATTTTTCCATTAACCTAGCGCTGTCTACATGGGGACATAAGGCAGCTTAATTATGCCATTTGGGGGTTGGATTTTTCACACCCCATGTGACATAGACTCATAGACTTTAAGGTCAGAAGGGACCAGTGCGATCATCTAGTCTGACCTCCTGCAAAATGCAGGCCTCAAGACCTCACCCACCCACTCCAGCAATAGGCCACCAACTTATGACTGAGTTATTTACCTCCTCAAATCATGATTTAAGGACTTCAAGATACAGAGAATTCACCAGTAGGTGAACCATGCCCTGTGCTACAGAGGAAGGCGAAAAACCCCCAGAGCCCAGGCCAATCAGCCCTGGGGAAAATTCCTTCCTGATCTCAAATATGGAGATCAGTTAAACCCTGAACACGTGGGCAAGTCTCAACAGCCAGTTACCCAAGAAACAATTCTCTGTAATAACTCAGAACCCACCCCATGTACTCTTCCCTCTTAGGCCACTTGTATATCCACCACACGTAGCCAAATATCAGTCAATTTCCAAAATAGGGTAATCATACCATCCCCTCCATAAATTTATCAAGCTCAGTTTTGAAAGCAGTTATGGTTTTTGCCCCCACACTCCCCTTGGAAGGCTATTCCAGAACTTTACTCCTCTAATGGTTAGAAACCTGCATCTAATTTCAAGCCTAAATTTCTTGATGGACAGTTTATAACCATTTGTTCTGGTGTCCACATTGGTGCTGTACTCAAATAATTTTACAGATAAGTTTACAGATTAAAAATCCTCGTTAAAGGGCTGGCAATTTCATGAGCCAGTTCCTTTAGTATCCTCAGATGCAAATTGTCTGGGCCCCCCGATTTAGTCACATCCAGCAGCTCAAGTTTGGCTTCTACCTCAGGTATGGTAATTTCCACATTCATGATCTCGTTCCCATTAGCTTCCCTACCTCTATCCCCCAGCTCAACTTCACTCTCATTGAAAACAGATGCAAAGTACTTATTTAGACATTCAGCCATGCCTAGATTAGTTACGATGACTCAATTTTCTTTACCTTATATACTGGCTATATACAAATAATGGTTGACTACAAGCTTTTTTTTTTTTTTTTGCTTTAATACAAAATATAATACAAGGTGTATGGGGAAATTGGAGACTGTCTCTGAAGATGGTGCAATCTGCACGTGTCCCTGGCCTCTTCTAGCCCAGCCTGAATATGTAAGTGTTGTGTCTGAGTGGAATATCATCTTGTTATGGCATTTTAAAGAGGCATGAAGTGATTGTTGTGAGATATTTCAGAATAGTTCTTCAATTCTCAATGCCAGATGTGATTATCTGCACAGCAGTTATAAGCTAGCTTCAATTGCTGCCTAAGTGCTGGAGCTGCCTGAGACCACCAGAGTTTCTGCTGCCTGCAGTAATGCCTGTTCTCCGTCTCCTCTCCTTCCATCTGTTTGGCTGTTCTCATTTTCCCAACAGCCATCCCGAGTCTCTGCAGGCTCCAGGAGAGCAGTAACATTCTACAGCTTTTCTCTAGAAGACCCTGGGGCTTGCATTTACACACCTGGTTCCTTCCCCTGTCATTGCTGGGGACACTGCTCCTTCAGCTTTGACAATGTACTCTTTTGAACACATTTTAAAAATGTCCTGTGTCGGTTTCAAGCCCTCTACATGAAAAGTGTCACCAGATACTCCACTCCCTGGTATCACAAGAATAGGTGGTTGGCCTTCTACTTTGCACATCTTCCCTAGAGGAGCAGAAGGTCAGGCATGGGAGGCAGGCTGTAATCCTTGCAGAAGCACACCCCTTTCTTCCATAGCCACTTGCATGTGTAGGGCCCAATAGAAGTTCCATTGAAAGGAGTGGGAGTTGGAAGGGGCTCATGCTAGCATGTGTTTATAGTCAGATACTAACAAAGCAGTGAAAGTCCTTCCATTCATTGCTATGTATTAAATAAAAATCTTTACACCACTCTGATGTGGTATTATTTTGCTGCCTTTTTATTTAAAGTTACCATAGCACATTTTAATAAATGGAATATTCACAAGGCTTTTATGGTTGCTACTGTATGGTTTAAATGCTGCTGTTTTAAATGTAGGCACTTACTTCATTCATGCAAACACTCTGGCTGCACGCACAGAATGTCAATTACTCTTCCCGTGAGAACTCAGGGCTATGAGGCACCTTGCAACCACTTGCCCTTCACCGGAGGAAGCCTCGTCTGTGGCTGCTGGGTGTCAGCTCACTGACTCCTCCAGCCCATGGCAATGCAAGATTCCCCTCTTTTTAACGTACAGAGGCTGGGCTGTCCTGTGGCAGGGTAGCAAAGGGCACTCTCCAGTTCCTGAGCCCTCCGCGTACCTCCCTGGAGTGTTCACCCCATTCCACTGGGTACTCCCGGAATTCCCAGTTCTGTTGCTCCCAGCAGAACAGAGCCCTTCAGCTTACCAGTTATACCTCCGGATGACAGCTCTGCTTAACACAAAGCCCTTAGACCGATTGATTGTGAAAACAAGCAAAACTCTTTATGTAACCTTCGGGAAGGCTAAAATTGATTCAATTGCCCTTCTTCCAGAGCCTCACAGAAATACACCCCAATCCCTGTGGAGAAAGCAGCTGGAGACCCAGGATCCAGTCTGTACAGGACTCACAGCAAAGATTGCTCAGAGTTACCACCCCACATTAAAAGACTACTAAAAACAAACATAACAATGAACTTTATTAACTACTAACTAAATAAACCTTATCCTAAGAAAACAAAATACAATTAACCAAGAGCAATCCCTCCAGAAAACCCCCTGCATGAAAGATACCCAAGAGTCCCAAAGTCCAGGTGGAGTTCACCCAACTCTCAGCTACACTTTCTGTTCCAGTGTAGAAGCTTGAGTGGCAAGAAATAGCTGTCCTCTTCTTCTCCTCTCATTGCAGGAATCTTCTGTAGCATTCCATGCAGGCTTTTTCTTCTCATTTGCAACCAGCCCTCAGTACCATATGCATGTCTGCAAGGTCTGTTGCAGATGACTCCATTAGAGGGAGAAAACATCTTGTTCACTCCTGGCTCAGCTTCTCTCCTGAAAATTGAGCACATGGGCTCTTCTCAAAACAGCTCCTGCCTGCTGTCTGCACAGACTGCTGCTCTCATGTCATCTGACTCTGACCACAACACATCACAAGAGCAGGGCACCCTGTGGAGCATGCTCAAAAATGCTACCACTCCCTGCTTCCAGAAGTTTCTGGTTGTGGGTAGCTAATCTGCCCAGCAACAGTAACCCACCCTCAGCAGATCTCTTAAAGAGATGGCCCTTTTTAGGCATATGGGTTACATTTACAACAAGGAGTAGAAATTCAAATGGCAGCATGTAAAACTATTGGAAGTAATTGGTTATGTGCAAAAACAAAATTGTAACACATTCTAGAGTCTATGCTTAATATGCAAGATATTTTCCTGTCTAATGAAGTTATGCATGGTCTTTGCAATGTTTTTCAGCCAAGGTGCATGTGACCCGACTTACCCCGCTCCCTCTTTTATAAGACAAAACCCACTGACAGTGTTGCTCCTCTGTGAAGGATTCTCTGTCTCTTTGCAACCCCAGACATATCAAAACAATCTGTTGACCATTGTCCATAATCTGGACCCACTCCTGCTGTGTGTTCCTGCCTGCACTTTTTGTAATCTCTTCTCAATTTTGCAACCTTGCTTAGCTGGTGGTTCTGTATGCAAATAGCCTTACATTTCAGATGCATAATGCGTAATACCTGAGCAGACAGAGAAAGGTAAGTGCCTAAGAACCGAACCTGTCAGAAGCCCGTCTCCTCCTGGTGACCTGTTTTTAACTTCAGCGCTTTAAGACATAATTGCCAGTATAGATACATAATTCCTGAAATATTATCCATTTATACATCTCCCAATGACAATGAGGTCGGTAGGGAGCCCATGCACCACCGTTTGGTGGATTATTATGCATATGACCAGAGAGGATTCCTGTAAATCTCTATGCGTTTCTTATGTGACCTGCTAATTGACATCAAGCGCTCCCTGGGTCACAAGTTCCTCTACTTGTGTAACAGGATACCAGTGGGGAAATTTCTTGGTGTGATGCTGTCAGGATTTAAGGAACCATTTATGATATTATTTTGTATTAATATTTTATGATTGTTATAATCCATAGAAACTATGCCATGTTTGGTGTCAATAGAAAGGTAATAATTTGTGGGGAATGATTATATAGTTTATGTGTAGGATTTGTATTCATATTAGAAGTTATGAATATGATTGTTCTATTTTAACTTGTGTAAGGCTGGGAAAATTCCCCAGACTGAATGTCTACCTGGCCATTGTCTCCTTAATGGCCCATTAAGGAAGCTCCCCAGTATAATGGGCCAAAGAAGAAAACCTGTTGAGCCACTAGGACTTAAGCATGTGACTCAGCTCCAGTTTGATTGGAGAGACCTGCACACAGCATGGAGAAGGCCAGAGGTGATAAAAGGCAGCAACCCCAACTCCATCTTGCTCTCAAGTCCCCAGTCTACAGCCAACACCCATCTCTGGAACTATTCCTCTAAGACTGGACAAAGGATTGAGGCCCACCCTGGTGCTGGGTGTTTACCAGAGGAACAAGCCTGCAAACTCCAGAGGAATAAGCCTGCAAACTGCTTTTCATGAACTTTAAATCATTTGTATGTATGTGATTCGCTTTGACCCTTTAACATACCTCATATTTTGCTTCTTTTCTTCTTATATTAAACCTTTAGTTGTAGTTGCTAAAGGATTGGCTACCAGTGTGGTATTTTGGGTAAGATTCAAACCTATATTGTTCTGTGTGCTGTGGCTGGCCCTTTGGGGTCAGGAGAACTTATATCTTTAAGGGACCGTGCGGCTAGGTGGGAGCCAGAGGAGCTGGAGTGCAATAAAGGGAGCTGTTGCTATTTTGGGCAGACTTCTTGGTACCCAGTGTGGGGAACCAGAAGCCTGATTGTGACTGATAGGGAGACTGGTTTAAGTACCACCCATCAGTGTGTGGGGAGTTTGACTCCCGGTTTTGCAGCTTGCCCTGATTTTTGCACGTCCAGGAGGGTATCCCAGGAGGCCCCGGTCACACTTGGTTCCCTTAGTGAGCTCCTCATACCCAAAAGCATGAGGGAGTGAAATGCTTTTCATTTTCCTGTGGGGAGAGAGCCATGTACTGTATTTGTCCTTTATGTCAGTTGAATCAAGCAGTAGGTGTCTGCCTCAATTATGGTCTGTTACTAGGGAGCCATAAGGGTATGGGGGGAATCCCCAATTTCACTCTTCATCTGGTTACATAATGGTGCTTTCAGCACAGTGTGACTTTCCTTGTCTCTGACATTAGTCTCCCATTAGCAATGATAACTTCCCCACCAGGCCACCCCATGGTCTCCTGAAGTTGGTTCAGAGTAATTCTTTCTTTTTCTTGCAGCATTAATTTTTAAAATGTGTTTTTAAACTGTTCATTTACTTTAATTAAACTCTCCCAAGGCTCATAAGCTTCCTCTTCAAATGGATTATCTTGCAGCTCTAATTTTTAATCAGTTGGCT
Organism: Pelusios castaneus; assembly: GCA_007922175.1. Lineage (NCBI taxonomy): Eukaryota > Metazoa > Chordata > Testudines > Pelomedusidae > Pelusios > Pelusios castaneus. The sequence continues at coordinate 2,280,959 of ML685930.1, read as the reverse complement.
AGATATGACCAGGACAGTAAAAATGTCACTATTCTAATAAATCTGAGTTCTAAATCCATGGCTTTAATCACAGCAATATTTTAAGGTAAAGTTTTTCATTTTTATTTGTTACCTTTTCTCACTTGTTCCTTACTTTGTTTTTACTGCAGCCATTTGTTGAATGAGGAGGTCTGTCTACATGGGCTGGATGGACCTGGGTGGGGAGGATAATGGTGGCATTGATACAGACAGTGTGCTAATAGATAGAATGCATTCATTTTTATAGTGTATACATAGCCTGTGTGTGGGTTTGCAGAGAATGGCCAAAGATGGCACTGGAAAGATTTGCTGGGGAAAGTTTGCTGGCATCAAGTATTACCAGGAACACCTGAGATTCACCAGGGGACTGGAATTCTGCCAAGGACTGTTGAAATGTGTAGAAACATTGCTCAGTGTGTGCCCTTTCAGACTGTAGTGCCCCACTGGGCCTGTGTTTGATGTAACACTGTTTTACTGCTTTTCTTATCCTACCCCACCCCAATTGTCTTCATTCATCTCTCTGTGAATAAATATTTCCCTTTCCCATATTCATTATATTATTCTGGTGTGTGTATGTGTTTACATTGGGGGGTTCAGAGCAGGTGCCCCAGGCTGGAAGTGTGTTCCTGAGTGTTCCTGCCTGTGCCTTTTTTTAGCTAGCACTGCCTGTAGAGCAAACTCTATCTTGGCCATGAGAGTGCTATAGTTACAGATAAAAATCCCTTTTCTAAGCTATTGCCTGTTGCCTTTGAACAGTTTTCCAGCATACCCTCAGTCTAGTCATATGGAGATCCTGCATTCACAGACAGCCCTTCCCTTTGAGACTGTCCCTCCATGTCAAACTCCTTCCCTTGTAATATGGATCACAGCTGTTTTTTTCTTCAGTCACTGTAGATATACAAAAGAGGGAAAGCCCCAGTTGTCTAAATGTTTTCCCATTAACTTTAATGGTCCATCATTTCTCTTTGCCTGGTATGTACAATGCTAGATACCTGGAGCTAGTCTTATCTGGTTGGAGAGGCAGCATCTCTGTTGTGGACTGCCCTTCGCCCTTCAGTTAGATGGAGGTGAAGATGTATCACAGACTATGAGTGCAATTTTCTCTCTGCACAAATATATAAATTCATAACCAGATTCTGTTTCTATGCATCATAATGACCATTAATTTTAGAACATTGCAAGCTACCATAAAAGACATTACCCGACAGGTTTTGTAGCACAATAACATTACATGCAATCAGTTGGTTTAACTGCTTATTATTTGAAGTTCAAACCTCATGTACTCTCCTTGGGGTGCCTGGATCCTGATTATGACTGCATCTAAAGCAAGTTCATCTTATGGTTTGGGATTATCATATTTCTTTTCTGTAATATCAATACGTTTTTTAAGGGTATCAGAGCCAAGCTGCATCTGACAATTCAAACTTGATTTGGGTGCATGATAGAACCCCACAGGTTCTCCAGTCTCATCACAAGAAGTTTTGACAATATTGTGACATTATTAATAAGTGAAATAGGCCTATAATTGGAACATATTGTAGCAATAACTGGTGGTGAGGCTTTCCTCAGCATAGGAGAAGGGTGCCCTCTAAGAGTGACTTATTAAACATTTTTTCAGGGAGGACAATTAGTCTGGTGTCTTCCCTCACATTCATATTCTAAATCATCTCAATTAACGCCAATGTGTGTTTCAAAGTTTCTCTTCTGGGCCACAGTAATTTGTGGTAATAGAATATTTTTGAAAAATTGATCCAAAACATGTGTGGAAGGATTTGAGTTTGATTTGTCTAGATCTTTATAGAAATTAAAGAATGCTTTATTAATATTTTAGGTGACGTACATAATTTATCATGTTTATCATGGATGGCTGTGAGTATACATGCCAAGGTCTTTTGTCTTAAGTGGGATATCAGCAACTTGCCAGCTTCCCCCCCAATTCCCAGAAGCCCTGCCTGAGGAAATATCTAACTGCAAACTTTGGCATAAAGGTGCTCCAGTGATTATTTTGTGTTACTGTGGCTCACTGTTAAAATGGTCTTTCAAAGGCTCCCTGAACCATATAGCGACATGTTGAAGTCTTTTAATAGCCTTTGTATCTGGCTGTTCAAAGTCAGCAGCTACACCTCCACCCCCATAGAATCATTTCCCTCTTTGTTCACAGATATTATGCAGAACACAGCAGGCAGCTATAATCATTGGGATATTTTTCTCACTGAAGTCCAATCCTGTGAGATCCAATCTTGTCTACATGCATGCTTGGCTTTGTTTCGATGATGCACATGCTCACCAAGTGTGCTTGTGTCATTGCACGGTGCAGTGCCCCATGGGAGGCATCACAGTGTGCAACTTGCCACCATCCAGCACATAGTCTTCATGATGGGGTGGAATCCAGTTGTGCAGGAGTGACTGGGGAGCAAGGAGTCAACTTTCCATTTTGCAACTGTCTCCATCCCATAGTGATCTATATCCCATAATTTTTACACCTTTTTAAAATATCCCAACATACTCAAGTGTCCCTCCTTGCTGCCCACCATCTCTGACAGAAGAATGGAGCCCACATTCACTATGGTCATGAGTGTTGCAAGAACAGGGTGCACAATACTGGAATCTTTGCAGAGCTGCAAGCAGAACTGAATAATTGGGGAATATGACAATTTCTTGGAGGACAGATTTCTGTGGGACATAGTGAGAACCAATTCAATGTTGCTGGTGTTCATGGAGCAGCTGCAGTTGGTGGAGAGCCACTTCTGGGCCCCAAAAAGGTAGCATTGACTGGTGGGATCACTTCAGAATGCAGGTTTGGGATGCTGAACAGTGGCTACGTATCTTTAAGATATGGAAGGCCATGTTCCTGGATATGTGTGCTCACACAGCCCACCAGCGCAGGGACACCGAAAGGAGAACTGCGCTGGCAGTGGTGATTGCATTGTGGAAACTTGCCGATCTCAGGTTGCTACTGGTCAGTGGGAAATCATTTTGGAGTTGGGAAATTCACTGTGGGAGCTGTTGTCATGCAAGTGTTCAGAGCCATTAATCACCACCTGGCATGCAGGACTTTGGCTCCCAGCAATGTGCAGGATGTAGTGGATGGATTTGCTGCAATGGGGTTCCTGACCTGCAGCAGCTAGCAATAGACTGGCATGCATATTCCTATTTTGGCATCAGACTACCTTGCTACAGAGCACATCAACTAGAATAGCTACTTTTCTCTGGTTATACAAGCATTGGTGGGGCACTGGGGATGTTTTACTGGCGTCACTGTTGGCTGGTCAGAGAAGCTTCATGATGCTCCCATCTTTAAGAACACAGGACTTTTCAGAAAGCTGCAGGCAGGGACTTTTTTTCCCAACTGGCAAATTACCATTTGTAAAACCAGGAGCACGGCTGGAGGTTCTAGCCTACTCCTTGATCCCCTGGCTCATGAGTCCATACACCAGTCACCTCAACAGCACCCAGGAGAGAGTCATTGATCAGCTCAGCAATGCAGAGTGACAGCGGAATGTGCTTTCAGTACTGGGGTGGAGGTGGAGCGTGGCTCAGTCTTGGCTCTGCTGTTTTGGGGTGTGTTTGGAGCTGTCCAGTGCTTGCTGTATGTGTATGAAGCTAACACCGTCAATGCACTTGTTGATTTGTTAAGTCAGTGATCCTATGGGTTGTTCCATTGTACAATAGGGAGTTTTTGCTTTCAAAATGGCTAGGCACTCTGCGGCACATGTTGTGAACTAATAAAGATGAATTATGTTTGAGATAATGCAATTTTATTTTGTAGCAAAATCAGTGAAAAGAAAAATTCACAACATTTTTAAGCCAATATATCAAAAACTTAAATTAGTAGAACAGAAATTAGGAAGGGAAAAGAACATTCATGGCCATTTCAGTTACACCTACTCTGACTTGTGAACACCAGGGCTTGCATATGTGAAGCTGTGAGCGTCTTTAATGTCCCCTAAGGGGCAGCAATGGGTACTGCAGCGGCTCCTCCTGCCATGTGGAATGTTGGGTGGGGGTGGTGCAGGGAGATGCTGCAACAGAGTTCTCCATAGACTGTAACTGGAGGTGAGCCCTGGATTGTTGAACTTGGACATCCCCAAGAGTCTGCAGCATTTGTGCTTGCTGCCAGTGAAGCCCCTTTATGTCCTGGTGCAACTCTCTCTCTCCTTTTCCTGATGGGACTCCTGGGCCTTTCTCATCCCTTTTTTTCCTTCTCTTGGCTGTTCACCTTCCAGGCCCTGGGCACATGGTTTGATGCAGCATCGGCTGGCAGGATATCATTGAATATATCATCCCCAGTCTTCTTTCTCCTGCTTCTGTGGCGCAGGCCTTCCATGGGTGTGGGAAGGGGGGAACTCCTCAAGGCCACAATGGCAACAGCTGCAGATAAAACACACAGAAGTACCACAATCACTATGGAAAGTGAAAGTAGATTCACCACTCCCTTCCCTTGCTCCCCTAAAGCGTTAAATAAGCCATGCTCATTGACACTTTTGCTTGGAATTGCTTGTGCCTGGCACCACTCACAGCACTTGCCATGGTGAGAAATGAGGAAGGAATTCCTCCGTTGCATGAAACTATGAATTTAGGACAATGGCACTGAATACTGTCCCAGTTTTCCACAGGCAGTAGGGCTATGTCTCCACTGGAAAGTTATTTCAAATTAAGTAAGTTTAATTCGAACTAACTAAAGCCATGGCTACACTAAGCTTTAGTTAGTTCAAATTAAGGGCTTCCTTATTTGGATCTAATAAGTTTGACTAGGGTATTCGAACTAAAGGGTTAATTCGAACTAACTAGTTCGAATTAACCAATGTGACCATGTTAATTCGAACTAATTTCTTAGTTCGAACTAACCGGCCATTGAAATGAATGGGGATCGCTAATTCGAACTAATTAATTAGAACTAATTTTAGCAAGTGTATACATAGCCCTAGAGACTGGGGGAAGCATTCCTGGGCGTACCGTGATCCAGACCCAGGGTCTCTCCCTGCGGATGACCCCGAGGAACCACTAGACCCCTGTGATCTTAATGAACTCCCCTCGGCTGAGGATCCCAGCCCCCCAGGAAGAACAGCCACCAGCCGCCGGGACCTATGACCTGGAAGAGCTGCCCTCCACCGAGAAACCAGAGGAGCTCCCGGACCTGCCGCCCATGGACACAGGTACCCGGGTCCAGGGCGGGAGGAAGTAGTCCAGGGGCGGATGGCTGCCACATAGCGGATGGCGGAGCCGGCTGGTGTCAGTGTATTGTGGCTGGAGCCCTGTTGACCCAGTGACTGACCCCTCGGTCACTGGAAGGGCCCTAGGTTGGGACACAGTGGAGATGGGTGGGCCTGCGTCGCCCTCCCTCACCCCTTCTTCCCAACCACCTGGAGTACTTGAACCCTGCCGACGCTACTGAAGGGTTTGAACGGCGTGCCTGCCCCGCCCTGCCTAGGGGCCGGGGGCAACTGACTCTTTTTGTGGACGGGTGCGACTTAGTTTGGCTGGTGGACTGGCTGGCAGTGTGTGGATCAGCACCGACCAGTTTACAGCACTGGTGAGGCCACATTTGGAGCAGTGCCCAATTTTGGGTCCTCCACTATAGAAAGAATGTGGATAAACTGGAGAGAGTCCACTGGAGGACAACGACAATGATTAGGGGGCTGAGGCATATAACTTAAGAGGGGAGGCTGAGGAAACTTTAAACTGAGGAAAATTTAATCTGCAGAAAAGTGAAGGGGGATTTGATAAGGACCTTCAACTACCTAAAGGGGGATCAGGAGGCTGGAACTAGGCTGTTCTTGGTGGTATTAGATGACAGAACAAGGAGAAATGGTTTCAAGTAGCAGAGAGGGAGATCTAGGTTGGATGTTAGGAAAAACTTTTTCACTAGGAGGGTGGGGAAGCACTGGAATGAGTTACCTAGGGAGGTGGTGGAATCTCCATCCTTAGAAGTTTTTAAGCCCTGGCTTGACAAAGTCCCAGCTGGAATGATTTAGTTGGGGTTGGTTCTGATTTGAGCAGGAGGCTGGACTAAGTGATCTCCTGAGGTTCCTTCCAACCCTAATCTTCTATCAGTCTATGATTCTAAACAATAGCTAATGGGATAAACCTAACTGTGCCCCAAAACTGTAGAAGACTGTGCCAAGAGAACACAATCCAGTTGAACAAGTGACTCCTGTATATTAACTTCATATTTCATGTTCATATATTCAGAATATAGAAAAGCTAGTGTGGAGGGAAGGGGCTATAGAAGTTGAGGGGGTATTCAGGATTGGGGGGGGGTGGAGCAATACAGGGAAAGAGACAGATGTGGGAGAGGAATACAGGGGGTGTGGGAAGGGGCAGGTAGGATGAGAGCCAGGAAGTAGGAGGTGCTAGGGAAGGCAGAACTCACTATCCATGTAGCTCAGCAACCTGCAGTGGTCTTCTCTGCTCTGTTGGTCCATAGGGGAAGCAACTACATTGTTGTATAGCTTTCCATCATGCCTTGCTGGGAGGGGAGCTGTCTCTTGTACTTTCAGTACATAGGATGTCAAGTTGCTGAGCTTTAAGGCTCCCCCTAACAGTAAAGCTATGTGACATAACAGGGTCTCCCACTGACACCAGTTTTAAAGTGGCACTGGAACCCCCACATTTCCAAAGAGCAAGAGTTGCGTGCCCCTGTGACTTCGTGGGTGTACGTCGGTGCTGAGTTAACACTTTAAGAGTGGTATAAAATCACAAACAACAAATGGTTCGTGTTGATCTGTCCATTTAGGGATGCTGTCAAACGTTTCTTTAATTCCCCAGCACAAATACAGGAGCAAAGGCACTTAATGCTACTAATACACAATTTAATTAAATTCTTTCCACAGCCAGTTCACTTTCATGAGAACAATTTGGGATGAGGTGTTCCCGTAACTACCCTGCGGAGGTGCTTTACAGTCAGCCATTTGCTGTCAATTAATATATATGCCTCCTCACCGCCACAAAAGTTAATAAAGTGTTAGCTTGGAGGAGAAGAGGTAACACAGATAAATAAGAAACAGTAACTGGATAAGTTCATAAGTATAGGATGGGCAGACATAACGACTGGGATGTAACCTTCATATAAAACAGAACAGGGACTCGGTTCATTGCAGGCTATTTAGAAATGTTCTGCTTTTTGTGTCTTTTGGAACAGATGCTCTTCCTCACCAACCCTGACACAAAACTGTGCTGGAAACTTTCTAAAATATTTGAGCGCTCACTGGTTGGCAAGTTCACTTTTCTTTTAAAAGCTCATCTCTGTTCACCTTTGTCTTTTGCATAATCTTGAAAAATCATTATCTTATTTTGTAGCCTGTCCCAAAACAGTTCTTTTTTTTCCTCAGGAGATGCTGCATTATTTTTTTCATTTACAGTAAATCTGAGAAATGTGACAATCAGTGCATGAGGTTTCACTTTTGAGGCTGGCTTAGGAGCCAGGGACCTATGTGCACTCTCTAAATCAAATTTAAAATCATCTGGCAGGCTGAGCCGTTCAGAAAGGAGCCAGAGAACAAATTCTAGATGGTTGCCTTTCTTCACTTTTTCAGGAACTTCTATAATTCTCAAATTATTGTAGTGACACCTTGCCTTGAGGTCTGCCACTTTAGATTTAAGAGAAGATAAATCTGTGAAAAATCTCTGCACTTGGGCAGAGAGCCATTGGACTTGATCTTTTAGTGATGATATTCTCTTTTTTGCTTCATTCACCTGCGCATCAAGATAGGAGTAATTAACTGATTGCTGTATTTGGGGTTGGGAAGGAATTTTCCCCCAGGTCAGATTGGCAGAGACCTTGTTTTTTGGGGTTTTTTTTTTGCCTTCCTCTACAGCATGGTGCACAGGTAACTTTCAGATTTAATCTAGTGTAAACGCTGAATGCTCTGTAACATGCAATCTTCAAACCATTATGTGAGAACTTCAGTGACTCAGCCAGAAGTTAGGGGTCTATTTCAGGAGTGGGTAGGTGAGGTTCTGTGGTCTACAATGTGAAGGGGTCACTAGATGCTTACGATGCTCCCTTCTGACCTTAAAATCTATGAATCTAGAAGTAACTGAGGTAACAGTCCATTGTCTTGCGGTCATTGTGACTGGTATAAGTACTGTGACTGAGTCAACTCTCTCTTGCCCTCACAGTGCTCCTCAGCTATAGGCATCTTTGTCAGTGGGTGCAGGGCCTCCATTCTCCTTGTTTTTCAGCTACTTTTAGATATTCTCAGTAGGCACATCTTTGCTTGTTGACCTTCAGAGATTTAGGGTACTTGTTTCTTTATGGGGGCCTAGGTGGTTAGGGGCCCTGGACTCCAGAGGGAAATAGATACTAATGGAGGGCTGTGGCGCTCAAATTATCTGCTCCTCCATGCTGCACAGTGCTCCCAGAGTCCAATGCCTAGAGTCTTAATGAAGAAGTGGGCTTTTAAAAATGTAGTCTTTCTATGCTTCCTTAATGCATCAGGACGCTTAAGTCGATCTACAGAATGCTGCGTTCACACCTGGCTTTCATTAAGTTGACTTAAGCGCTTCCTTAAGTCGACTTAATAACTACCACTCTTAATCAACCTGTTAAGTCAACCTAAAGCTGGTGTGGACGCCCTACGTTGACCTAATTCCTTAAGTTGACCTAAGGGGGATGGGCTGGGGAGAAGGGAGCTGCAGACCCCGGCTGAGAGGGGAGCCATGGCTCCCAGGAAAAAGGGAGCTGCAGCTAGTGGGGAGTGTCCCCGGGGGAAGCCGCGGCTCCCTTCTGCCGGGGAGAAGAAGGGAGCCATGATTCTCTTCTGCTGGTAAGCCACGGTTCCTTCTCCCCGGGAGCTGCGATTCCCTTTGTTACCCCCATGCCTCAGTTTACCTGACTGTTTCTATGAAATTTATTAAGAACTACTAAATGGAGGTAATTTTAATGTGGTGTGCTTGCTTAATGGTCTAAACCTTCGGAAAATATGACTACAGCCCATCGATCAAGAACAGACATAGAGCAGGGAATTCTTCCAAAACAAATCTTACCATTTATTTGGATAACATTAATACAATAAAATCATAATACTTAGTATATTTCAGCATAAATTCAATAAGCGGAGAGTTAAATGACAGTTAAACAGTCAAATAGAATGTCGCAGCTCCGCTAAATCACTTTACCATATGAGCATTCAAATTTATCAGAAAACAATACATAACATTAATACTTATCACTGAAACTTACATTCAACGGCTATGTCTACACTTGTTAATTTAGGTCAACTTAGCATGTCCACACTCAAATTTTAAGTCGACTTTGAGGGGACCCTACAAAATCGACCTAGAGCATTCACACTGGACACCTAGGTCAACTTGTAGGGGCTAGGTGGACCTGGGACAGGTTCACGGTGGCAGGGGGGGCACCCGTTGCCAAGTGACAGGGGGCTCGGCCTTTGCCCTATTGTACCTTTGTACAATGGGGCAAAGGGGGACAGGGACCCTGGCAGGGCATAGGGGCAGGGTGAACAGGGCTCTCCCTTACAGTCAACTTAGGGGTACTCCACGTCTACACTGGCTTAAGCCGACTTTCGAAAGTCAACTTAAGCAGAAAGTTGACTTAAAAGGAGGTTTTAGAAAGTCAACTTAATTTTTCCTTAAATCGACTTAAGCAGCTGCTTAAATTGAGTAAGGAAAGTGTAGTGTAGACGCAGAGTAAATTAAGTCGACTTAAGCAAGCTTAAGTTGACTTAATTTACAAGTGTAGACGCACCCTATATTTTATAGTGGCTAAAAGTCCTAATCTCCTATATCATTCAACAAATGGTGATCAGTCATTTGCTGGATGGGTTGGAGATGAGCCCTTCTCACTCAAGCCGCAGTCACTCAGCTTTATTAACACGCAAGCTCCACAAGCGCAACCTCTGTCATACTCACAAACCCCTGAAATTGCCTCTGACTTGTCTTAATGGCTCCTTTTCTCTTCTGTCATTCAGGCAAAGGTAGCCAGAATTTGGGCAATATAAGTTGGAACTCTGTTAGCCGAGTTTGCCTCAAATCCTTAACACACCAATACCTTACCGATAGATCAGGTCCGGGCTGTACGGAAATCTGTCAGGCTCAGGTCCGGGCTGTTAGGCTCAGGTCCAGGCTGTCTTAGAGAGCAGGAGCGGACCCAGGGCGGGTAAACGTAGAGTGCTTGTCCCTCCGTTGGCAGTTGCTGGTCCGGTCTGAGCTACGGAGGCTGGTAAATTGGTTGACAGTTGGTTTCTAAGGCGCGTCGACCCACCAGCAGTCGCTAGGCAGGTTGCCTGGTCCAGCTTGAGGTTTTTTTTCTGGAGCGGCCAATCTCAAGCGACAGTGTTCCAGCTTTTCAGCAGTCACTGGGCAGACTGGCAGCACCTCCCCAGGCTCTCAATGTCCAACAGAACTTGTCTGCAATTGGCTGCCCTTTTATAGGCATGGGGAGGGAGGCGGGGGCAGGCAGTGTGGGCTAACGTAAGTATGGGAGGAGTGAGGAGGGAAAACATACTGGAATGTCAAAGAAGAGGGGGAAGGGGGAGGAGAGGGATCACCTGACAGTGAGCTCATCCCTAGAGGGGAGGGGGAGTGAGTGGAAAAACAATAGAGAAGGAATATACCAAAGAGAGAAAAAGGGGAAGAGTAATTAAAGATTAATTTTAAGGCTAGGACGGTGAGAAAAGAGAATGAAAGTTTGATCTAGTAAAGAGATATAACATTATTAGGTAAAGTATAAATTGGTTTGTAGGTGTACAAGGTTTCCCAATTGGTAGGAGAAAGGGCTATTGATGGTTTAGTCCTAAGTTTCCAAAGGGTCCTATCTACATTGCCATCTAGGTGATAACTATCTTAATTGCTCAACACAAAATGTTCCTTACTACTTTTGCTACTTGATAATTGTTTCCAATTATCACCTTATTATCTTGTAAATGACCTTAGTTACTGTTGCTACTTTGTAACAGTATAGAGCTCTATGCTACTGCTAGCCTGCTGGAATTTAAACCCCTTCTCAGGCTTTTCTGACAATTGCCTCTTCATACAGACTTCATAGCTTAGATATCTTGGGGCAAAAATCTCTGGTCACACCTTCCCCGAGCCGCAGCTGGAGCAGTGGCTCTCTCTCGACCTAGCACCTGCGTGTGTGGACTTAGGCAGTCAATGTAAGGCTTTAGTGTAAATGTTGTAAGTCAACTTAACAGAATCGACTTAATTTTTCTAGTGTAAACATACCCTATGATCTTAGAGCACTGACAGAGCAGAACCACAAGGGGGAAAAGGTGGGCACTTTCCCCTCCAGTGACGTACTTGGGAGGAAGGCTGGGGAGGGTGGGCTGTACTGGACAGCAGAGATATCAAAGGTGATGAGATAAGGAAGGTGGGGAATGAAGGGACCAACATGCAGCCAATATACTCTGTGGCTGGGGTAATGATTGCAAAGAAGCCAGTGGCAGGTGAAGAGGGAGAGCTGGGCTATGCCATTTGTGGATGCTGAGCGGTTATTAAAAAATAAAACAAAACAGGGAAATGAACTACCTCAACACAGAGCTAAGGTAGCCTAGTGATGCCTTGTGCCTTTCCTGAATGCTGAGCTCAGCTACACTCAAATCTCTAAAGACCACACCATGGAGATTTAAAGCAACACAGACTTCAACCCTAAAAACCAGGAAATACAATGTTATGTTACTTGCCATCTCTCCAATACAACATTGACTCTGAGCTTTTTGGCTATGTCTACACTACAAAAAGTTAGGTCGACTTTATTAAGTCGACCTAAAGTCGAACTTATTAGGTCGACTTAACAAAGTGCTTTCCCTGAATGCGGACGTAGTAAGTCGATCTAACTGCCCTTAGGTCAACCTAATAAAGTGGACTTAAGCATCCACACTGTGCTTAGGTTGATCTAAGGAGTCAACCTAAGGGTTAGGTTGACCTAACCAGCAATTCTTATAAAGTCGACCTAACCTTTCATTAAGTCGACCTAAGGAATTTCTTAAGTCGACTTAATGAAAGCCTGGTGTGGACAGGGACTAAGTTAGGTTGACTTAAGCCTCCTTAAATCGACCTAACTTGCCAGTGTAGACTTAGCCAAAGAGTGGGGCCCTGAGTCTTCACTCGCACATAAACTAGCACTCTGCCCTCACAGAGACTGCAGAATACTTTGAAGTAGAGCACATGACCACTGTAGGTGAAAGTCTAATGTCTTCTCTTTGCTAACACAATATTTGGATCTAGGTCAGTCAGGTGTTGCAAACAGGAGCTCCCTCTACTTGGTCTAAATTTCCAGCGGGGTAGCCGTGTTAGTCTGTTGTACAGCAAAAAACAATGAGAGTCCTGTGGCACCTTATAGACTAACAGATTTTCTTCGGCATAAGCTTTTGTGGGCTATAACCCACTTTGTCAGATGCATGAAGTGGAAATCACAGAGGAGAAGTATATATACACATGCCAGGATGGAGGAGGGCAAATGTAGGCAAAGTCAGTTCAGAGATCAGATGGGGCCTATTCACACCTGTTGATAAATGTGTGAACAGAACAATCACTTTTTGTAGTGTGCTAACCATTCCAAGTTCCTATTCAGACCCACTCTGATTGTGTCAAGCTTGCAAATCAGCTCCAGCTCTGCAGTTTCATGCTGAAGTCTGTTTTTGCAGTTTCTTTGTTGAAGTATGGCAACTTTCAGGTCAGCTACTGAGTGTCCATGGAGGCTGAAGTGTTCTCCTACAGGTTTATGGATGTTGCCATTTTTGATGTCGGATTTGTGTCCGTTTATCCTTTTGCGTAAGGACAGTCTGGTTTGGCCGATGTACATGGCAGAGGGACATTGCTGGCACATAATAGCATAAACCACATTAGTGGATGTGCAGGTGAATGAGCTCCGTTTTAGCCTTGCAAACTTCATATATAAAGGAACAGACAGTCATAGGGTTAAATATATAGAGTGGATGGGCACCCAGGTTCAGAGTATAGGTCATCTAAACCAGTGGTTGTCAACCTTTTACAAGTCGTGAAACACTTGATGACATATCGCGATCCTACAGGACACACCAGCCCACTCCCCGCAAGCCAAAATCATCCATTTCCCCGGCTCTCCACGACACACTTACTGCTGTGTGGCGACAGAGTAATATATCCCGACACAGTGGTTGAGAACCACTGATCTAAACAATGTCACAAATTTCAACTACTGTTTGTTTCAACTGTTTCTACTGAATGTAGAACCAAACAGTCAGCTCTGATTTCCTGCCTTTGCACACAGAATCAGGATGTGTGCACTCAGCATGCTGCATCTTTGCACTCTGTACTAAAAGGCTGCAGATGGCACTAATTACAACTCAGCTCCATTAATAACATTTCAGCCTTATTTACACATTTCCCTACTATTGCTGGCGTATGCTCCAGAACAGAAAACTTGAACAGATTTATTTGTCAGGGTTGGATCAAGGCTCTTAAGGGCCTGGGATTGCCCAGTATTGTGGCTGTCCCCACCGCTGGTGCCTAGCCTGGGGACAGGGTGGCACTCGTACATGTCAGCAATGGGGCCCAGGCCAGCAGACCTGCCAGCGACGTGGGCAGGCCAGTGCTCAGCACTGGCAGGGGGGAGGGGGCTCCGTGGTGCTGGTGCTGGGGGGGACAGGGGGAATTGCAGACTGGACAGCCTTGGGGCCATGGTATGCTGGTGCTGGGCGGGGGGTGGACAGGGAGGGCCTGGGGCGCATAGACCCAGCTAGCTGCTGGGCCAGGGTGAGCAGGCATTGGGTGGCCCAATCAGTGCTGCGGAGGCCAGGGCCCTCAGGCCAGAAGCCGTGACCCATGGCGCTCCTGTCCTGCCCCCAGGCTGGCTGGTCTGCCCAGCACATCCTAGACCTTCCCCGGCTCCCCGCATGCGCTGGGATGTGGGCCACCTCCATCTGCATGTGGATGCCACCTCTTCCCCTTCAGTGCCTGCTCCAGGCGCTGGTCTCCTCCTGCGCAGGAAGGCCAGGTGCATCCACCTTCTGGGCTGGCCAGGAGCTGCTTTCCCTTCTGCCAGGATGGGGGACTGCTCTACTCCTGTGGTTGCTGGCAGCTGCCTCCCTCTGCAGTTGGGGTCTCCTGCGCAGCCATCCTACTCAACGCACCCATCCTGAAACTGAGCAGGGAGCAACCATGGGTCGGGGCAATGCAGCCTCTCCCCAATGCACCTCCTCTCTGACTTCAACTGGGCCCCTGGGCTGGGATCTGAGCCAGTATAGGTGGGTAGAAGGTGACGATCTGATGATCTTTAGCACCTCACACAAATTCCTGAACCTCCTGAACTCTGGACTACATGGCTGGGGACCCAACCCCTTGGATGGGGACTGGAGCATGTACAGGGCAAGCTACTGGCTCAGGGTCATGAGCAGTGGTTAAAGTATAATTTGACGGGCCCCGGAACCCTCCTAATCTCCGGGCTCCCTTCCCGTATTGTCTGGGCCCCCTTCATGCATGTGCGGGCCCGAGCCCAGGTAGGCATTTGCAACCACTTCTCAGTACCACATGCATCAGTTATCGCTCCCTAAAAATATTTATAATTTTATATGGCATTTATGTCTATAACAATTACTGTCATGAACTAGCAAACACTGCATAACACATCAGATCACCCCCTCCCCTGCCTTATTAACTCAAGTATGATGATGAAAGCTTATGCAATAAATACATTTGTTAGTCTTTAAAAGTGCCACAGGACTCCTTGTTTGTTTTGCTGAACTAAACTAACATGGCTACCCCTTTGGAACTTATCTACCATATGGTTTCCACTGGCCTTATCCCTGGTGGGAACTTTCCTAAAAAATGCTACCATACACAAAGCTATAATGAAGACTTCAAGAGTATATGACTTCTGTAGCATTGCCAATAGCTTGGGTGCTGGTTGAAGTACTTGGAAATACGTTATTTAAACATAGATAGAAAAGGGAAGATGGCATTAAAATCACCATGACTTGTGATAGATAAAATCAGGCCTCACTTTTCCATAGCACCTTCTATCTGAAAAGTTGAAATCACTTTACAAGGGATAATGAACCAAGCTTTGTACCATTCCTAAAGCAGTGGTTCTCAAACTTTTTGCACTAGCGATCCCTTTCACACAGCCAGCCTCCAAGTGTGGTCCCCTGCCAAATTAAAAATACATTTTTTCTAGGCAACACTATTTTAAATGCTAAATTTTAAATGCAAAACTGCTTGAGCCCCACCAACTCTTTCCTCACAAATGAAGCACAGCCTCAAATCCACATCACCCCAACCTCGTCCACTAGTGCCCACGTCAGACCCCCCTTTCTCCATGTCCTCAGCCCCCATCCCCATTCCCTAAGGTCCCTGCCCCCAAACCCCCACTCCAGCCCTCCTAATCCCCCAGCCCTCAGTTTCCCCCATCTTCACTCCACCCCCCTTCAGCCCCCCAACCTCCTCCACACCTCCCCAGGCCCCTCCATCCCTAGCCCCCACTCCAGTCCCCCAATCTCCTCCATCCCTCCCCAGCCCCCAACCCAGTCCCCACTCCAGCCGTCCATAGTCCCCTCCACCGCTACCAAGCCCCCACCAGCCCCCCATCTTGACCCCTTGCTCCAGCCGTCCATAGTCCCCTCCACCACTACCTAGCCCTCACCAGCCCCCCCATAGTGATACCTTGCTCCAGCCGTCCATAGCCCTCTCCACCACTACCCAGCCCCCACCAGGCCCTCTCCAGCCCCCCATCCTGACCCCTTGCTCCAATCATCCATAGTCCCCTCCACCACTACCTAGCCCCCACCCAGTCTCCTTGTCCCCATGCCCCCTCCGCCCCCCCTAGGCCTCCAACTCCATCCATCCCTCCCCAACCCCCCCACATCCTGACTCCTTGCTCCAGCCATCCATAGTCCCCTCCACCCTGACTCCTTGATCTAGCGATTCACGAGTCCCATTCCCACCTCCGGTCTCCGCATTGCCCCTTACCTTAACCCCTGCCTACAAAGGCCCGGGACCGACCTGAGGCAGCGGAGCACGACAGCTGGCAGAGGAGCCGGATCAGGCCATGCTGCCGGCAGCTGCCGCCCTTTGCTCCTGCTGCATGCCGTCGCCTTGGGCCTGATCCTACCCCTCTGCCGCCACCACCACACGCAGGCAGCGTGGCCGAATAAGGTCCGAGGAGCCCCTTCTCCTTCCCCATCCTAAGCCCCCCGCAGCCCCTTTCCCAGCTCCTCTGCCCCTTTCTCAGCTCCACTGCCCGCTGCTTCTCCCCAGCCCCTTCCCAACCCTCTTACCTGGCTGGAGGCTCGGAACTGCAGGGGTGGCCGGTAGAGCTGCTCCTGGGCCGGGCCAGGCCGCTCCCGCCCTGAGCACGCTCTGTCTGAGCATGGGCCCCTGGGCGGAACGCAGCATTCCGCCTGGGTTTTCTATTTTTAGGGGCCCTGGAACGCTGGCCCCTAAAAATTGGGGGCCCCGGAATGCCGTTCTGGTGCGTTCCCCCTTACTTTAACCTCTGGTCACGAGGAAAGTCAGTGGCAGGCCCAGGGCAGGAACTCAGATGTCCTGACTCAGCTCCCACACTAATCTCTATAGCACAGTTCCTCCCAGGCTGGGAAGTGCAGCCAGGCCCTTGTCTCCATGCCCCAGGTGGAGAGGGAGAAAGATCTGCTGCAGTGACTGGATCCAGGGACTGGAAGCCAGGACTCCTGGGTCCTGTGGTGCATTTTATTATTGACTTGGGAGATCTCAGGCAAATCGCTGCCAGTCCTTGTCACTCAGCACCTGCCTGTACAATGGGATGTGACACTTAACACAGTTGGCCAAGGCTATGATATCTGGGCAGGGAAAGTGCTCTTGGTTCCTCACCTAAAGCTGTATTTTTACTGGTGTTGCACAGTGACCATCAGGGACTCTCAATCCAAACAACACACATCCCCTGACCTGCTGAGCACAGAAAATGTAACTGATCTGAGGGGGCTGGGAGCACAGGGACTGCTCCAGATGCACAGCTCTGTTGGTTGAACGGGAGCAGAGACTGGGGACTTGCACTGTTGCTCCCTTCACACTCTGCCCCACACAGACAAGATCATTTGTCTTTCTCCAGGGAGAACTCCCTTCCTTGATGTAAAAAGCAACCAGGGCCAGATTAACAAAGGGGCCATAGGGGCTTAAGTCCCAGGCCCTAGCCTGAAAGGGGGCCACAAGCTCCAGCCCCATAGCCCCTGCTAAATCTGCCACCCCATTAAGCCCCCTGCGCTGGGAGAACCGGGGCGTTGACAGAGTCCCTGCTCTGCTGGTGCTGGGGGAGGGGGTGGGTTCTTGAGCCAGAAGCATTCCCACTCCATCCCTGGGCTGGCCCTCACTCCATCCCTGGGCTGGCCCTATTGGCTCAGCTCCTGCTGAGGGCAGGGCGGGGGCCGGCTCATGCTCCATATGGCCTCCAGAGCTGAGCTGCCCACAGCAAGTAGCCTCCTGAGCTGTGGCCTTGCCCCCCCGGCCTTCCCAAGCTGTGCCTCCCTGCTTCCCTAACCCCGGGCTCTCCCAACCCCCTGAGCTGCACCCTCCACTCCCCCAACTCCCTGAACCGCACCTCCCCAAGCTACCCCAGGCCATGCCCTCCTGGGCTCCCAGAACCCCCCGAGCCATGGACCACCCTGCTGCCCCCCCCAGCCCACACAAGCAGCACTGGTCACAGCCCCCTCCCCAGGGCCTCCTTCAATCGTGCCCTCCTTGAGCCACTCCAGCCCCCTGAGAAGAGCCAGCTGGGGTCCCTGATCCTGCCCCCCAGCATCAGCTGGCCAGGTGCCCTGCCCCCCAGGCAGGGCCGTCCCTTGTGGGGAGCGGGGCCTTGGGCCAACTGGCCTAGGCTGGGCCCCGTCCCCACCTCTCCACGCTGCAGAGGAGCATGGCAGGCCCACAGCCTGCTCCGCCCCCCAGGAAGACGGCCTTGGAGGCTGAGGCCACGGGAGGAGGCAGCTCCGGCCCCAGGCCTGGAGGCCGAGACCGGAGGCGGGAAGCCGGCTGCATGTGGCCGTGTGGGGCAGGCCGGCCCAGAGGCCGGGCCCCACCCATGTGCTCCGCCCCTGCGCTTGCCTGCTCCGCCCTAGGGGCAGAGAGGGCTGGCCCAGGGGCCGGGCAAAGCGCTCTTGGCCCGCCCTGCCCTGCTGCCTTCAGCTCGCTGCCAAAGGCAGCGGGGAATAGGAGGAAGCGGGGCTATGGGTGCGGGGGCTGCGGCGTGTGTGGGCCCTGTGGCAATCGCCCCATTTGTCCCCCCAGGGACGGCCCTGCCCCCAGGCAGGGTGCCACTGCAGTGGGGGGGGGGGGCAGCCCCAGACCTCCCCCCCCCAGACCTTGATCCAGGCCTGACAGGATCCATTAGATCTGCAGCCAGAGACATTCCACCTCCTGCAGTCCCAGCTGGGCACTGGCCAGAAGACATTACTGCTTTGATAAAAGTGCTGAAACAGTGAAGAGAAGCAGTGCAGCTCCCATGACTTGACAATAAAATTCAGGGTGAGTGGCAGCAACTCACGAAACTGACAAAGCCTGAGGGCTAGAAGCTGCATTCCTGCCCCTCCCCACCAGCAGCCAGCTAAGCCTGCATAAGTAACGGATTCGTAACCCTCTAATGCAGGACACTGCTGCCAAACCACAAATTTAGTGTTAATTCTTCTCAGCCACTCCTCTCTTTTCATGCCGTGTTTTAGCTGTCTCACATCACAGCTTCCACCGACAGTGCCCATTGTAACACAGCCAAGGTGCTGGCAGGCACTTTCAGGCAGCAGACTGTTTCCTGGGGGAGCTGGTTGCAGGACACCTCCTGGGCTGGCTGGGGAACTGTCTGAGAAGAAGCCATGAAGTGAAGGAGCCATGTTGCAAGCAGCTACGATAAAACTGCAGCTTGTGTTATCCTGGTTTCAGAGGGACATTGTGTACGGCACATGATCCAGATACAATGAAACATAGCACGTGGTAGCAGTGGTAGTTGAATCCTAGGCAGGAAGAGAGACCATTCAGACAGAGGCGGCCTTTGGCTATTGGGGGCCCTAGGCGAAGGCCCATTGTGGGGCCCCCTATTGGCCCACAAGGTCCACTATACGTTTGCAGGGCCCCCTCTGTGACCCTGCCTCCCCCACCACTCTGGCCCCAGCTCCCCCCACATGGCCCTGGCCCCTGGGGTCAGCTTCTCCTCCTGCTGCAAACCAAGGCAGATGTGACTTTTGGATTTACTTTTGGGGTAGGCGATGGGGCCCCTTGTAGTTCGGGGCCTTAGGCTGCTTGCTTGCCTGCTTCGCCTACCCCAAAAGCCGCCTCTGCATTCAGACCTTCACTGTAGAGAGCAGAATCCTGTGAAATGCAGTTTGTTTTGCAAGACAAGGCAAGGGTAAGAGAAGATGAAGCCTCCAGGGACATTTATCCTGCATGCTAAGATTTTAGCTGAGGCATAGAAGAGGCATAGAAGAGTCTCGGCGGCTTCAGTGGGTAAATCCATAGGGACCATGGATATGTTTTTAATAAAGAGACCCAAGGGAATAACAGGAAATACCCGGGTTATGCTGGCATTTGTCATGGTTAATAAGAGCAGGATCATTTGATGGGAGTTAATATCATAACGGAATTCTGCAACCTCCCACCATTCTGGAAACTGTTTTTCAAAATCTGTCATGTTTCTTTCCAGCAATGGACTGAATTCTACTGGTAATCTTTTTTGTATCCCTGCTCTAATTAAAGCCTCATTGATATTTTTGAGCCAGTGTTGTGCTTGCACATAACTCAGTGCCCAGCTTAGGCCTTCTTGCATATTATGTATCCTATCTCTTATCAGCTTGGTATCATGTTGATTTGTAGTGTACCAGGTACTTATTAAGTTGGTTATGTTATAGTCAAGATGTGTTATACTTAGCATGGCCTCAGTCAGAGGCTGATCCAGTGAAATCAAATCTTTTCCCACTGCCTTAATTTTCCTTGTCAGAATCTCACTGTCTATAGAGTTCTTTCGGCTTAAACCCGTGCTCACCCCTTCTAAGGTCTTTTCCATCAGGTCATGTTTTGACCTTCCTCTAGGATTAATGGCTTGTAAATTGATCCAGTTATTCCAACCCTGGATATACGATTGAATGTAGCGTTCGCAACTAGGTTGAATGTCAGCAGCTGATATTGTCAAATGCACCTTAACTGTCCTTAACTTGTACATAGGATTGTAAAAGACATTCTTGGGGAACATTTTGCACAGAGTAACTGCCCCCACTCTGTTTATGCTTGGTTGATTGACCACTTGGACTTTGATTGATGCTCTCAAACCATACAAGCTAATAACATTCCAAATGCCGCTATCACCATATTGCACCCAAAGGTATAAGATTCCTTGATATAAGGTTACTAAACCTGCTGATGCATTATTTTCCTTTCCAGGGGGTGGACCTCTAAATACCCAACCCATTTTACAAGTGATTGAATCTTCCAGGCTTTGATTAGGTGGGATTAGAGTAACTGGAATAGTACTGATAGATCCTTCTATGCTGATATTTACGTATAAGGGGTGTAGACTGATATTAACCTTGGTTTCTGTTGCTATTTTTTATAGCTCTGTATCTTGAACCGAAGATTCCTGCATAGCCCCTGCATACAGTGTCCTGATCAAACTGCTCTGGGTCTTCAGGACTCCATACACATTAGGTTCAGTTTCCTGCCTTAATATGTATCCCATAAACAGAATTTCTAAATACCCCCTATGATGTTGAACCTTTCCAGCATCTCTGCCCTTGGCATACAAAAGACTGTTTTCCCATACAAAGATGCATGGACCCTTATGATTATACAAAAATGCATCAGATATGTCTCGCATTGGGTGCAATGCAATCCTTTTCCTGATCAAAGCATATGTCACCTTAGTTTGCTCCCTTTTTGGTGCGCAGGTATAGTGTGCTTGCGGGTTAAACCTTATTCCATCCATCACCCTTATTAGGCTGCACCATATAACACATAAAATACATTATATATGAAATTTAAGCCGATTGCAGGTGGCTTTCCACCTGTGAATGATAAAAAAGGTCATTAATTTACCAATACAAACCCTTCCACTCCTTAAATTGACTACTGTGGCACCACTTGTGTATTACCTTACAGCGCTTATCCTTTAGCTCTATTTGGTATACAGTTGGTATACAACTGGAAAAGACCCTAGCCATTTTTGGCATAAGGCCTACCCCTTTTCTGAATAAAACCTTAATAACACCTTTTGGCCTACCTCCCACTCAGTAAACCTTAATAATTCACCCAGCCTGTGTGTAATTTTCTGCTGATTAAGCCTAAGCTGCTTTGCTGCTCTGGTTTGGACTTCCTGAAGATTGTCCAATAGTTTTTTTGGACCACTTCATTCATTTTAATAACCGGCTGGAAGCTCTCAGGACTGAATCGCCCAGGAACCACCTTTCTGGGGTGCACATAATTCTCCCAGTCATAATTTCATGGGGTATATAGCCGTGTATGGCTTTTGATGATCTAATAGCCATCAACACCAGAGGAAGCTTGCAGTCCCAATTCATTCCGCTTTCATTAATTATCTTCCTTAAGACAGTTTTGATAGTTCTATTTCCTCTCTCCACTAGTCCGGATGATTGTGGGTGGACCGCAATATGAAAGCATTGCTCAATTCCCAATGCCATCCATAATTGTTTTACGACTTCCCCCGTGAAATGAGTCCCTTGATCAGACTCTATCTCCTTGGGAATGCGAAATCTGGAGATCACCTGTTCCTGTAAGGTCTTAACAGTAGCTACTGCCATGCAATTTTTAAGCGGATAGGCCTCTATCCATTTGGAAAAGCTATCTATGATTACAAGAGCATATTTATTCCCTCTTCCAGTTCTAGGCAAAGGCCCAATAAAGTCCATTTGCAACCTTTCACACGGGCCAACTATTTGATGGTGTAACAGAGGCCCCTTGATAATCTGGTTAACTGTGTGGTTGTGTGCACAAGGTATGCAATTATTGATGACCTCATTTATGTTTTGTTCATTTTGGGCAGGTGCTCCTTTGTCTTTTCTTTCCCCAAGTGGCCCTGAGAATGTGCCAACTTTACTAATTCTTTCCTAAGGCAAGTTGGTATCACCAATAACAAGATATCCTCTTTTTCATTCACATCCATAATTAGCTGATCCTTATTCGCATAGATTTTCCAATTCTTCTAACTGCCAGTGGTTAATAATTTCTGTAGATCAGGATCGGCATCTTGCAGCTGCTTAATGTCCTCAAAATCCTGTAGTTGAAGTTCACTATTTCTTATCACCTTACGGCTTACTTGTGAGCTGGTGATATTATACCCCTCCTCGAAACTCAGATTAATTGATTCCTTGGCTAGACAATCAGCCTCTCGATTCAGCTGATATATTTTACTATCGATTTTCCTATGAGCCTTTATCTTAAACAGGTAGACTTTTCCTGATCTTTCCTAGGCCAGATCCCAGGCTGAGTTCACATATTCCCGATACTTGATGGGTTTACCATCTGCTGATGTCATTTGCCTGTTTTTCCACGCCACCATCCATTCATGCAAGGAGCAGTACATCCAATTGGAATCGGTGATTATTAGCAGATGCTGGTCTTTTTTCTCTATTTCTAATACTGCCACTATTGCTGCAGTCTCTGCAGCTTGAGCTGAGGTCTGTCTGATTCACCTTTTTTATTTTGTTTTCAGGCTCCAATCTTATGGCTTCAAATCTGGCTATATACCCACAACTGCCATCTGTTGCCCAAATTTTATAACTATTGTTTTTAGCTTCTTCAAACGTTATATTAATCTTAAAAGGTGATTCCTTGGTTTTGTCTGGGATAGGTGGAAGGGGACAAGAGTGTTCTTGTCCGTCTATGATCAGTGCATACGGAGTTGCTATAGAGACCTCCAGCTTTTGGGTTTTGATGTCTCTATTTAAGAGGCTCAGCATCCACTTTGCTAGATGTGAGTTGGATACCTTGCCCTCATTTATCTTTCCTCTGAGGACATATTTCACTGAGGCATGAGAGGTGCGTAGTACCACTGGTGACATGCCCACCAAGTATTCCCATTGTTCCAGGGCCCAGATGAGAGCTAGTACCTCTTTTTTGCAGGGCAAGAAAACTTTTTCTACCTCTGATAACAATCTGGATCCATATGCCACTATTCGGTTTTCCCCTTGTACCTCCTGAGTTAGGATGGCACTGATGCTGCTATCATTACTCGCTAGCTGTAGGTCAAATGCAGCGTGGAGGTTGGGATGAATAAACGCGGGCGCCTCCCTCAGAGCTTGTTTCAAATGATTGAAAGCCTCGCAGTGCACTTCCGACCATTCCTATGGTTGGTTCTTTCTCAGCAGCCCATACTAAGGTTTTGCCATTTGTGCATAAGTATAGATAAACTCCTGGCAAAATCCCGTTAGCCCCAACAATGTCCTTAAGGTGTCAACGTCTGTAGGGCATGGTAAATTAGTTATCAATTTTACTCTTTCGTGATTGGGGTGCCTGCCTTTCTCCCCGATGATCACTCCCAGGTATTTAACTGATTGAGTGACTAACTGGGCTTTGGCTGGATTAATTAAAATCCCGATTGCTGTGTTCGTTTCATTACCTCATCTAGCAGTAGCAATTGTTCATCCTTTGTGGAGATGGTGATGATAATGTCATCCATGTAGGATGAAACTTTTCCCTTGGTCTGCCAGGGCATCAACCAAATCTTGGAAACCTCCTGGTGACATATTGATGGTGCATTGTGGAACCCCTGGGCAAGGCAAGTGAATGCTAATTGTCTAGCCCCAAATGTAAAAGCAAACTTATATCAGTATTGCTGTTGTACAGGAATAGAAAAGAAAGCATTGGCTAAGTCCAGCACAGAAAAACAGTGCATTCCTTCATTCACCGCAGCCAGAATCTCTTGGTATTTAGAGACCACAGGGCCCATCCTCATTGTAACCTTGTTAAGCTCCCTAAAGCCCACAGTTAACCGCCAGGTCTGACTGTCTGCCTTTAAGACCGGCCAGATTGGGCCATTACAAGGACTTTGTATTTCATAATGAGTAGCAGGATGCCGCCACTGCAGGGAGCCCCATGCTGGACTAGGGCTGTGTCCGGGCTGAGTGCCCTTACCTGGCCATGTTGATGTAGGCCAGGAGCCAGCTTTCTGGGGAAGTCCCTATTCCATAGGTGCATGGCCTGAAGGCTGCTCAGCCATGGGGGACAGAGAGACATGACTCAGGTTTGTCAATCCTGGTTTGGGTCAAGTTTCCTTCCATTCTCATGGGTGACTGCACAGCAGGTTGGACCTTCGCTACCTTCTTGGCCACATGGAAGTGCTGGGCTCCCTGCAGGGGGTGTGTGCCTGGGGGTCCATTGTATCCATCCTGGTAATCATGTGACCCCCTACAGTCTCCAGGCTGTGGGATCAGCTCTCTGTTCCTGATGGGGCTGAATGCTGGCTACCCTCCCTCTCCATTCCCACTAGGATCAGATTCTGGCTCTTGGTACTCATCTAGTACCATCTAGCTTGGCTTCCCAGTCCTTTGCCCCATGCTAAGGCCCCTCCCCTCTCTCGGTGTTACCCCCGTGCCTCAGTTTACTCGACAGTATCTATGACATTTATTTAGAACTACTAAATGGAGGTAATTTTAATGTGGTGTGCTTGCTTAATGGTCTAAATCTTAGGAAAATACGACTACAACTCATCGATCAAGAACACACATAGGGCAGGAAATTCTTCCAAAACAGATCTTATCTTTTATTTGATAAGCATCAATACAATGAAATTGCAATATTGAGCATGTTTTAGAATGAATTAGATAAGTGGAGAGTCAAATGACTGTTAAGCAGTCAAATAGAATGTCACAGCTCCGCTGGACCACTTTATCATATGAGCATTCAAATACACAATACCAATATTTATCATTAAAAACTTACACTCTATACCTTATAATGACTAAAAATCCTAATCTCCTATGTCATTCAGCAAATGGTGATCAGTCATTTGCTGGATGGGTTGGAGATGAGCCCTTCGCACTCAAGCCGCAGTCACTCAGCTTTATTAACACACACGCTCCACAAGCGCAACCTCTGTCATACTCACAAACCCTGGAATTGCCTCTGACTCATTTTAATGGCTCCTTTTCTCTTCTGTCATTTAGGCAAAGGTAGCCAGAATTTGAGCAATATCAGTTGGAACTGAGTTAGCCGAATTTGCCTCAAATCCTTAACACACCAATGCCTTACCAATAGATTGGGTCTGGGCTGTAAACAGGATCGGGTCCAGGAAAAGCGGCTCCGGGCTGTGGATGGCTCTGGGCTGTGGACGACCAGTCCGGGCTGTGGTGAACAGGAGCGGCTCCAGGCTGTGGCAAGTCCAGGCTGTTAGTAGAAGTGGCTCCGGGCTGTAGCAGGTCCGAGAAGTAGCTGAGAAACGCACACCCATCCGGGCTGCAGTGAACCCGTCCGGGCTGTGGGGTGCCGGTCTGAAATACGGAGGCTGGTAGATTGTTTGACAGTTGGTTTCTAGGATGCTCTTATCCATCAGTAGTTGCTAGGCAAGTACCTTGTAACTGACCCTAATTAATGTTGATACTTTGTAACAGTATAGAGCTCTATGCTACTGCTAGCCTGCTGGAATTTAAACCCCTTCTGAGGCTTTTCTGCAAATTGCCTTTTCCATATAGAATCCATAGCTTGCATATCTTGGGGCAAAAATCTCTGGTCATATTGGGTCCTTTCCCACCAGGTCTTCTGCCTCTCCCCAGTTGGCATATGCATAGATGAATCATTTCCTGGACAGGGAAAGTGGGGGATGGAGATGGTATCTTTAGTACTTATCCTCTCCTTGTCCCCTAGTGCTGAGGGATGCAATGGAGTCATCATCTAGCTATGTCGTTCCCCAAGGAGGGACTCATTCCTACAGGGTCCAAGTGCCAAGCTGGCTCAGTCTCAAAGGAAGGGTTCATGTATGTAGGGTCCCAGTGCCAAACAGGCATCACTTACCCCTGCGGTTCAGCAGCTGCTGGTAGAGGTGGTAGTTCCCATCCTTGGCCAGCCAGCCAATGTCCTCTGCTAGGTCCATGATGGAGAGACCTAGCCGTGCCACTAGGTGCCCCATCTGGGGGAACTCAGATGAGTTCTAGTGGGAGGAAGAAAAGGAGGATACATCAGCATCTCCCCTTCAGCTCCTCATCTTGCCCAGTCCTTTGGGACCTCACCCGTCTTCCATGATTTTTCAAAGATAATAGCTAATAGCTCAGATATCTTCTGAGTCAGCTCCGTGGGTACTCTAGGGTGCATATCATCAGGCCCCGGTGACTTGAAGACGTCTAACTTGTCTAAGTAATTTTTAACTTGCTCTTTCCCTATTTTAGCTTCTGACCCTATCTCATTTCTATTGCCCTCCTCTACCTCTGACATCCAGTCTCCACCAACCTTCTCAGTGAAGATCGAAACAAAGAAATTATTTAGTTCCTCTGCCTTTCCACATTTTCATTTATTGTTTTACCATCTTTGTTGAGTAAAGGTCCTACACTCTCCTTGGTTTTCCTCTTGTTTCTGATATATTTGAAGAATGTCTTTTTGTTACCCTTTATGCCTTCAAGTTAGTTTGATCTCTCATTGAAATGGCAAGCGGACCCACTCAGGGAACTGGTCAGCTGTTAGCCTGACATCAGTCCTGGGCCAAATACTGAAAAAGCTGCTCAAGGATTTAGGCATAAAGAATGCTGGGGGGCGGGGATGGGCGGGGAGTGGGGGTTAGAAGCGATGCCAGTCAACAAGGTTTGATGGGAAAAAAGTCTTATCAGACAAATCTTTTCTTGATATTCTTTGCTACCTTGGGAGTATAAACCCTTCTCCCACCTGGCCCTGCATTGTTAGCTTTATGTCCTCCAGACTGTCCCTATGGATAGTGTACTACCTGACTTTGTGCTAAGACTGTAGTCCAACACTGAAGGGAGAAAATGACTATCCCAGTTCCCAAAGTAGCCACATATGAAGAGAGGAACTTTGCTAGGTTCAGGGAACAGACAAGAGAGACTACAGAAAGAACAGGAGGAAGTAGGATGATAAGCTATCAACAACACCTGAAACCCTCCCCCTCCAGCATTGAGAAGGGGACCAGCCTCGCCCGACCCCCAGCCCCTCTGAGGCAGAATGGGAGCTGGGTGTCAGTTCTATGGGGTGATGCCAGGATGGCTCACTGAGCACCTTATAACTCACAGAAAGACTGGCTGTCAAGTGGGTTATGCAAATGAACCAGGAACCCAAGCTAGTCATAAAAATGTTAGTAGAAGTTTACCGCTGATTCTTGAAGAGGTGGGAAGAAATCCCTCTCCCCTCCCCCTGCACTTTCCCCCAGTGTATAGCTTTGCAGCATAGCAGGTTAGGGACACAGAGCCTGCCCCACCCTTTTTGGTGGCAGTCAAACTAAGATAACTTGTGTACCTCAGTTCAAATACATAACTCCCCATTTGTCCACTGTGCTGAGTTGAAGTGAGGACACCTCCCTTCAAGTCAGTGCTACCCAGTTGCTGGGGTATTGTTCTGTGATGGAGCTCCCTGATTGGCTAAGTGGGTCTATACAGACCCAAGCAGATGATTAGGAAGTTTGAACTGATGGCAACGAAATTACCATGTCAATGAAGACCTGCTCTATATGGTCTGTCTGCTTGGCATTTGACTTTTTCTGAAGTGTTTGATATCAGCCATTCCTGGAGGCAGGGCACTGGACTGAGTGGACCAAAGTTGTGCACCATTATGGGACATCCTGTGTTCCCTCTGATGCTTGCACAACAAAATTATTGTGTGTTAAATTCTTACGCATATTTGCAAATTGCTGTCAGCCAGCAGAGACCCAACCAACCTTTGTGCCACTTTGCTGGCAATTGCAAATTAGCCATGGTTGCTTGACTGTGTTTCAGCTCTGGAAGCCGCACGGCTTCGGTTTTGGACTGTGCTCGCCAGAGGCATCGTTGCCGTTGGGCTCACAGGGCGTCGGCCCTGGGTAGATTAGCTTGAGCCCCGGATCTATTTTCCCCAGCAGGCACATGAGCAGACAGCCTGTTTGCAGGGGAGGCAGAGCTAAGCTGGGAATGTGCTAGCTGCAGCCTGTTGCTCAGGCACCTAGCAGGGAGAGAAGAGGGAACTTTAAATTCTCTCTCCCTTGCTGCACTGGCTCAGCCATGCAGCACTGCAGCTGACTCCTCTGCACCCTGCTTTATTTAGGAGCAGCTTCTTCTACACAATACCAGTAAGTACTGTGTGTGTGGGGAGGGGGAATCTGAAGGTGGTGGTGTTGGGAGCAGGGGATCAATCCCCAGGTCAGTCCAGTGGGTCTGGGGAGCAGGCTGGGGATCATCCCCCGCCCCATGGGTTGGTGACCAGCCAGAGCAGCAGCAAATTGTAGGTTTGGGATTGTCCCCCCCCCCCTTCTCCAGGGTGGCAGGTGGGGACTGGTCACCACCAGACTGTACAGTGAGGTCAGCTGAGGGGTGGGTGGCTTGGGGATCGTCCCCCAGCCAGGAGTGCCAATGATGACCCTATTTATGACTTCTGCAGACCATATGATGTGCCTAAAATTTATTCTGTGCTTTGAAATGTGGTTTTCTTGTTTGTTTGTTGTTAATTAAGCAGGGGGTGGAGGGTGACTGGAGGAAATGGAGCTGTGTTTTTTAAACTACTTTCTTGTGGTTTGAGTTCCCCCCGCCCATCCCAGGGTGTGAGTATGTAACAATTTAGGTTTGCCCTCTCTCCCACAGGTACTGGAAGGTGATTTTGGCCCCTGGTACAGGACCTGTCCCCCCACCTCTGCCCCCCTCACCTCCTGCCCAGTAATTAACCCTATCCCCTCAGTTCTGTCCCCAACCAAACCCCTTTAATTCAGGGATCAGTTCAGTCCCCCAACCTCAATCAGCTGCCCCTCTTCCTGAAGCCATAGTACAGCTCCCCCATCCTCAGCTTTGATCCTCTTAGGGATCTTCACCCTCCCCAAGTCTGAGGGGAGATGGGTTTCAAATGGAGTCCCCTCTCTCCCACTTCCCAGGCTGGTAGGGGAGCAAATGCCAGGGCCTGGGGAAAAAATCCTAAGATTTGAGATTTCTATTGGGAGATCATGAGTGAAGCTTATTTTTACCTGCTAGAAATCATGTTATTTTATGTGCTTCCATTTTGGCCTGTGTTGAAAAAGCCACAGTGGACTAATGCTTGTTATTTATGCAGGCTTAAAGTAAAAGTTTCAAATGCAAAGACTAGCCCCTGTAAGCATTTTGCAACTGCAGATCATCATACCAATTACCTTAAGCAAAAGTCAACTCTGGTATAAGAGGCCCCAGAAATAAGCTCTTTCACACTTCCAAGTGTCTTGTTATCAAACTTTCCATCCCCTCCCTTTCTCCAGGTGTGAGGCCTTGTACACACGATCAGTTTATCTCGCAGTAAAGCTCGTTACTGCGGGATAGCAACAACAGGGTACACGTGCAACAGAGCTGTTGCGCGTTAACTGCCTTGTTGTCGCGCAATCCAACAACCACTCGGACGAGAGTGGTAACAGCTGTTGCGGATCATCTGTTCCGCATTTGAGCTCGTGTGTACGCCTAACGCGTAATGATTGGCCTCCGGAAATGTCCCAGAGTGCCAATCAAGGCCACTCTGGGACATGGGAGCTGT
>ML685930.1:2168663-2241361 GCA_007922175.1 Pelusios castaneus | reverse complement strand
GACATTCCTGAGGAGATTTAGGGCCTCTCTCTTGCCCTTTGTGGAGACCATCAATGCTTGTTAAGTGTTTTCCTTATCTTCTGTGGAGGCTACAATTAAGCTTGTTACTTACACCACCACACAATTACATGGCAGGAGAGAAAGCAAAGTTATACAGATTATACCCCACTATGCAACATTTGACAGGGCGGGCTGGGGATCACAGCCCTTCTGCACTTTCCCCTGGCCCAGGTGCAAGTGTGAGGTGGGGTTACCCCTCCCATCCAGCCAGGGACCCCCTCTGGGCCTGGGTCCATCAATCTGGCGGGGCATCGCCCCTCCTCCTCATGCAGTGAGGTCAGTTGGGGGATGAGTGGATCATCCCCCAGCTCGGGGTGCCAATGCTGGCCTTATTTATAAAGATAAATCTGCAGACCAGCACCATATTGTGCATCTAAAATTTATTCTGTGCTTTGAAATTTGGTTTTCTTGTTTGTTTGCAATTAAGTAGGGGGTGGATGGTGACTGGAGGAAATGGAGTTGATGTTTGAGTTCCCTCTGCTCATCCTAGGGTGTGAGTATGTGACAATTTAGGGTTGCCCTCTCTCTAACAGGTACTGGAAAAGGTGATTTTGGCCCCTGGTGCAGGATCTGTCCCCATTACTGTCAGCCCAATAATGCTGCATTTTTAGTTTGGACTCTGCCTTTCCTATAAGAGCGGGCTTTCTCAGTTTTGGCAGTGTTGTCCTTTCTGCTTTGTCTTCCCAGGAGAGGGATTGGGAGCCTGGCAGGAGCTGTGGGGTGAGAGTAGGGAACAGTGCAGCAGCCTTCTCTGCCTTTTCTTCAGTTCACTCTGTTGTCTTCTCTTTGGCTATTTGCAGGGGAGGCACAAGGCAGGCAGCCTGGCTGGCTGGGTCTGCTAGTTTGGTGTGACACCGCTCATGGCACCACACTGGAAGCCCCAGGCAGTCTACCTGCTTGCCTTGTGAATTCCCCAACTTCCTCCACCTGGTTTGTGTGCACCTGAAGGCTGGGACCTGGCCAGAGCCTTTTTCAATTTCCTGCCTTGCGGCATGCTCAGGCGTGTGGCCCAGGGCTGGAACAGAGCATGGGAAAATGCAGCTACTGTGCTGCCTTTCCTGGTGCCCACCATCCAGCTGCACTGCTCCCCTGCCACCCTTCCCCTTCCCCTTCTCCTCACTTTCCTGCTCCACCACCCTCCTTGCCACTCCTGTTTGCTGAGGTCCCTGGCTCCTGATATTCAGCCACGGGAACCTGGAGGGGATGGGGAATGTTGTGCCATGTTTTATGTGTCCTTCTGACATGGTCTGACTTTTTAAGAAAGATTGCTTCTGTTATAGCTCTTGGTACAGATGAGTATGAAGGAGCTGTATTGCAACACAGCATGGGGAGGAGCATGGGGTGTGGGTTTTTCTGTGTGTGTGTGGGGGGGGGGGGTTGTGAACTGGGGAAGGGGCCTAGTGGCTTGGCCAGGGGGTGGGGCCTAGCTGGGGGTGGGGTCTGGGGATGTGGCCTGGGGGGGGGGGGGGGCTAGCAGGGAGTGGGCTGGGGGCCACAGCCCTGGATCTTTTTGCTATCCAACAATGCCCCAGGTGCTCACCCACTGTGCCACCAAGCCGATAATGTGACTGCAGCAACTGCTCCTCCAGCTGCAGCAGCAGTGGCAGAGTAAGGATGGTGAGGAAGACGAAGACAACACTGCTCCAATGCTACTTCTGGAGCAGTTTTCACACAGTGTAGCAACTTTTCTGGCCTCAGGAAGCCCTTATCAATTGGTGATAAACAATTTTCCTGCAGACCTGAGATGAGCAGAAGAGGCAAGAGAATTTCAGGGTGGTAGAAGGCATCCTTTTTGGAGCTCTGTGCTGAACTAGCCCTGGAGTCAGTGCTCTGTACCTGTCAAGAAGCAGGTCACCCTTGCCATTTGGAAGCTGGCCACCATGAACGTTAGCAGTCTGTAGCCAGTCAATTTAGTGTGGCAAGATCAGCTGTTAGGACCATTGTCAGAAAGGTGTGTGTTGCATATTGCACTGCTGCATTGAGTTATAAAGCTTGGTCATTCTCAGGAGATTATTGATGGCTTTGCAGGCCTGGGGTTCTTGAACTGTACTAGAGCAAGTGATGGGACCCAAGAACCTATTATTTTCCTCCATGCCCAGAATTTATAAGCAGAAAGGGACATTTCTCCATGGTGCTCCAAGGTGTGGTTGACCAACATGGCAGGTTTACAGACAAATACAGGGTGGTCTGGAAGGATGACCAGTGCCAGGATCTATATGAACCAAACTCTGTTTATTTTAATGGATAAATGACTGTTTTCCTCGGGATCACTAGGGATAGTAAAGGAGTGGCCATTTCTCCAATTATTCTGGGAGACCCGGCTTATCTTCTGTTTCCCTGGCTAATCAAGCCTTCCATGGGCCACTTGGATAGAAGAAAGGAACTGGATACTACTGCCTCAGTATCTGCAGAATGGCAATGCATTTCAGCTTTGGAAAGGAAGGTGGTGCCTTTTGTGGAATAAACTGGAAGCTGCAGAAAAAAACTTGTCTAAGATTGTAATGGCATGTTGTATTCTGCACAGTATTTGTGAGAGAAGGGAGAAGCCTTAACCATAGATTGGAGACTGAGGCATGGACTTGCTCAGCAGTTCAAATAAGCAGCAAGGGGTCTACTGGAAAATTGAAAAAGTCAGTGCTCTGCTGTCAGGACAGCCTATTGATCCTCCTTTGAGTCTTAGGCCTGAAAATATGCAGCTGTCTATCCAGCCATTAACCTCTGAGGGGATGGACTGTGAGCAGGGCAGTGTTGTTTATGAAGAGTAGTGAAGAGGAACATTGTGGCAATTCTTGTTTTACCTAGTGCCTGTGCCTAGATACTTTTGTAAAACCCAGTGAATTATTTACAGTCTATGCATCTTTTGTGCAAAATGCCCTGCTGACTCTTTATGAATGAATTGGTAATGGTTTTTATTGTTAATTATAAAGCAAGTAGAAGCAAACCTTTAATTAGAAAATGATTAAACAAATATTCAAGGTGACAGTGCAGTGGGGAGGGCACAACGAAGAATGGGGGATTCACGGTATTGATGGGTAGAATTCCTGCCTCTGCAAGAGGGATTTTCCTTGTCGGTGTAGGTAATCCACCCCAAGAGATGGTAGTTATGTTTGTTTACTCCATCACTATCTTTACTTATCACTGTTTGCTCTGGGGGTTAGGTTGGCTTACCTATGGTACCCAGAGGTGTGGGTTTTTCACAACCCTGAGTGATGTAGTTAAGCTGCCTAAATTTTCTATTGTAGACCAGGCCTTTTCTTCCCTGTAGACATGATGAAAATGCAGAGAAAAACAGATAGTATTCTCCATGATTGTTTGAAGCTTTAACTGCTCCCAGGCTTTCTCTGTGTAAGCCTGTGCAGTCCATTGTTGTATGGATTTGCTATCCCTAAGATAAACATTTTTTCCTATACACATGCATGTTACAGAGCTCTATTACCTCATCAGGGAGCTACATTCTTTTATCTTATCAGGAACACAGTATCTAAGCTAACCTCATATCAATTTAGAATAGTAACTAATCCATTTTAATAAACTTGATATAGTGATGGGGCATTGTTACCCCCGTGCCTCAGTTTATCTGACTGTTTTTATTACATTTATTAAGAATTACTAAATGGAGGTAATTTTAATGTGGTGTGCTCACTTAATGGCCTAAACCTTAGGAAAATACGACTACAGCCTGTCGATCAAGAACAGACAGAGCAGGAAATTTTTCTAAAACAAATCTTACTATTTATTTGATAAGCGTCAATACAATGAAATTGAAATATTGAGTATATTTTGGCATAAATTAGATAAGTGGAGAGTCAAATGACTGTTAAGCAGTCAAATAGAATGTCACAACTCCGCTGGACCACTTTCTCATATGAGCATTCAAATACATAATACCAATATTTATCATTAAAAACTTACACTCTATACCTTATAATGACTAAAAATCCTAATCTCCTATGTCATTCAGCAAATGGTGATCAGTCATTTGCTGGATGGGTTGGAGATGAGCCCTTCGCACTCAAGCCGCAGTCACTCAGCTTTATTAACACACAAGCTCCACAAGCACAACCTTTGTCATACTCACAAACCCTGGAATTGCCTCTGACTCATTTTAATGGCTCCTTTTCTGTTCTGTCATTTAGGCAAAGGCAGCCAGAATTTGGGCAATATCAGTTGGAACTGAGTTAGCCGAATTTGCCTCAAATCCTTAACTCACCAATGCCTTACTGATGAATCAGGTCCGGGTGGTGTTGGAGGGCAGGAGCGGCTGAGGAGTACGTCTGGGCTGTGAGGAACACGTCTGGGCTGTAGAGTGCGGGTCCGACCTACAGAGGCGGATAGATCGGTTGACAGTTGGTTTCTAGGGTGCGTCGACCCGTCAGTAGTTGCTAGGCAGGTTGCCTGGTCTGGCTTGAAGTTCTTTTCTGGAGCGGCCAATCTCGGGTCACGGTGTTCCGGCTTGTCACCAGTTGCTGGGCAGACTGGCAGCACCTCCCCAGGCTCTGTGTCCAACAGAACTTGCCTGCAATTGGCTGCCCTTTTATAGCCACAGGGGAGGGGGAGGAGGCAGCATGGGTTTGCGTGAGTGTGGGGGTGGTGAGGAGTGAAAACGTGCTGGAACGTCAAATGAGGGGTGGGGGAGGAGAGGGATCACATGACAGTGAGATCATCCCTAGAGGGGAGAGGGAGCGAGTGGAAAAAGAATGGAGAAGGAATATACCAAAGCGAGAGGAAGGGGAAGAGCAATTAAAGGTCAATTTTAAGGCTAAGAGGGGGAGAAAAGAGAATAAAAGTTTGATCTGGCAAAGAGATATAACTTTATTAGGGAAAGTATGAATCGGCTTGTAGGTGTGCAAGGTTTCCCAAATGGTAGGGGAAAGGGCTATTAATGGTTCAGACCTAAGTTTCCAAAGGGTCCTATCTACATTGCTATCTAGGTGCTAACTATCCTAATTGCTCAACACAAAATGTTCCTTGCTACTGTTGCTACTTTGTAATTGTTTCCAATTATCACCTTACTACCTCATAACTGACCCTACTTACTGTTGATATTTTATAACAGTATAGAGTTCTATGTTACTGCTAACCTGCTGGAATTTAAACCCCTTCTGAGGCTTTTCTGCCAATTGCCTCTTCATATAGAATCCATAGCTTAGATATCTTGGGGGAAAAAAAACTCTGGTCACAGCATGGCCTCTTTAGATGGACAGGGAGGGACCTCCTAACCCCTGGCAGTTGGAGCCAGGGCCCCTTTGCCCACCTTGCTGGAAACAGAGGGGTGGGACAGGAAGTATAAAAGATGAGTCCTCCAGCTCAGGTGAGCTGCAGCAGCTGGAGAAGAAAGATGACTCTACCCCCCTGTTGGCATTCAAGCCTGACTGCTGCAGCGCTGAGGAGTCGCTGAAGCTGCCTGCCACCAGAACTGTTGGTGGCCTGTGAATGGGAGGAGCAGCTCGACCTGCCTGCAACACTGAGGGGCTGTTCAGGTTACCACTTGCCGTTTACACTGGGGATATGGACGGTGGCCCTGAGGCCCAGGTACTCCAGAGGAGGGGGGTGAGGAAGAGCCAGGGATACCAGACAATTGTCCAGTTGTGTTGTGACCTGAAGAAGTGTCAGTGAATTTCAGCTGGAGGCTGACTGACCCAGTGGCAGAACAAACTC
The DNA here is from genome assembly GCA_007922175.1 of Pelusios castaneus. Lineage (NCBI taxonomy): Eukaryota > Metazoa > Chordata > Testudines > Pelomedusidae > Pelusios > Pelusios castaneus. The sequence goes on along the minus strand of ML685930.1, from coordinate 2,235,643 downwards.
CACCACCATGAGGGCCCTGACCTGGCACCCGGTAGAGTAGGGTAAGCCTAGGTCCCCCTATCTCCTCCCTTGCTGCCGACCACCCCTTGGGGTGGCAGTTCACTTGCCCACTGCTTATGAGCCCTAGAATTTGCTGGTGTTCAAGAGCTTGTGGAAGTGGGGTGCTCACCACCCACCTGATTGTGAGCCTGGAGACCACTTGACTGCTCTGCATAGCTTGATGGCCTTGGGCCAGAAACTGCTTGATTACTCCTCCCAGCCTAAGGGCCTATAGTACCATTGACTACTTGCCTGTTCTGCCCTCTGTCTGAGGGGGGCAGGGCCCTCATGCGCACATGGCGAACCGGTATGGCTCCCTCCCAGAAAGAAAGGGAGGGATGGGATGATCCCTTACAGTTGAATTTCACAAAAATTGAATGTTTTCATGTTTGAATATCCCATGGGAAAGGAAGAGGGGAGGTGGGGTAGGGTAGAAGCTGTGACTGTGTCATGTTGCTGGCTGGAAGCATTTTGAGCAGGAAGACAGCATTTGGGGGGATATTTGCAGGCAGGACAGATGCAGAGTGGAGAAAAGAAAAGAGGTAGATAGAACTACTTGAAGGGGTGCTCCAAAGAGGAGGGAGCTAGGCTGTTCTCGATGGTAACAGAGGACAGAACAAGGAGCAATGGTTTCAAACTACAGCTGGGGAGGTCGAGGTTGGATATTAGGAAAAACTTTCTCCCTAGGAGGGTGGTGAAGAATTGGAATGGGCTACCTAGGGAGGTGGTAGAATCTCCATCTTTGGAGATATTTAAAGCCCGGTTGGACAAAACCCTGCCTGGGGTGATTTAGTGGGACTGGTCCTGCTTTTTAGCAGAGGATTGGACTAGATGACCGGGTGAGGTCCCTTCCATCCCTATTATTCTATGATTCTATGAATATACCCTTTGTGGTGTGGACTTGAAAAACAGTCAGTAGTTGGCAATTTAGTATTAGATAGAAGCTGCCTGCCTGCCTGGAGCAGGTACCATTCTGAAAACATTTACTGGGACCAAAGAGACCGTGTGGGCAGAGGAAAGGAAGGTCAGAACTGGAGACTCAGAAAGCTTACATTCACTAACAACGGCTTCAGCCCTGGGGCACATGGAAAGGAAGCTGGCTCTTCAATATAGTATCATAATAAATTGTAAAGATGGATACTTGTGTGGTGAGGTACCCTCAGAATCATGAGTCCCAAAGAGATTCTGGCTTTCTGGGGAGACCTCTTCACTGTCTTCTTTGTGTTCCTCCTCTAAGGGCTCTTGCCACTCATCTTCAGCGGGATGACAGGGAAACATTAAACATTAAAAAGGTTGTAGAGCAGTTTTTAAACTAGAGGATGGGGGAAAGCCGACTGCTGCAGAGGAGCAGCTGGATCGGACACAGACTTCTCTTAAGGGAGAGTCTGACGAGAGGGAATCTCCAGGTTATAGTTATAGTTAGGAACAGAGGACAGAAAAGGATGGTGAGGGGGCCGGATCCGATGATAAACAGCCACATGACAAAGAATCTGGCACATTAAAAAAGGGCAGACAAATAAACAGGGACAAGTTTTTAAAGTGCTTATACACAAATGCTAGAAGTCTACATAATAAAATGGGTGAACTAGAGTGCCTAGTGGTAAAGGAGAATATTGATATAATAGGCATCACAGAAACCTGGTGGACAGAGAGCAATCAGTGGGACACAATCATTCCGGGGTACAAAATATATCGGAAGGACAGAACAGGTCGTACGGGAGGAGGAGTGGCACTATACGTGAAAGAAAATGTAGATTCAAATGAAGTAAAAATCATAAGCGAATCCACTTGTTCCATAGAATCGCTATGGATAGAAATCTCATGCTTCCATGACAATATAACATTAGGGATCTACTATCGGCCACCTGACCAGGATAGTAAGAGCGATGATGAAATGCTAAGGGAAATTAGGGAGGTTATCAAATTTAAAAACCCAATAATAGTAGGGGATTTCAACTATCCCCATATTGACTGGGAACATTTCACTGTATACCCCAAATTAAGAAACACTGTAAAAAAACCAAAAAAGAGCCACCATGGCTCAACAACCATGTAAAAGAAGCACTGAGAGGTAAAAAGACTTCCTTTAAAAAGTGGAAGTCAAATCCTAGTGAGGCAAACAGAAAGGTGCACAAACAGTGCCAGCTTAAGTGCAAGAGTGTAATAAGAAGAGCCAAAGAGGAGTTTGAAGAACGGCTAGCCAAAAACTCCAAAGGTAATAACAAATTGTTTTTTAAGTATATCAGAAGCAGGAAGCCTGCCAAACAACCAGTCGGGCCCCTTGATGATGATAATACAAAAGGAGCGCTTAAAGATGATAGAGTCATTGCAGAGAAACTAAATGGATTCTTTGCTTCGGTTTTTACGGCTGAAGATGTTAGTGAGATTCCCAAACCTGAGCCGGCTTTTGTAGGTGACAGATCTGAGGAACTGTCACAGATTGAAGTGTCACTAGAGGAAGTTTTGGAATTAATTGATAAACTCAACATTAACAAGTCACCGGGACCAGATGGCATTCACCCAAGAGTTCTGAAAGAACTCAAATGTGAAGTCGCGGAACTGTTAACTAAGATTTGTAACCTGTCCCTTAAAATGGCTTCGGTACCCAAAGACTGGAAGTCGGCTAATGTAACGCCAATATTTAAAAAGGGCCCTAGAGGGGATCCCAGCAATTACAGACCGGTAAGTCTAACGTCGGTACCGGGCAAATTAGTTGAAACAATAGTTAAGAATAAAATTGTCAGTCACATAGAAAAACATAAACTGTTGAGCAATAGCCAACATGGTTTCTGTAAGGGGAAATCGTGTCTTACTAATCTATTAGAGTTCTTTGAAGGGGTTAACAAACATGTGGACAGGGGGGATCCAGTGGACATAGTGTACTTAGATTTCCAGAAAGCATTTGACAAGGTCCCTCACCAAAGGCTGTTATGTAAGTTAAGTTGTCATGGGATAAAAGGGAAGGTCCTTTCATGGATTGAGAACTGGTTAAAAGACAGGGAACAAAGGGTAGGAGTAAATGGTAAATTCTCAGATTGGAAAAGGGTAGCTAGTGGTGTTCCCCAAGGGTCGGTCCTAGGACCAGTCCTATTCAATTTATTCATAAATGATCTGGAGAAAGGGGTAAATAGTGAGGTAGCTAAGTTTGCAGACGATACTAAACTACTCAAGATAGTCAAGACCAAAGCAGATTGTGAAGAACTTCAAAAAGATCTCACAAAACTAAGTGATTGGGCATCCAAATGGCAAATGAAATTTAATGTGGATAAGTGTAAAGTAATGCACATTGGAAAAAATAACCCCAACTATACCTATAATATGATGGGGGCTAATTTGGCTACAAGGAGTCAAGAAAAAGATCTTGGAGTCATTGTGGATAGTTCTCTGAAGATGTCCATACAGTGTGCGGAGGCGGTCAAAAAAGCAAACAGGATGTTAGGGATCATTAAAAAGGGGATAGAAAATAAGACTGCAAATGTATTATTGCCCTTATATAAATCCATGGCACGCCCACATCTCGAATACTGTGTACAGATGTGGTCTCCTCATCTCAAAAAAGATATTCTAGCACTAGAAAAGGTTCAGAAAAGGGCAACTAAAATGATTAGGGGTTTGGAGAGTGCCTCGTATGAGGAACGATTGAAAAGGCTGGGCCTCTTCAGCTTGGAAAAGAGGAGACTGAGGGGGGACATGATAGAAGTATATAAAATTATGATGGATGTGGAAAAAGTGGACAAGGAAAAGTTGTTTAAATACTCCCATAATACAAGAACCAGGGGTCACCAAATGAAACTGATAGGTAGCAGGTTCAAAACAAATAAAAGGAAGTTCTTCACACAACGCACAGTCAACTTGTGGAACTCCTTACCTGAGGAGGTTGTGAAGGCTGGGACTATAACAATATTTAAAAGGGAACTGGATAAGTTCATGGTGGCTAAGTCCATAAATGGCTATTAGCCAGAAAGGGGTTAAGAATGGTGTCCCTAGCCTCTGTTTATCAGAGGATGGAGACGGATGGCAGGAGAGTGATCACTTGATCATTGCCTGTTAGGTTCACTCCCTCTGGGGCACCTGGGCACTGGCCACTGTCGGTAGACAGATACTGGGCTAGATGGACCTCTGGTCTGACCCAGTACGGCCTTTCTTATGTTCTTAAAAGAAGTAGAGTCCACAACCTCTTTGGCTTTGGGTGTAATTGATCAATATCTTGTCCAGCTCCTCCAAAAATGGACAGGTTATATGTCCACCTGGCAATCTTGGTTTGAATGTAAGTCCTTTTGAGCTGTTTGCTCCTTATCTGGCACTGGTTGGCGTCTGAGCTATGACTCCTCATGGACGTCTGCTTGGCAACAGCCACAAAAAGATTTTTATTTCAGTGGCTGGCCCCAAGAGCTTGCTGCACTGATGCTTTTCCCCAGATGGCCATGATATACAGCATCTCAGTTTGATTCCAAGTGCCTGCTTGAGACATGTTGTAAGGCTGCTGGAGTAATATCACAGTAATGCTGATATGCCGGAATTCAAGAGCAAATGGTTAAATGCTGTCTCTGTGCCAGATTTTAAACAAGGCAACATCAGGTCACCTTGAGGTCCCCAGAGCAGTGGATGGGACACAGATAAATAGACAGGTTAGTAACAGTAACCCACAAAACAGTGTAAGGTAGCAGTTAGCGGACTAGTAAAATAAAGCATGGCAGCAAGGGTGCACATGCACAATATGCTACACTAACTCAGTTTACAAGAAGTTTCTGTGCTTTGAAAGAGGATTCCAGAATTTGCAGTAAACACAGAGTTACTGTGCTCTAATGAATTCTCTTGTGTGTACAGGGCTTTTTCATACTCAACTAACTGATATTAATACTGATTAACTCCCCTGTGTAGACAAGCCCCCAGGGAATTAAGAACATGTTCAGAAATAATCCTAGCTTTTTATTAAAATCGGTACATTCTCTGTGTGTATATTTTTAAAGTGCATCACAATATCTGGACCTAAGTTAAATGATCCAGATTGAATCTGTGATTCAAAATGTTCTTGCAATAATTTCATGGCCATGTCAATCCATTTAATATATTTTCCCAAAACATTGTGTAGGAGCATATCTTTAATTTCATCATCAAGGTCATTACAATTAATTTTGACTTTTCATTGCCTTTATTTACAGCTAAGTCCATCCTTTTTAGAAAAGTCACAGGAAAATACAGCCAAGATTATAGTGAATATATGTTTAATTTATTTAATTGAACTCCAAAGATTTGTTTGCAAATTTTGTGTGCGTAACTGAGGCAAATGATGGGGGAAGGATAGGCTTGCATTTAAGGCGCTGAGCTAGAGTCTATTGGTTTTAGTTCAATTCCAATCACCAGGGCTTTTGTTTGTTTTTGTTTTAAAACAAGTGAAGAGTCTTGACATATTCTAAAAATTCAGAGTTTACACAGCCTAGATTGTATTACGAGGCCAGATTCCTCAATTCCTCCCTGTTCCCCCCTCCCCACACATTCCTGCATTAATCAAGTTAGACCCCACTGACTTTAATAGGAGTTACTCTAATTCTGCTAAGAGCCACAGCACCCCAGATTTTGAAGGCATGGACCCTATCAGTGAGCTACTATCTAAATTCATATACTGTTGTGTTTACATTGTATGGTGACAGCTGATTAGTAAAATCAACCACTTCATTGGTCTTGTAACAGTCTTTGCATTCTGTATGTGCACTGTGCCCAGGTGTATTATATCATAGATGACATAATGAATGAAACGTCTCTGTACTCTTAGTAAATTTTGCTGAACTGTATTATTGCCTTTTGGTTCTTCCCTTTTCTCTGTGATGCTCTTAATTCCTTAGCTACTGGGCAGGATTGGCTTAGTCCATGTGGGTGTTTTAAAAGGATGGTGCATTGAAATGGATGAAAATTTCAGATAATGTAAAAGTAGTCTTGTTTTTTAAAATTGTGTAACTGTTTATATTGTGGATCGGTGTAGCCCACTGTATGTCAGACCTTCTCAAACTTCTTTAGAGAGTGACTTACAGGTTAATAGAGAGATTTATCATGTCTGCTACCTATCCTCCCATTCATCACTCCACAAACCACCTCCTCTCTCATTTATGATTCTGTAACATCTCAAAATGCCAGTGACAGGAGTCATTTACATGGATAAGTAATACTAAGAACATGTCTACTTTTACTGGTCTTTAATGTAACAGTGCTTCTACACACACACACACACACACACACACACACATTTTCCTGCTGTCTGACTCACCTCTGCCTCGCATGAGCTGTTCAGATCCTTCTCTTATGACTCTCGCTCATTGGTGGGTTCTGACACTTCACACATTCAGACACCTCCAGTCCTGCTGATGACTGTAGCCTCTGAGGATGGTTTGTGTTTCCTCATCTCCTTCTGTTTTGTAGTAGTAGTCCAAATGAAGTCATGTAGCCTGGGGTCCCCTTCTCTTTTCCAGCTATTTTTGCAAGCAGCCAGGATCATCTTTGCAATGAAAAGCTGGCTGTCCATAGACAGAGGCAGCCTTTGGCTGTTGTGAGCCATAGGCGGCGATGCATTGCAGGGCCCTGTATAGGCCTGTGGGGGTCCCCTATAGGCCCACAGGGCCCCCCTGTGGTCCCAGTTCACTGCCACTGTCCCCAGTGGCCCCAGCTCCCTCTGTGGCCCTGGCTCCCCGCCGGCCACAACCTCCAGCTGCTAGCCCCGCCCTGCTGCTGGCCTCAGCTCCCAGCCATTGGCCCCAACCCCAGGATCCTGCTGTCAACTGAGGCAGACATGGCTTTTGGGGTAGGTGAAGCAGGCAACAGGGCCCCTTACTGCTTGGGGCCCTAGATGTGCACTGGATTCACTTATCCATAGATGTAGCTGAAAGCAAGGAGGAAGAGCCACTGCCATGTGATCTGACAGTCCCAAGTGCAGAAGAGTAGGATTTGGCAAACCTGCTTTGAATGTGTTGTCTCCCTCTTTATCCTGGGCAGATCTGTGTCCATTCTGGTTCTCTCTCTCTGCAGCTCTTAGGAGGGGGCTGGAGAGGTGACATACATTCAGAACTTTGTTTTCCTGTGCCCTGATTATGTTCATTGATAACTGCTGAGAAATTTGCTATGTTCCAAGAATCTAGTAAAACTCCTTCCCAGACAGGACCCACAGTAAGTTTTTCTTTAGTTCACAGTGGATTTAGAACACCATTTTTCTTTCATACCAGGATACCACTAAAGATTTCACACTTTCCCTAGGTAGCTACATTCTCAATTTTGCCCATGGCTGGCCATCAGACATAATAATTCATAATGGAGAAAGACACTAAGGGTCACTCTTTTCCTCTTGCACATAAATTGCATAAATTCTGTTGTTCTATCAAAGAAGTTCCCACAAATGTCATGCATAGAGACAGAAATCAATGGTTTTACAGATGCCCATTGAATTCCAATTCCAACAGTCTCCTATATCGGGAGAATAAAAGTTAGATATAGATTCAAACACCAAGTGGCAAAATGAGAGCTGGGGCATCAGCTTCCAGCATTGTACTGGGCAGGATGACAGAATAAGAGTAAGAATCCTTCTTCTCTATTCCCTACTACCACCTGGAAAAAATCCTCCCCCCTGGCTAGCTAGCAAATGAATAATCAATCATCCATGTAGCATATGCTGCATGCACAGCAGTGTTTGTGCCACTGCAGGCCTACAAAACATACCACAAACGAGTTTTGCGATTCAAAATCAGAGAATGAAGAATCATGAAACTAAATACACAAACAGCAGAACAGAGAAACCTCATGTTTCCTTTTCAGTCTCTACTTGCACTACATCGGTGGAGTGGAGCTCATGACCATTCGCAGGCACTCAATGCTGAGTAATTCCTTGTGTCTTTATTGGCAAACAAATCTGACTTTCCTCAGACATGTCACCCAGTTCGCCCCTACTGGCAGATTGCACCCATCCCTTGCCAGCAAGGACAGCTGTGCCCTAGACAGCTTTCCAAGGAGAATGGGTGATGAGTGGAGTGCTGGATCCCACTGAAGGAGGGCAGCTTTAATTTGCAGCTGGAGCTCCATAAGAGCACCAGTGGAGGAAACAGACAGGGATGGAAGGGCATGTTCTGGGTGCATCATAGCCTCAGTCAATGCCACTTGCATTTGGGGCTGCTCTAGTTAGCTGTATGTTCCTGGTGGATCAGGGGCTGTGGATGTTTAAAACTTTCTGGTGTACTTTGTTCCCACAGACCCTTAGCCCTATCTCATGCAAATAGAGACTAGTGTGTATGTAGCTTATAGACTGGGAGACCAGGCATAGCACAAGCACACTGAGAAACAAAGATGATGGTTTTTTTAATAGTACATTGTAATTATTTGTAATTGTAATTTTTGAAGTAAGGACATGGCAAAATTCAATAAAGTGTCATAATATGAGTAACAGACAGTGCGTATTTTCAGCAATTTTGTCATTGCTTTCTGTAGGCGTCCCCCTTTTCGGGTGGGCGCTGAGGGCACCCCCTTCTGGTGCCTCTGGGGAATTAGCAGCGATGGGGCGTCTGCTTTGACACACATTCTGTCGGCCCCGGCCCTCAGACAGGGCAGGCAGGCACAAGGTACAGTCTCCAGCCCGGGGAAGGGCGAGTCTCTATAAACAAGCCTGGCCGGCCCTCAGGCAGGGCGGGCAGGCACAGGCAGCAGTCTCTAGCCCAGGGACGGGCGAGTCTCTATAAACAAGCCTGGCCGGCCCTCAGGCAGGGCAGGGCAGGCAGCACAAAGCACAGAGTCAGTTGCCCCTGACCCTCAGGCAGGGCGGGGCTGCACAAAGCACCGCGTCAACTGCTCCCGGCCCTCAGGCAGGGCGGGGCTGCACAAAGCACCGCGTCAACTGCTCCCGGCCCTCAGGCAGGGCGGGGCAGGTCACATACAAAGTCAATTGCCCAGCCCTCCAGCAGGGCGGGGCTGGCAAGGTCCAAAGTCAATGGCTTCAGCCCTCAGGCAGGGCAAGGCTGCCCAAAACACAGAGTCAGTCGCCTCCAGCCCTTAGGCAGGGCGAGGCACAACACACAAACCTCTGTAGTGAGTTGTGGGGTTGGTGTGTTACAGGTGGCTAGGGAACAAGGGTGAGGGAGGGGGACGCAGGCCCACCCACTCCACTGCATCCCAGCCCAGGGCCCTATTCAGTGGCAGAGGCATCTGCCACTGAGGTCAGCGGGGCTCCGGCTGAAACACGCTGACCCTCGGCGGGCCTGCCGCGCACTATGCGGTAGTCAACCGCCCTGGGCTACTTCCTCCCACCCTGGGGTTTGGGGTACCTGGATCTCCACTCTTAGTAGACACCGGGGTATTCTGCCATGGGGAAGTTCCCGAAGCCATCCAGCTCATCAGGGGGTGGCAAGGTTGGCAGAGTCTCATCCAGTTCCTTGGGGTAGGGCAGCTCCTCTAGGTCACAGGGGCCGTCAGGGGGGTCTGGTCCGTAGAGCTCCAGGGCAGCGGGTGGTTCCTGGGGTTCCTCAGCCAAGGGCAGCTCCTCCAGGTCACAGGAACGGTCTGGGGGGTTCTCAGCCAAAGGCAGCTCCTCCAGGTCACAGGAACGGTCCCCTCTCTCCAGACTCCCGGGCTCGGGGCTAGCGGCTTGTGGGTTTGGGACCTCTGGGGACAAGGGATCGATCTGGTCCCAGGAGGCAGGCACCCTCTCAGTCCACCTGGGTCTGTGCCACTGGGGGCGGTCCTCAGGGCCCCAGGCAGTGGGAAGCTGAGGCCAAGCCTTCTCCGGCCCTGGGCCTGGGGCCAGAGCAGTGAAGCACAGTGCTTCCCTGCTCGTGTCTGGGCCCTGACTGAGGGAGAGGGCTGCCTACTTATACTACTAGGCCGGGTCCCGCCCCCTGGCTTCCTGTCAGCCCTGATTGGTGGGCCCGGCCCCTCCCCTCTGCCGGGGGTTGGCTCAGGGCTCCTGTCTGTCTCCCCGGGCAGCCATATTCCCTGGCCCTTCCTCTGTCCCTTACACTTTCAAAGAGCAGAAGACTATGATTAGGCATCAATATGCCTCTCAGATCTATTCTTTTCTTGTGCTCTGATTTAGAGATGTTGGGTATGTTAAGGGGCTGTTATGAGTACTCCATAAAATGGCTGCTACCTCCCTTGTGATATAAAGTCACAAGATGTTGTTTACCAGACACTCTCCCCGGCTCACATGAGTAACTCATGACTGCTAGGCTCGTGACCAGCCACAGGTTTCATTCGGACCCTGATTTGCTCTCAGCCAGCTCCCAAAGGGGTGGGTCATCCCCCTTGCCTATGTGAGGGCATCTGGAGGGCAAGTCAATCATGGCTGTTCTGCGCCCCCCCCCCCCCCAGGGGTGTAGAAGGCTCTGACCTGGAACCTAGAGAGCTCGTGAAAATTCCTTTGCCCAAATGAGGACAGGGGGAACCGGGCAGCCTTTCACCCCCCTTCCTACTGCAGCAAAATCTGGTCAATCACAGCCCTCGGCAGGAAGTGGCCTAGGCCATAAAAGCCACAATGCCGCATGGAGCAGAGTGAGTCTCCACGAGTTAACTGCCAGGCCTGATCACCCTGCAGTAGGAGTTCTCCCGAGAGTGCCGGCCCGAGTTGATTTCAACCTCCGTCTTAGACATCATGCTGTTGCTGGTCACCTGCCTGATAGTCATGGTACGGATGTGAACCCGAGTTATCCCGCACGTTTACTTCTCATGGTTGTTTCCCTTCCCTTTAAAATATATATAGTTGGATATGAATAACACTTCTACCTCATTCTTAACCCAAGGTATTACAATTGGTGTAGCTTTGGGGATTATTGTTACGCTTATTGTTTTATGTATTGGATTCTGTCTTTTTATATTTTGTCTCTGGGCTATTAAGAGAGTCCAAGAGAAGGGATTATTCTGAAAGTTTTATTCCTGTATAAGTCATTGTATGTTCAATCTGTTGGATAATCATCTGTGGTTTTCCTGTTACTTGTGAAGCTGACTTCCAAGTCTAGCTCAACTAGCAGTGCAATTGTTAACCCTTTGCGCCCCAAAGAGGGAGATTAATAAAGTTTATATTTTTGCCACCACTTTAAGTTTCCAGGAGTCCTCCTTCTCCCATCCTTTACCTGCTGCGGACAGGGTAGAAAACATTACCTGTCAATGGCCCTAAGCATGCTGTTAGACAGTAACAACACATCATGCATTTCAGAAGAGTGAGTGGGGCTCTGAGCCTTGACTGGGGCCCCTCTAATGATGATGATTGATAAAGCACAAATAAATAAAGTTGAATTTATCTTTATTTCAAATGATCCAGTATGGTATTTACATTGGCCCTTCATTATTAGTTATTGTTTATTTGTATTAGCGTAGTGTCTATGGCTATGTCTACACTTGTAAAGTTAAGTCAACTTAACAAGGTCATCTTTAAGTCGTCTTAAAGTCGACCTTGTTAAGTCGACTTAACAGAGTGGCTACACTTTAAATTGACCTTGTTAAGTCAACTTAACAGTAGACATAGCCGTCCACACTGGCTTTAAGTTGACTTAAGAAGTCGACTTAAGGCTTAAGCCGACCTTCAGAGGTGGTGTTATTAAGTCGACTTAAGCTGTTATTAAGTTGACTTAAGTAAGCACTTAAGTCGACTTAATAAAAGCCCAGTGTGGATGCGGCTTTGTGTAGGTCGACTTAAGTGCCCTTAAATTGACTTAAGTCCCCAGTGTAGATGCACCCTAAGAGCTTTAGTCATAAGTCATCATAATCAATAATCATAACTTTGCCCTCCACATCATCTCTTTTTCCTAGTTATTTTCATACAGTACCTATCTAATGCCAAAGTACTCTCTCAGTGTTTTACATTCAAACCACTGCACTGGATAGTCATTTTTAAATCACTATCACCATTATCATATCATGTGACATCCATCCTCTGGCTTCTTCTACTCTTGACTTTTTTGACTGATCAAAGCAGGGGGAAGGAAGGCTATAGAATATTTTTATTACCTTAATTTTCCTTGATTTTTTTCTTGCATTTTTTCTCATCATCTGGACATCTCTGTCCTTGTAGCATATATCCAGTACATACACGAGGACAAGCAGAGAGGCCATGCATAAGATTACACCTATGGCAACATCTCTCTTTCATTTGTAGAGGAGGCAGCAAAAAGCATTTGGAAAATGTTTCCAGCTTAAAAATGTCCACAAAAAAAAGCAGCAAAAGTAAAACTATCCTTTTATTTAATTTCAGAAGAATTTTCTGGAGCTAGAAAGTGATTGCAAAGTCTAGAGACTATTTAACAAATTTAACCGCAAGCACTTCTATTTATCATTTTTGACTGTTAGAATTAACTTAGTTTCAGAAACAGTGACAGATGGATTTCTTGATTTATGATTTATTTTGGCGGAGGCCTGAAAGAGACTCTTAAAACCAGTGTAGCAGAAATCGTATGTATTGACCTATGAGATGATTGATCTCCAGTAGAAGCTAAAAGAAATTCACAGTGTAGCTCTAAAGTCACATCTTACAGAAAAGGTTCATCAATCTTGATGCCTTGTTTAACTTTTTTTAAAAAAAAAGAGATTTAATCTTTTGTAATTAAGCCATAGTTTAGAACATAAGAACAACCATATTGGCTCAGACCAGTGGTCCATCTAACCCAATATCCTGTCTTCTGACAGTAACCAATGTTAGGTGCTTCAGAGGGAATGAACGGACAAGTAAACATCAAGTGATTCATCCCCAGTTGCTCATTCCCAGCTTCTGGCAATCAGATGCTAGGGACACTTCAGAGCACGGTGTTGCATCCCTGTTCATGATAGCCACTGATGGACCTAACCTCTAGGAACTTATCTAGTCCTTTCTTGAACCCTGTTATAGTCTTGCCCTTCACCACATTCTCTGAAAATGAGTCCCACAGGTTGACTGTGCATTGTGTGAGAAAATATTCCCTTTTGTTTATTTTAATCATATTTCCTATTTATTTCATTTGGTGACCCCTAGTTCTTGTAGTATAATACAGATTAAGTAACACTTCTTTATTTACTTTCTTCATGCTACTCATGATTTTACAGACCTCTATCATATCCCCCTTGTTGTCTCTATTTCAAACTGAAAAGCCCCAATTTTATTAATCTCTCCTCTTATGGGAGACAAACAAGGAGTCCTGTGGCACTTTTAAAGACTAACAAATTTATTTATCACATGGAGCTTTCATGGGAGAAAATCGCACTTCAAAATAGAATTTTCTCCCATGAAAGCTCGTGATAAATAAATTTGTTACTCTTTAAAAGGTTACAGGACTCCTTGGCTATGTCTACACTTGAAAAGTTAAGTCAACTTTATAAAGTTGACTTAATAAGGTCGACTTTAAGTCGACTTAAAGTCGACCTTATTAAGTCAATTTAACAGAAGTGGACGTAACTTTTCAACCGTAGATGTGACCCCATTTTGACCTTATTAAGTTGACTTAACATTTTGAGTCAACTTAAAAAGGTCCACCTAGGCACTACTCCGAGTCTCCATTGGCTTCAGTCGACTTAATAAAGTCGACTTAAGCGCTAGTTCTAATTAAAATGAGGTGTTGTTAATTCGAACTAACTTTTCCTTAATTCGACTTAAGGAGCAGCTTAAGTCGAATTAAGAAAAGCCCAGTGTAGACACAGAGTAAATTAAGTCGACTTAAGCCTCCTTAAGTCGACTTAATTTGTAAGTGTAGACACACCCCTTGTTTGTTCTGCTGAACTAGACTAACACGGCTACCCCTTTGGAACTTGTCCTCATATGGAAGCTGTTTTATACCCCTAATCATTTGTGTTGCTGTTTCCTGTAGCTTTTCCAATTCCAGTATATCATTTCTAAGGTGGGGCAACCAGATCTACAAACAGTATTCAAGATATGGCCATATCATAGATTTACAAAGAGGCAGTATGATATTTTCTGTCTTATTATCTATCCTTTTCCTAATGACTCCCAACATTCTGTTAGTTTTTTTGACTGATGCTGTACACTGAGTGGATGTTTTCAGATAGCTAGTCACAATGACTCATTCTGGAGTGATAACAGATAATTTAGACCTCATCATTTTATATGTATAGTTGGGATTATGTTTTCCAGCATGCATTAGTTTCTCAATTTTGAATTTCATCTGCCATTTTGTTGCCCAATCACCCCATTATGTAAAATCCTTTGTAACTCTTTAGATACAGCTTTATATACAGCTTAACTATCTTGAATACCTTTGTATCATCTACAAATTTGGCACCCCTTTCTCCAGGTCATTTATGAATATATTAAACAGTGCTGTCCGATTACAGGCCACTGGGAATCATCATTATTTATATATCTCCATTCTGAAAACCATCCATTGATCACAACACTTTGCTTCCTATCTTTTAACTAGTTACTGATTCATGAGAGGATCTTCCCTCTTATCATCTTACTTTGCTTAAGAGCCTAAAGGACCTTGTCAAAGACTTTTTGAAAATCTGTATACACTATATCCACTGGTTCACCCTTGTCCACATGCTTGTTGATCCCTCCAAGAATTCTAGTAGATTGGTGAGGCATGATTTCTCTTTACAAAAACCATGCTGACTGTTCCCCATTAAATCTAGGTTAATAAGATGTCAAAACCAAATTGTGTTAATAAAAACATCTAAATTAATAAGGTTCAAGAACCAAACAGACCAAAACAACTCCAAACCAACCAAACTCTGATCAATTTCAAAGTATTTTGAAAGAAGCAACTTTGTTTCTAAAATGTTGTTATAATTTGACTTATTTTTCTTTGAAGACTGGATCATGTTGGTAATTACACTCCTTTCACAGAATTTGTTACAGATACTGTAAGAACCAATCAGGGGCTTCTTATTTTGCTAATAAGACCAATTATGACAAATAAATTTGAGGAACTGAGGAATGTCGCACTCGTCTAATGCCATTGAATCATGGATCTTGGAAATAGTTTAATTAAAACAAGCTTTAAAAATTAGATATCTTAAAAAAGGCATAGAAAAGGGATCTTGTACAAATTGGAAGATATTTGAGTTACTTGATTGAATCCAACTGTTCTGTTACCTCTGTGCCTCAGTTGACCCCACTGTTTATTATTAAATCTATTAAAAACACTATTCTGAGGTAACTTTAATGTGGTTTGCTTGCTTAATGGTCTAATACCTCAGAAAATACGACTACAGCCCGTCGATCAAGAACAGGCGTAAAGCAGAAAATTCTTAAAAAACAAATCTTAACATTTATTTGTTTTCACATCAATACAATAAAATTGAAGCATTGAGTATATTTTAGCATAAATCATATAAGCAGAGAGTCAAATAACAGACAGTTGAACAGCTAAATAGAATGCTGCAGCTCGGCTGAACCACTTTACCATATGAGCATATAAATCACATAAAAGCAATTACATGACATTAATACTTATCACTAAATTTACATTCTATACCTTATAATTACTAAAAATCCTAATCTGTTTCATTCAACAAATGGTGATCAGTCATTTGCTGGATGGGTTGGAGATGAGCTCTTCTCATTCAAGCCACTTTCACTCAGCTTTATTAACACAGATCCACAATCGCACCACCTTTTATACTTACGAACCCTTAAAAATCATCCCTCTGTTTTTGTTTTATGGCTCCTTTTCTGATCTGTCATTTAGATGACAGGTAGCCTCAGAGTCTGGACATACATGTCGGAACTGAGTTAGCCGAATTGTCCTAAACTCCTTAGCGCACCAATGCCTTACCGAAGATTTTTTATTAATATTAGGGGCAGTCGTCTGGGTCCACCCGTCTGGCTTGCAACGATGCTCGAGGTTGTCGCCAACGTGGTCTCAGAGCACCTGGATCACTGTTTAGCCTCTCTCTTCTGGCAGACCGTTGTTTCGTGCCGCGTACCCGCCTGTCAGCAGTTGCTAGGCAGACCTCTGGTTTCAGCTTGGAGTTCTTTCCTAGGGTGGCCATTCCTGTGCGGTAGTGTGCTGGCTTGTCAGCAGTTGCTAGGCAAACTGGCAGCACTTCCTCAGGCTCTCAATGTCCAATGAAGCTTTTCTGTGATTGGCTGCATTTTTATAACTCCGGGGGCGGGAGGGGGAGAGGGGAGAGTGTGCATTTAGGTGGGGCTGGGAGGGAAAATGTGCTGGAACCTCAAAGTAGAGAAGGGAGGGGGAGTGGAGAAGGTCATAAGACCATGAGATCATCCCTAGAGGGGAGGAGAGTGAAAGGAGAAAGAATATACCAGAGCAGAGAAAGGGGGACGAGAGAATAAAGATTATTTAAAGGCTAGAAAAGGAGGAGAAGAGAGTTAAAGATTAATTCAGTAAAGAGATATAAAGCTTATTGAGTAGAGTATTGACAGTATTTAGGAAAAATGTAAATGTATAGGGTTTCCTAAGGAGTAGGTGAAAAGGCAATCAATGGTTTAGTCCTGTGTTAAAAGATTCCTCTCTAGGTGCTAACTATCCTAATTGCTTAACACAAAATGTTCCTCACTATTGTTGCTACTTTGTATTTGTTTCCAATTATCGCCTATTACCTTGCAGCTGACCTTAATTACTGTTGATACTTTGTAACAGCATAGAACTCTATGCTACTACTAACCTGCTGGAATTTAAACTCCTTCTGAGGCTTTTCTGTCAATTGCCTCCTTACATATAACTTATAGTTTAGATATCTTGGGACAAAAATCTCTGGTCACTGTTGTACATGGAAATAAAAAATAACATACATCTTGATCCAAGTTTTACACTTATTAGCACATTGTGCAACACCCTTGACTCATAGACAAGTCAACTCATAGTCAAGACAGAGTTAATTAGTTATGTGATATTTACTTGGGGCAGTTTTTAGGAAGATATTCTCCATCCTATGCAGAAAGCTAAACAAAATGGTTTTGAGGAGAGAACTCTGGGATAGGTTACAGAGACAGAATTCACTGCAAACACAGGCCAGGCAGCCATTTGGGGTGGGGACCCTCTTTTCATTATGTGTTTATACAGTGTCTTGCACAGCGGAGCTCCAACCCTGATCTAGGCGATTAGTTGTTACCATAGTTAATAATAAAAAGAAAATTGCAGGCCCTTTATACCTATCATAAGCTAGATCATCAGGCCCTGCATACCCCCTTTCAGGTATGTGCATACCCCCTTCTGGAATTAGGACCAGTGCATCCACATAAGAATGGATACAGCAGCTCTGTCTCCCACAGCCTCTTCCTTGCTAGCTTCATCAAAACTTGCATGAATCCCCTTCTCAGCACACAGAGAGGATGTAAGAGCCCCACTGCTCAATGATCACTCCAGCAACATGCTGCCTTCACAATCTGTCTGCAGAGCTTTAGTTATGTAGAGGCCCTTGTAATTTTACCCTTCACAGTGTTTAAAAAAACTGGGCTTGGTTCTTATTCCATGGAAGTAAGTAGTAAAACTCTCAGTGACATCAGGCCCCTTTTCATGTCTTTGGGAGTATAGGCATACTACATCATAAAAGATTAATCTTCAGGTGTGGCACTTGATTTACTTTTTACGATCTCAGACATTATGCACCATATATCATCTTTGTTCTCTTGACTAGTTTGCAAAGCATATAATAAAAACAGGCTTTGTTAGCCACAATTTCATTCAACAAGGAGGCCGGCAACACTTTCGGTAAAACATTCATTTAAATCAGTGGGATGCAGCAATATACCCCAGTCAACAGTGTGAAGCATTGGGGAACCCATATGTTCTAGCATCAGTGAAGATGCTAGCCATGAACAGCAACGTCCTGCCCTGAAATAGCCACTGGTTCCACATTAAATTGTGAAAAATCCTTTTAAAAATTGATGGCTATTAAATTCATAAAAACAAATGACTGTCATTATCAACATTAATGGTACATACTAAATAAAGGGAATACTGTGAATTCTGCACTAACTTTAATTATGCAAAAGAAAAAATGTTAAAGACATTATTGTTTAAATAATGGTTTAGTTCCCTGCAGATTTAATCGTTTCATAGACTGACCATTCGATCATTTTGTCTGTCCTTTTGAAAATAATTCCTAAAAGAATTTTCTCCTTACTTTTTTTCCTTTTTATCATGTTTCTCAGGGAAGTAGGTTATATTATGAAATATCCCAATAGAATTAATCAATATTTGCATCAATATTGAATCTTGTTCTACTGTGTAATATAACGTAATGTATAAAAATAAAGTGTGAAGGAAATAACTCTACAGACTCTACATCTACAATTACATTTCCCAGTATTAGGGGATTAGGATTAGGTATGATTATCTCCAGGTTTTATAGATCAGCATGTGCAATAATTGGTCTATTAATATTGTTGGAACCCAGATTTGAAGTGGGAGGAAAAGAGATAAAAATAATCTCTGTGCTGTGTAGGCCTGTGTTTGTCCCCAAATACCAGACATAGCATGGGGAATTTTCAAGTGCTGGGGCTAATGAGATTGGATGGTGTTTTGGGAACTACTTCCTCCAAAATGACTGCAGAGAGAATCAGTCAATCAGTAACTTTATGATACCATAAAAATGATCCACACTTTTCTGTGAAAAAGAAAACTACTAAGGACAGAGGATAACAGAGTCAAAATATCTGAACTATAAATAAGGGGTAAGTATTTGCAATAAATGATTATGCCATCCATATTTAACCTGAAAAAAATCAGTGCCTCTTAATATTAAAATACACCTTCCATTCTGGGTACATTAATTTGGAGGTCACATTCCTACAGCAAAGAGCATTTTAACTGAAGGTTGAAAGAAAAGGAATAGCCTCTGGAAAACATGATTCTGCACTTTTTGTTCACTCAAGCAAGCCAGCAAAGGCACAGTGTCACATTTTAGTATAACTAAACGTAGTTTCACTGGCTGAGGCAATGGCATCCATCACCAAATCTAATTATTCACATGTAGTGCTTTTCACATAGATGAGAAACAGGGATTTTTTTTGATTGCTCATGTGACTTGGAGAATTTGGAACCACTTAATAAGGATATGAAGTAGAATAAGTAAAACTGAGTCAATAAGCTTATCATGGATTCCGTCCTCAACCACTGTGAGTCATAAAGCTGAACTGACTGATTTTAGGTTTATTTGCCAATTTGTTGTTTGTTTTTATGTTTGTGGATTGGAAATAACATAATCAACACTGTAAAATGGAGGGCAAAAACATTAGCTCTGAGAGTGGCCATTTAATAGTAAAGCTGGAATCAATAGGGTCAGATTCCCCTCTTTGCATTTTGTGTGTATCTTCACAAAGTAGCTATAAAATGAGGGTGCTCTAAGGCCTTTGAGAATCTGGGTCTGTATTACCAGGTCATGAAAACAAAAAGAAGCCCTGGTGGCTACACTGCAACAAAAATAAAGTATGAAATAAATAAAGTGCCATCACTCCTCTCTTGCCCCCAAAAGAAATGAAGCAGAGTAACCTGAGAGTTCTTGGGACCGCAACTTGGAAATATTACAATGGAGAAAGTGTAAACCTAACAATGGAATACAAGACATTATATAATCGATGTAACATAATTTGTTCCCTTGCATTGAATGAGATTGTCCTGAACCAAACTGGCTGCATGATGAGGCCAGTCCTCCACACAGGGAGCAGAGGGAAGAAATAGTCCCCTACCCAAAGATAATGCATGCCAACTGAAGCTACAAATTCTAGAAGCCTTTATATAATTCCATAGAAAATGGGATTCTATAATGAACAGCAAAGTGAAAGCAAATTTGAACACTCAAATCATTAAGGGCCTAATTTTTAATAGTTTTAGGTGTGTAAAATGTTAGAAGTCCCTGTTACAGAATCATAGAAGGACTATTAATAGTAAATATATGCATACATACTTAACTTTTAACGTACTGCTTTTCATCAGTAGTTTCAGTCGGTAGAATTAAATGTCATTCCCCACTGTCTCATGTGTGGTCGGTTCACCTACCATCCCCAGAAGACTTCTGGTCATACATTTTTGTGTGAATAGAAGGATGAAGAGATACTAAGGTGTGGAGGGCATGTCTTTGTTTTCACTAGAGATTTAGCTGGTTGAGAATCATGAGTTTTCTTGTTAACATGCTTTGTGTTCAGACACAAACACACCTCAGCCATACTGTGGTCATGCTACACCATAAAGCACCCATTACTTTGAGATATAGAGCAGACTACAAAGTAACTTCTTTTGTTTTTTGCTAACTTGAGGTGTGTGCAGTGCAAATACATGACTACAACCAGTTACAACAGTTGGTGGATGATGATCCACCACTCTGTTTCCACAAAGCTCCAGGGTACCCAGAAGTGGCCTACTTTCATATGGCTCTGGTCAGAATCCATAGTTCCCACACTACTTGTGGGGCTTTCAACTTTGTTCATCTCTGCACAGTAGTGAGAAGAATGCCTGGCAAGAAACCCATGTATCAACATATATCTAGCCACCCAGCTAGCAGCAATACCGAAGCCTTGGCCAATCTTTGGGCCAAATCAAGCAAAACTGACATCTTTGGAACCCAGAAAAGCAGTGCCCAGCAATATGATGACAAAGCTGGGAAACTGTTGGGAACATGGTAACAACAGGTCAGAGAGAATATAAAGGGGCTCTAGGTGAGCTACAAGGGGTTCAAAAATAACAAATCCTAGTTTGCTGCTGCCCCTGTGAGATGCCTGTTTTACAAGGAGCTAGGTGATGTGCTGAGCATTTCCCTAACAATCAGGCTATGGGACTGCTTAGTCTCTCCTTTGAAACAGTTCCTCTTTTTATAAAATACTTGAATAGCCATTGGGCCAAAAAGTGAGAATGATTCTGTAACCGGTAGCTCAGGCTGTCACTGGAGGGGGGAAAACCCAGGGTCCAGTCCCTGCTCCACTGAATTCTTATTTATTTATACAAAGTGGAACAGGTTCTAGAGTAGAAGGAGCAGAAATCTGTACCTGGGTCTCCTATATCCCAACTGAGTGCCTCACCACTATTGGATATAAAGGGTGGCAGCACCACCGCCCCCTCCTTGGCTGTGTGAATTGAGCACTTCATTTCCTCTGCTTTTATATAAAATAGTTGTAAAATACCCAGAATGAAAAATTCCATTTTGCTTTTGGTTCTGGTTGACCCGATTTTTTTTTTCTTTTTTTTGGTTGAACTACCAATGAACAAAAAACATCAATGATTTGCACAGCTCAAATAAAGGTTGCTCCAGCTGGTCAGACCCGCTCCAAATAATGAAGCTCAGGTATCGGTGGGATGACGCCTAGGGAAGGATGCAAGGTGAAAAGAGGAGGACCTGAAGCTGGAGGAGAAGCAAACACGATATGGAGATGATGGCAAAGTAAGACATGGCAATTTAGAGGGACATGATGGAGAAACTTTCTAGGTCATGGGCCTATCAACTCAAAGCTGTCCTGTACAAACCACCTGTTCACCCATGTCCAGACCCATCTCTTTCCCACTATACCATGTTTTCAAGCCTATGAATTAATCTTGCTGTTGTGGGCCAGTCAATGAACCATGGAACTTCATGCCACGAGCAATATTCACCACACTTTGCTCCTGTTCCAGTGTAGGGAACAAGAACAGATAACACTGATGATTTGCAGCTATATTACATATGTAGCACTGCACATCAATATGTTCAATATTCTCACTTTTGATGTTTGGATTGCTTTGTTCTGTTATAACCTTATATGCACTTGTTGCTGTTTTGTACGTTTTTGTTTTGTTTTGCACACCATTACAACACTGTAATGGCAGCCAGACTGCAGGTATACATTTACCTCCAACAAAGCCTTAGTTGGTCACTTACTGAGGTCTCCTGTTCATAACAGCAAACTTTCTGCAAACAATGAAGGACCTCTTTAAAAATAACCACCATATCTTGATGGCAGGCTCTGGAGAAGCACACCAGTGAAACATTTCCTTCAGAATGACTACCAATTGTCTGGCCCAGTTATTAGGTTGATCAGGATCTATTCTATACCTTAGAGCACAAGCAGGTAATAGCACACAAGTGCAACCCTCCCAGGACATTAATTTCTGCCCACAATACCTAGGGGCCAAAGAAAACAGTGACAGTGAGTGCAGAGGCATAATGGTGGGTGGAGGGAAGGTACAACAGAAGGAAGTAGAACTCTTTTCTCGTAAGATTTCTGCCAACTTGGTAAGGATGCCTGAGCCAAATTCAGAACCAAAGTAACTTGTATTTCAGATAAAAATTTCAACTTCAAATTCCATCTTTAGCTGCATCCAGATCTAGATCCAGGCATTGCCCATCTCTCATAATGACCACTGAGCAGTGTTCCCTCTAAGCTGTGCACGTGCGCGGCCGTCGCACCCCCCGCACAGCAGTGAGGGACCCCCGCGCAGCCCGGCAGCACCCGCTGCTCCCTCCAACCCCCGGGGCAGCGGCTCTGCCACGGCACACCCAGCCTGCGCCTGGCCTCTGGGCTGGCCCTCCCTGCCTCCAGGGTGGGACAGGCAGGCTCAGGCTAGGGTCAGGAGCATGGGCCTGCCTGCCTGCCTGCCCCACGCGGCCAGGGCAGCGGGGTGGCTGCGGCCACGGCGGGCTCCCACCCACCGACCGCCTCGACTTCCTGGCCCGGGGCTGGGGCCGGGCTAATCCACGGCCTCGGCCTCCCAGCATGAGGCCGGGATCAGCCTCCGGGGCTGGGGTGTGCTCCGCCCCACCGGCGGCTTCCCAGGGCCGATTGGGGGAAACATCCAGCACCCCTGTTAGGTTGAAAAGTACTAATTAAACCATGAAGAAGCACAGGAAGTTGTCTGAGCAGCTATAGGAATCCTTCACTGCCTACCTGCTACAATGGACCTCCCCTGCTTACCTCAGTCCTGGTTCCTGTCCTCTTTATCCCAGAGCCCTTTCTGTTCCCAGTTCCTACTTTCCTGACTTGCTCTATTTCTTGCTCCTATGCCTTAACTTTAATGCTGACTCTGGCTCTGCCCCCTGGTGTAGCACCTGACTCTGCCTTGGGACCTGATGCTGTTCTGGTTCTGATATTTGGTTTGGTACTGGCTTCTAAACATTAGGCAAGACTGTACCTGCTCTCATAATTACAGTATGTTGAGCCTGATTTCTGTCTTATGCTAGTAAACATTGGGATAACTCTACTGAAGTTAATGGATTTACACCAGGGTAAAGCAAATGCAAATGTGTGGAAACTAGAGCACTTTGTCTTCAGTTTCATAACTCATAGGGAAGCTGAGGCTTTTTGGTTTACTCAGCCAAGCAAGTTGCAGCGGGGTAACCGTGTTAGCTTAGTTTCGCAAAACAAACCAGGAGTCCTGTGGCACTTTTGAAGACTAACCGATTTATTTATCGCATGAACTTTCGTGGGTAAAATCCCACTTCATCAGATACAGAGAAGGGTAAGTCATAAGGTCAATTCAGATTTTTTCAGCAAAGCAAGCAAAGTGTTTTGATTCAAACAGTGTGCAACAACAGATAAGAAGATGGGAATGTTAAAAGAGGGGAAAATCACCTATTGTAATGAGAGAGACAACACAGATCTCTCTTCAGATCTAATGTAATGGTGTCAGATTTGCATATGAATTCCAATTCTGCAGTTTCCCTTTGGACTCTTGATTTGCAGTGTTTCTGTTGAAGGTCTGTAATTGTCATGTCTTCCATAGAATAGTCAGGGAGGTTGAAGTGATCTCCTATTGTTTTTTTGAACACACATGAGATATCAAGAATGGTCACATTCAAAAAACAACCATAGTTTACAGACAGCAGTTGCAGTTGCTAAGGGCGTCCGTTTTCTGAGAACTGAGAAAGTGGATTCCATTTTCCCCTGGGCACTCCAGATATTAATTACTATTCCACAAATCAGTTCATTTTACTTCCAAAAGCATTCCTATTGTCAGTCTTGCTTCAAGAATTAATGGAACAGTAATGGTAAAGTACAATGAGTGATTCAGTAGCATGTTCAGTGTTCAGTTCCATGTCCTGCAGAGTGAAAATGTTTTAGGTGCTTGTACTGTTGTTTGAAAGGAAGATGGACCTAGCTAATCTTCTTTGCAGTCATGTTTGAAAGAAGTGATTTGTATAAGTTTGGAAATGGAAATATTTTGCTAAATCTTATGAAGCCTGAAGGATTGATTATGAAGTCTAAAGGATTGGAAGGGAACCTGACTGAAAATAACCTTTAGAGCTCAAATGCATTAGCATAACAAGAACTTCTTAAACATGAATATTGCAGGTGGGTGGCATCCAGTGAAAAGAGGCAAAAGTAAAAAGCCACTAAAATGTAGAACAGAAATATTTAGAGTGGTCATTAATCTTGTCTGCAATATAACACTTACAAAACCATTTCCATATAATCTACTGTTTTCAGTTGCTCAAAACATTTAAAAACATTCACCTTCAGAGGCAGAGTTTTCCAGCTTTTTCTTTGCCAGAAGGTGAATTTTGAGTTACGTGAAGGTGGGGAAAAACACATATTTCCTGTTGCAAAATAATTATTTAAACTTTGACATAAAATAGCTCAGGATAACTATGAAGTTGCTAAATTTTGAAAAATGAATCTTGCCATATTAATAACTTAAAATCAATTTCAAACTTAACTTAGCATTTCCTGATTTTGATTTGCTTTAGTTTTCATTCTTAACTGAAGATTAAAATTAGCTGTTTTTCTTTTAATGGAATATTCTTCAGTCAGTGTTTGTATTGGCATTGGGCAGGCCTGCTTTTCTAGATACTAAATAAAGTGGGTTACTGTGGAACTACACACTGAGGTCTTTTTAAATATTGAATTTAGCTTAGAGTGATCCTCTTAAAATGGTTAAGAACTCTGAATAAACTATGTGACATGTCTCCAATCCATTAAAATGCAACAATTGTATCATTGTAACACTATGAATTAATGTGGTAAGAGTTATAGTTCTTAGTATTTATTATTTGTTGTGACAAGGTGCTCCCCGAATCTGGCCTGGTATGCTTCTGTGACTTTCCAATCTGCACTTCCGAACCCTGATTCACCCCACTTAGCCGGGTGACCACTCACTTCTGAGTCAGTCCACACCAGCCTTCTGCATATCATTGGCCCCAGGCAGCGGGGGTGTACTTACCAGCCACACATGGGTGGGCCCCCAGCCCTAGATACCCTAGTGGAAATTTTTATCTTACAGGGATTGGGGTTCTTCCCTAATTACCATACACTCATGTCCATCCATTTAACAATGAAATGGATCATGCCCAGCCTCCCTCCCTCACACCCTCTAAGGCAGCGGTTCTCAACCACTGTGTTGGGACACTTTACTGTGTTGTTGCATAGGAGTAAGTTTGTCATGGAGAGTCAGGGATGGGGTGAAGGCTGGTGTGTCCTATAGAGTCGTGCACGCCACCACTTGTGTCGTGACCCACCAAAGGTTGAGAACCACTGCTCTAAGGTTCACGCAGCTTTAGATAAAACAAACACTAATTTATTGATTAGCATATGATTTTAAGTGAGTATATAGCAAATCAATGCACAATCATTCAATACATGAGTCAGGAGTTAGCATTAGAAAATAGAAGATAAAACACACATACCACGCTATAACACTACTAGAAAAATGCTCCTCTCACCCCTCGAGTCTGGGTGTGATAGTTTGTAGCTGTCTTTGCCTTTTCCAAGATAGGGCCCAATTCTTCTTGTAGATGTTTCAAGATGGAGTTTCCCAGGCAAAAAGCCTCAAGCAGTTCAAAGTAACTCTCTTTATTTCCAGACCCTCTCAACCCCTCCCATTCTGGGCAGAGGTGATCTCTTTGTCCCATATGAGCCAGGGACCTCAATTTGCATAGTCTTTGTTACCTCCTTCAGGTTCTGGCTTGCTTGCAGTTTTGGCTGTTTACATGCTGCTGGAAGAGAGTTGTGTCTGTCTCCCTCCCCCCTCAGTCATGCAAAACATGCTACATATCTGTGCACATACATGATGCTGCAGGAAACATGATACCATAGTAATCATGTAGAATAGGTTAAGAGTATTCATAAAAGAACCTTGCATGGCATAATTGGCATAAAATCATACAATCACAGTGCAAAAGTGAACAGAAAAATCATATAGATCATAACCCAGGAGTGCACAGACGTGCATCCCGTGACATATTTATAGCTCAAAAGTGTACAATACACAAAATAAAGACTGTCCCTACCAAGAAGATATTGCAGTGGAAATGACAGTTATGTAGAAGGCGAGAGACACCGAGAAACCCCAATGGGGAAAATTTAGTGGATGTCTTTGTTTTCCCATTATTACTAATATAATTGCAAAGAACCATTTAGATGGCTTATGATGGTTGATGGATGAACTAGGTGGGATTTTGCCTGTGTATCAAACTAAACCTAAAATAATTGTTTAGGAGTTTGCAAAACACCAAATAGTATTGTCTAAACAAAACTGTTCCTGTACAGTTCCTGCTTCAGCGCCTGATCCCTGTAGAAGTAAACAGAAATCCTTTAACTAATTTCAGTGGCTTTTGGATGAAGGTGGGACCAAAAATGGAAATAATGAGCTATGTCTGGGAAGGCTGTTCTTGGGTTTTTCTGGGCATGTCTGGAAATAGAAAGAATTGCAGAAATCTTGCCGGAAAGCCTGCTTGTGACTTTTCTAGCCTGGCCTCCAAGATGTTGGACAGTTCAGATGTTTCTGAGTGCTTTTCCAAACTGAGCTGCCACCCCTTTAGTGCTTCATGCATCATTACTCAAGAATTTATCTAAACTAGAGTAAAAATAATTCTCAATACTATGAGCCAGAAACTAAACTTTTTAAAATCAATATTGCTCCATTGAAGCTAATGGGACTGGACTGATTTACATGAGCTGAGAATCTGGCCCTTTGTTTTCAGAGTATTTGACAAACATTAATAGGTATTATTTGTCACCAAAAAATATGATCAATCTTGTCAAGACTCAAATAAAGACAGAGACCTGATTTGCCTCCGTCATGCACTGTGAAAATGACTGACAGTGTTTCACTCTGACAATGCACAGCACAAAACAATAGGGAACAGGAGCTTAAAGTGCAGCATTGTGACTGAAATGTCTAATCCAGTCCTTGGACACACAAAGAAGACAATCTTCAGTAAAAGTTGAGAGGTCACTTTTATCTTTGTATTTGGCATTTGCTCGGCTGCTACTTCAGTTCTATGTCTAGTTCTGGTGTCCACATTTCAAGGAGGAAGTTGATGAACTGGAGAGAGTTCAAAGAGCCAACAGAATAATTAATGAATTAGAAAACAGGTCTTATAGTGATAGACTCAAGGGCTATGTCTACACCTGAAAAGCTAAATTGACTCTGTTAAGTTGACCTTGTTAAGTCAACTTAAGTTGACTTAAAGTCGACCTTGTTATGTCAACTTAGAGAGTCTACTACACCAAAAACTTAAGTCGACTGCCTGCATCCACACATGCAGGTGCTAGGTCGACGGAGAGCCACGGCTTGGGGGAGCCATGGCTGGGGAGAAGGGAGCCGCGGCTCCTGGGGAAGAAGGGAGCCATGGCTCTCTGCCGAGAATGGAGCCACAGCTCCCCATGCAGAAGAGAGCCACAGGTCCCGGGGAAGAAGGGAGCCATGCCCACCCCCCTTAGGTCAACTTAGGTCATTAGTTGACGTGGGGTGTCCATACTGGCTTTAAGTCAACAAGTCGACTTAGGCCTTAAGTCGACCTAAAGAGGGGGAGTTATTAAGTCGACTTAAGGAAGCACTTAAGTTGACTTAATGAAAGCCAGGTGTGGATGTGGCATTCTATAGGTCGATTTAAGGATGCTTAAGTCGACCTAAGTTGCTAGTGTAGACATACCCTAAGACACAGCTATGGGGGGTGATTGCTCACAGATTTTAAGTAAGTAAACTTCCAAACATTCAAATAGCCTGGGGGGATATGGATTTTATTCACACAATCATAAGTCCAGATAACTGAGAGGGCAGGATTCATTTAGCAGCAGGATGGCCTCCCCTTCTGTCAGGGGCTCATCGTCCTCCTTCTCCCAGTCATGGCCAGGGATATCTGCTCTGCACTGCTTGCTCACTCCTGTGACAGCAGGACTGCAGAGGGCTTCCTGTGCTGCCATAGGAGCCATTCAGCAGGAGGGTGTATTCCGCGCAGTCAGGGCTAATACTCCATCTCACAGTCTTGGGTGGGACAGTCCCTGATCTAGTCTCTGAATCTCTGCATTATTTGAGTCCATTCCTTGTCTCCCAGAATGAGATGTGTGGGTTCAGATAATAATGTGTTGGATAAGTGGAGGTATCCTTTAGCTGCATCACGAACAGTTTATTTGATAATGTGTTT
Source organism: Pelusios castaneus (assembly GCA_007922175.1). Taxonomy (NCBI): domain Eukaryota; kingdom Metazoa; phylum Chordata; order Testudines; family Pelomedusidae; genus Pelusios; species Pelusios castaneus. The sequence goes on along the minus strand of ML685930.1, from coordinate 2,207,362 downwards.
CTTCAATCTAGCAGACTGAGGCAGAACCCAATCCAATGCCTGGATGCTGAAGCTAGACAAATGCAGACACAAAACAAGGATTAAATGTTTAATAGTGACAATAATTATCCATTGGAACAGTTTACCAAGGGTTGTGGTGGATTCTCAGTCACTGGAAATCTTTCAATGAGATTGAATAGTTTTCTAAAAAAAAGAGATGCATTAGTTCAAACAAATTAATTCAGGGGAGCTCTATGTCCTGTGTCACATCAGAGGTTGGGCTAGATGATCTCAGTGGTCCTTTCTGGCCTTAGTTCATGGTCCTATGTTGAGAGACACAGAGGAGAGTGGTAAAATAGATGAGAATCTAATCTCACTCCTCCCACCCTCTTTTGTAATATAGTGTGAAGGTGTATGATCTGCATTGTGATTTGAGGAAGTAATGAGTCTTTTGAATAGGAAGGTAGAGGTTGGGGGACTGGAGTTGGAAAGTTGTTCCATGCATAGCAGAAATAATGGAGATGAAGGCAGTGGATGCGCCTAGTTGAATAAAGACTTATCAAGTGTTGTTGTGACTGGTGACCCAGTATCAATGAAAGATCTCTAATGTCCAGTGCCAAGAATTTCCATAGTCCTTCACTGTGATACAGTTGGAATGTAACACTGTAATCTAACATTCAGTATTTGGTGAAATGGAATTTGCACGTCTTACTACAATTTTATTGACTTCGGTAGAAGTGTAACCTAAGTAATGGTTGCAAGCTTGGGTCCAACACATTATTCTAGAGTTGTATAATTAAAGACAGAATTTCCTTCTGTCACCATATAGTATATATTTTAAAAAACCCTTATGTTAAAGGAACATAAAAGTTGTGAAGTCAAGCACTCCAAAGTCAGGAAATGACAAAGTTAAGGCTTCCTGGGCAAATTTACTTTAGTTCCTTTGTGCATATGCGTATTGGTAGAGAGCCTTGGTCAACATCATATAGGATGACTATGACAGGAACAGAATGCAGATATCCTGAGTCCTAATCCAGTGCTTTAAACAGAAGACAGCATCCTTTCTCTTCTTATAATCCTTTCCTTTATTCATTGTTCCTGCATATTGGGGGCAGGGGTCCTATAGAATAAATGGTATTATTACTATGCCATCAAAGAGTGTATCAAAATAAAACTTTATATTATTTTAAAATATTTTTCTATATCATTTTCTCAGTTTAACAAAAAACAAAACAAAAGAAAACAAAACCAAAAACCACCCAAAACAAACCCCAAACCCTTTAATCTTTCCCCCAGAAAGACCATCATATCATATCATCACCATCACTCACTCCACATGAGTCCTTAGAAACATTTGAAATCAGCACCTTTGGCTCCACAACACAGACTTTCATCACTTCAGTTTAAGAAACACAGTTTGCTATTGGCTTATACAACTGTATGCTAGGCAGCAGAGAAATGTTGGGGATTTCATATCTATCTATCTATCTATCTATCTATCTATCTATCTATCTAAACCCCAAAATGCTTTAATCTAAATAATTTTGCTTCAATATGAAAACCTTGCAGCATGTGTCAAGTTTCAGTCCTCAACAAACACATACAATGAAAACAGGGCTATAGGGCAGATGATGACAAGTGCCTTACTGTAGTGCTGCCAGAGGGTGCCAGTGTAATAGGAATGGAGGCTGTTGGCTTTGCAGGTTGGAAGAATAAGTGCTAAAGGTCACATTTACTGACTCATATTGTTTTCTTGCTTTACAATAGCAGAAAACAATAACAGTAATATAATAGTCTGTCCTGTCAGGTGCCAACAGCCAAACTATAAAACACTGAAAGGCCTAGCCATCATTTTGATGTCTGCACATTTCGGTTCACATTAGAGGCTTGTCCTGTCATTTCTACTGAATGATTTCATTTCTGTGTGTGCTAACAATGGCAGGTCTCCAATTTGCTGTTAGTACTGATATGCTTATTTTGCTGTAGCAGGGCCTTCTAGCCCTAGCTATTACTAATCAGGTACTTGTAAAGGCGGGTAGGTACGCTGAATCTTTGCCAAAATAGAAAGCTGAGTTTAGATGACAATATGCAAGACTCCCTTTACTGCACAGTGCAACTTTATGATATTGTTATATTGTGGTATCAGAAGGCCTTTTTTTCACATTGTGCTTAGCCAGCCAGATTTGGGCAAATATCTGAAAGTAATTTCTTCAGATATTAATTTTTGGGACTGGTAACAGCAGAGTATAAAGGACCTAACAGGAAACCTTATTAATGCTGCTGACTGCCTTCTCAGAACTAAATCACTGGGTTGGTCCAGCACAATCAGCAAGAAAAGCTTCACTAAAAATCCTAATTAGAGATAGGCTCAGACTAAAATCTCAGATCTGAACACCTGTATACTTTGGGGAAGTTCAGATTTACATTTGGAACTGATGTTTGCCACTACAGATCAACTCTACTCTTAATATATTATTACAGATATAGAGTTTAATTTTATTTTATTTCATTTCCTTGTTGACAATGAAATACAATACTATACTGAATACTCTCCAAACAATTATTAGAACCAAAGTATGTATATAGCATATTTTCCTATTTCCCCTTTTTTAAAGAAATGAATTAATGTTCCTCAATGGGAGCTCAGTGTAGTCAGTGATGCTAATTTGCATATTCTAGGTTGGTTTTAAATGCCTTCTGTATGAGGTTCTAGGCACTTGAAAATACCATCACTTTTGCCATATCCATCCTAAAGCGTATTTACAGCATGGGTTTATTAAAACCCATTAGTTTTACAATGTATTGCTTATTAATTACTCCTGTACTTTTCTAATCAATCTGACCTTAAGCTAGTCTCTGTTGCTTTGGGCGGAAGTATTGCAATAGCTAGTGGTTCAGAAGTAGCTTTATAAATGTATTTACAGCATGGGTTTATTAAAACCCATTAGTTTTACAATTTATTGCTTATTAATTACTCCTGGACTATTCTAATCAATCTGACCTTAAGCTAGTCTCTGTTGCTTTGGGCGGAAGTATTGCAATAGCTAGTGGTTCAGAAGTAGCTTTATAAATGTCCTTTCTGGAAGTTAACAGTTTACCCTTCTGAATGTTGAGATGATAGGGTGGACCCTCCACTTGCTTGTCAAAAGTTTTGGGGTATCCCCATTTTTCCATGCTGTATACCCACACCGTTGTAGTTTCATATTGTGGCTACTGTCTTTTTTGGACAAAGAGGACTTACCTGAGCTCCTCTGGGAGTCCATTAATGTCTCTTGATTGGCTGAAGACTTTATAGTTACAAGGCACGCCACAGAACTGAGCCCACCAAAATATCTCTCTGTGTTGCCGAATATCTCAATCTTGTGAGAAGCCATTTCCTAATGAGAGTTGTGAACTTATCTTAACTCCCTTTTTCAGGGCTTTTGGGCACAAAAGGATAAAGACAGCAGTCATAATGTTGTCTGCCAAAGACGGTGTGGAGAATTGAATATGACGTAACTTAGTCCAGCCGATAGTCTCCTGAAACTTAAAGTTCTTGTTTCATTTTCATAACTGACATTTACATAGTATCCCAGCACGTGACTCAAGCCAGTGGCGCTTTATACACCCACAAGGTACAGAGTGCCATCTATCGAACTGCTTCACAACTGGAATAAATGACACATTTTAACCAGACCTCTGGACACTAGCATTCTGAATGTCTGTGCACTAAAGACACCACAAGACAAGTTAATGGTAGGGATTATTATTTTGGAAGAAGACATGAAATAATATCTAAAGGAACTGAACATCTTTTATTTATCATTTTGACCCATGACTGTGGTGGCTGGAACTGCTGCTGCATTGTATATAACCTTTGATTTAATTAATTTTATGTTCATGGCATAAACACAGAAAAGTAATATAAAAATACAAATACATTCTCTGTAAGACTGCAATGGAGCACTACTTTCTATCTGAAAATTCTGGCCAGTAACAGACAAGAACACAAAACCAGAGAGAGAGAAAGCAGGTTGCTCTCTAAAACAGAGTAACACCACTCCCCCATCTTACTATAGGCTGTCTGTCTGCAGACTGACTTGCTGCTAAGTCCAGTGCACACACTTCACTACAGAGCCTGCAAGCAGGATGAAGACACTCCCAACTCTGATTGTGCATGCACGAACACATACTTTCTCTTCTAGTGACAGCTTACAAACACAGTATAGTCCTCAAGACACCACAGTCAATAATTCTTAATAATTGGGGTACACGGCCAAAGTCAGTACAAGCTAGCTGAGAAATCCAATACTTTTCCTTTAGGGGAAATCTTCTAGCTGTATACTGAAGGTTTCATTAGCTTCTGCAGAACTTTTCTTTTCTTTGTATAAAATAAACTTTATGTTCACGAACAGTGAGAGATCAACACTGGAGATTAAACCCAATTTTCTCTATTCTACTCTTCACCAACATACCTCAGTTCTGTTTTGGAGGGACTACTTTTAGGAGCGTGAGAATAATTAAATTTCTATGTGTGTTCATTTTCTTCTGTGGCTGATTAATTTCACTATCTGTTTTCATTATAGTATCTAAGTGCTTGATGCCAAAATGAAGGATATGTTCAGGAGAGTAATATCTTTCCACTAGGACTGGGAATGTCTAGACACATTCATTTCACATAGAAAACCAAATAGCTATCAGGTAGTTCTGCTTATTTCTATTCTGGGTTTGAACTGGTGTCTTAGAGTGACTATAAAAAACTCTGTAGCCCACTATCCATCATCTGAGCTGTTCAGTCACCAGGTTCCTCAGCTTTTTTACCACATTAACTTTCCCCTGTTTCTTTCCACATCTCTGGTGTTTCCCATTTATTTCTCCTTTGCTCCTTTCCTGATGCTGTTGTCCCATCCCCCAGGTTTTATAAAAAGGTAAGAAATCTTCTGATATAGCTGTATTTAGCAAGATACCTTATCTGAAATTGTGCATGATGTCAGGGTAAGAAGTGAACACATCTTAGGAGATGAGAATTTAATTATATGGCGAAGAGCACGTTTCTGTGCAAGTAAGTGACTTTAAAGAGCTTATAATGGGGTTACTGTAGGATTCTTGGAAAATGAAGTGCTAATCACTGAATTTTTCAAGTCACCACTCAGTGTAGTATTGCATTCCAAAAAATAGTCTAATTTGAAATAAGCCCTTTTGATTTATTGTATGGTGAACTCCATCTAACTATGTCCATCTTTTTACTTTAAGGAGTGCTGGCCATATATCATGAGGTCACGGTTTTGGCATTTAGAGCAGGGCAAATACTTGAAGAAATTCCCATGATTGTTAGCTCAGATTTCACATGAATTTGGTTCAGCCAGACTTCTGACCTCTAGTTTTCTGTTTTGGTTTCCACGAACATTCTTACACCTCATCAAGCCTGTTTGGCCTGAATGAATGAAATGTTATATGATTCTTCTCCATTCCTGTTGCTATAATCTTTCTATTGGTGATTCCCAGGCTATACTAAGATGCTGCTGCTAGGAAGAGAGAAGAACTTTAAAGAACCTGGTTCCCTTATAATATCTCCTACTATTGTGAGCACTGCAGCCATGGGTCTATTTGCACTTCTCCGTACTACTGAATGCCCAAATACCTGTGGTGGAAAAAATTCTTTCCTTTTCTATCTGTGTTGTCCATAAAACTGAACCTCATCTTCTCAGTTACAGGTTGGCCATGGTGATACACTCACTTTGCCTTCTTGCTGCTGGGTGTCCCCACCAGAGACATCCCAAGAAATTTGGACAGGGTCACACAAGCCTTTTTTTAGTGTGTATTCAATGTGTCCCTCCAAAAACATTCAAGTGTAAATTCCTGAGCATGCCTCTCAGTGATACTGATTTGAAGGAGCATTATATTTGCCTTTGCATATTCCATACATATTCACTGACGTCTAATGGACATTTCCAGTATACTGTTCTGTATGAGTCTCTCTACAATTATTTTGTAAGTATGGGGCTCCACCACGGTAGAGATTATTTTGGATTCACCCTTTAACTTTGTTTTGGAACAGTTTGCAGATGTGTACAAGTATTTAATTTTTTTTCAACTGTATTCCACAACTATTAACACCATAATATCTATACTGCATAAAATACATTTCCAAATATATAATTTTTACTATACACTATGCAAAAATCGTTCTGCATAATGTTGTTATTAAAACTTTTACAGTTTCAAGAAGAATTCAGGTGTAGATCTAAAGATAGTTTGGTGTAATCCAAGTTATGTCAGGCCTCGTCTACACTGATGGTGAAATTCAGCAGCAGTTGATGGCAGTTACACAAGTTGCTCTGTGTAGCTTGTGTAACTCCTGGTTGACTTTGTAACTTTGCTTCTATGAGCCATCTTCACTGCGCTGTGCTGACAGGAAATGAGTTCCTATTAACATAATGCTATGCCACCTGAAGAGATGGTTTTATTAGATCAATATCCAGATTGATTGAGCATGTGTTTTATGACCGCTCAATCGATCTGGATAAATTGATCTGACAGCGGCAAACTTACCACCATCAGTGAAGGCATACCCTTAATTAAGAAATGCTCTAGGATGTAATCTTATTTATCTATCTGAGAGAGAGTAAATAGTTCTATATATCTGGGATAGGTGTACGTTTGCATTGACAATTTAAAACTTGTTTTTGCCTGGCAAATTGTCTTAAGAATAGACCAGAAAAGGGCGGCTAGGATTGTTTGAGGTTTCTTATTCTACATTTCTGTACCTTTCAGTGCTTATCTGTAGCAGTGCTAATGAGACTGGGTGTAATGATTTTGTTTCTCTATGACTTAAAAGGAGTTAGTGAATTGAAAACGATTTTGTTAAATAACTATTGGCATCCAAGCTGTGGCTTGCAAGCTAAGTGTCAGCATGATCTGGTTTTAAATGGTTGAGATAAGAATATCCCTTTTTATAACACATAGTGTGGTATGCAATGTATAAGATATTATAGAATGCATATTAAAGTCATTATGAACAACAGATTCTTTGAGTGCCTCATAGCTGCTTTTAAAGTGAGACCATTTGGGGTTATCTGTATGTGATGCTGTGAACTTGCCTCATTCATCCAAGATATTTATCTTGCTTGTGAATACCATCTTTGTTTCTATTGACACTGAAGGTTTTTAGTCACGGACATGCCATACAAACATATTAAATAGGAGAAATGCTGAAATCTTACTACTGATTATTTTCTGACTAGAGTTGAATTGTTTGATTTTGACTAAGTGTTTGAGTTTTTTAATGAATGAAAGCAATATTTTCCTGAAATTGCCCCAATTATAATCCCTAATTATAGGAAAATGATGTTTTCCCTCAGGCTATATCTAGAAAAATGATCTACTTTCAGATACTCAAAGTACTTATTCTATGCTCTGTAATATCGAGGGAAATGAAGTAATCATTGAGATGTAATTCTAACCTGGATCAATACAGTTATACACCTGTTTTACTGAAATCTTAGCCTTCAGTGTTCAGAGAACCTAACTTTTCAGAAAACCCAGCCTAACCTGCATTATGTTTCTATGGCATTTAAAGAAAATTTCCTCCTCCCAGTCTTGTTCCTCAGACTGAAATTAACCGAGAAAGAGAAATACAGTTTTTAAAGATTATGTTAAAAATATATATACATATCAACTTCCTCTCCTTTTGTATTTCATATCAATTGGCAACATAGAGATGTGTTCCAAATGGCCTCCAAACTACAGAAAATGTCTTTCTTAAAATGTTGTGATATATACTTTTATCTCTTTGTAGAACAAATGTCATCCCCCCCCCCCCCCCGCCACCTAAGCATTCAGGCCCTGATATAATTTTTACTAAAGTCTGCAGAAGTCAATTAAATTCAATAAAAGCCGTTGAAGTCTCAAAGGGCATTGGATGATCTAGAGCTGGTCAGAAATTTTCCACTGGAATATTTTGCTGTTGGTAAATGGTGAGTTGTCAAAAGCAAAATATTCAGTGGGAATCTATCAATTTACAAGAATCTTTCAAAGGAAACCAGGAAGGTTTTCAAATGCTACCCACTTGCCTCCATAGATGGGAGAACTTGACAGGGATGATGGGAAAAGAGGACAATTCCAGAAGCAAAAGATGGAAACACTTGCTGAGAGTTGTTAGGGTATCTCCTCCCACAGTGTGAGTCTCTGGCACCCGTGGCCAGCTGGGAGGGAGGAGCCCTGATTGACCAGCATTCCCCAACTCCCAGGATTTAACCAGGAATGGGAACCATATGGAATCTCTTTCAACTCCATTCCAGCATTGCTATCCTTCCGACCCTGAACTAGGAATGGGAATCTGGCCTGACAGATGCTGCAAGTCTAGCCAATTACCCCTTGGGGATTAGAAAGGAGTTTTTTCTTTCCTGGGCCAATGGCAGAGGAGCAGGGAGTTTTTCTGCCTTCTTCACAGCACTTTCAAGCCACAGTGGGTTAAATAGGAATGTGCTTAATACCAATGGTTATGTCTACACTTGAAAAGTTAGGTCAACTTTTTGAAGTTGATTTAATAAGGTCGACTTTAAGTCCACTTAAAGTGGACCTTATTAAGTCGACTTAACAAGAGTCGACTTAACTTTTCAAGCGTAGATGTGGCCCCTTTTTTGACTTATTAAGTCAACTTAACGTTTTAAGTCGACTTAAACAGGTCCAACTAGGCACTACTCCACATCTCCACTGGCTTAAGTTGACTTAATAAATAAATAAATAAAGTGAGATCTTGTGGCCTTCTTGGGTTGAGGTCAGACCTTGGAGGCTGAGGTCCCCACTCTGTTCCAGCTTCTAAGGGGGGATGGTGCTAGGACTCAAAGAAAGCTGAATCCAGGGCAATAGGCAGTTGAGCTCTTACCCTGCGTTATGGGTTATATGGTAAGGATCCCTATAACCCCTGCTCTGGAATCAATTAAATACCTGTGTAGGAGAATATGGGTGATTTGTGAGTAGTGCCCCTCTCCTGTGCTAAAATTTAATGAAAATTGAGACCTCCTGCTTAAGCACCATGCATGTGCTTGTTCTTATTTCACCACTATATCAGCACCATCAGTGGAAAGTTGTCTAGTTTTCTGACAGCTCATCTATCAAGTTCCTGGCTGCAAAGCCAACCAGACTCCCACAAAGCCTGGGACTCTAGATAGCGTATTTTATTTGGAAAACAAAACAAAAAATTTCCTGCTGTGAAATGATTTCGTGTTTCAACACAAAATATTGTGTAATTTTACGTCCACAAACATTTTTGAAGTTTGGACTTTTCATCCCAATTCAGGATGACTTTTCCTCTCAAAAAACTCCACATTTTTATTGAAGTAAAATTTTACTTTCCAAGCCAGCTCTAGATCAGGCCCTCGGTGGGCTGGCACAAACTGGAAAAGGCATCTATTGTAAGGGGCAGTCATTGCAACCACAAAAATAGAATTGAAATTGTGCAAAGAGACAGATTCTTGTAAATTTTAATGCCCTGCCTGTTTTCAAGAATGGAATAAGCAGGCAAAGATGAATGGAGGCACAATACACCATGGGCACCCAAACCTGGATGTAATATTATGTCTGATCTTAGGTCTATCAAACAAGAGAACAGTTAAAGAGTTTGTTTGCATCTCCCGTATTGCAGAATTTGACATGACAATGAATGATGACACAGGTAGTTTTATATGATTCAATAACACCTATTCAATAACACATGATTTCTTCCCTGTCTTGCCAGTAATTAGGGGACAGGTTCATGGCTGAAGATCTCATTATGTATGATTCAACTCCTCAATTTAGTTATATAAATATTCCTGCAGTGACTGGATTTATGTGAGAAAGATTTTCTGTAAAGTAAAACAATTTCTAAGTGAGCAATTATTTTCTCTATGTATTCTGTTATACCTGAATTATTTTTCTTTTAACTGGAATAACTTTAGATTTTTTTGAAGTTCTATTGATGATATATGATTATATTTTAGAGCATAATTATGTTGCAAAATATTTTTCTATTGTAAAAGTCTTTTTTTGTGGGGCTTTAATTTATTTCAAGTAAAAATGTCTTTTATAAAATGAAAGAATTTATTATATACTGAAAAATAACTCCTTAATACTTTTAATTTTTAATATGTAAAACATTCTGAGGCAATACTAAGACCAAAATATTTCTCAAACAATAAAAACATTCTTTTGGGCTGCTTGGTTTGTTTAAAAAAAGTGACAAAGGAGTGTAATAATTATTGTATAATCTATTGCTATCACACATCAATAAAAAACCTTGACACATAATTCACATCTGGATGATAACCTGAAAATGACATTTTACCCTGCTACAATGGCAGTTATGAAAGCAACAAAAATACAGTTACATAATAAAAGGAACTACCATCCATGTAACAATGCTAGAAAAAAGCATTACTAAATAGACCATATGGCTGCCCACACATGCTGAATACATGTATATTGCAAACATTACACCTGGTAATCAGTTGGTGGCCTCAATGTATGATCACCTACTGGATTAGCTCCTGCTTAAATGGGGGTGAATATGGGAAAATCTAGATATAAACCTCTTTGCTTAGTTGTATGAATGTCTCTTAAATCATCGGGCACTTTTCGGAAGACCCACATTCCAGTTCAAACATAGACCTCACTTTATACAGTAGATTTTGTTAGTTATTGGGGACAGGCCTGATATTTGAAAAGTTATGCAAGAAAAATGTCATACCAAATTCCAAGGGGGTAGCTGTGTTAGTCTAGTTCAGCAAAACAAACAAGGAGTGCATCTACACTTACAAGTTAGATCAAATTAAGGAGACTTAAGTCAACCTAGACTACTCCCCGTCCACACTGGGCTTTTATTAAGTTGACTTAAGCGGTTCCTTAAGTCTACTTAAGGAAAGCTTAAGTTTACTTGATAACACCTACTTTTTGGTAGACTTAAGCATTAAATCGACCTTATTAAGTCAACTTAAGCCAGTGTAGACGGGGAGTAGCCCTAAGTCAACCTAAATGCCCTAGGTCATCCTAGGGCTAGGGGAAGCCCTTCTCCCTGGTAGAAGGGAGCCGCGGATCCACTGGGGACAAGGGGCTCCCCCCAGGGACAAGGAAGCTGCTCGTGGCTCCCCCTGAGGACAGCCAGCCATGCATAGCTGGCTCTCCCCGGGATGAGTCGCTCGCAGCTTCCTGGCCCGGAGACGAGCTGCTCACGGCTTCCTTGTCCTGGGGAGAGCCAACAGGGCACTGCTGGCTGTCCCTGGGGGAAGCCCTGGGTGGCTTCCTTCTTGGCAGGGAGCCGCGGCTCCCTTCTGGCAGGGAGCCATGGCTCCCTTGTCCCCAGGAGCCACGGGTCCCCTAGCCTGGGGAGCCGAGGTGCCTTTGAAAACTTGTCTCTCCGTCGACTTAGCCAGTCAACTTAGAGAGTCTAGTATAGACTCTCTAAGTCAACTTAATAAGGATGATTTAAGGTCGAATATAAGATGACTTAATAAAGTTGACCTAACTTTCTAAGTGTAGACGTAGCCAAAGAGTCTGGTGGCACTTATAAAGACCAACACACTTATTTGTTTCATGAGCTTTTCTCCTATGAAAGCTCATGTGATAAATAAATTTGTTAGTCTTTAAAAGTGCCACCAGACTTCTTATTAGTCATACCAAAGAGGATAACCACCTGCAGTAGAATGTAGAAAGGTAGAGTCTTAGGCTATGTCTACACTAGAAAAGTTAAGTCGACTTTTTTAAGTCGACTTAAAGTCGACCTTATTATGTTGACTTAAGAAAGTCAACTTAACTTTTCTAGTGTAGTCATAGCCCCTTGTCAACCTTATTGGCTATGTCTACACTAGAAACACTAAGTCGACTCTGTTAAGTTGACTTAAGAAGGTCGACTAAAGTCGACTTAAAGTTGACTTTGTTAAGTCGATTTAGGAAGTCCACACTAGAAACTGAAGGTGACTGCCAGTGGCCACACTGGCAGTTGCTAGGTTGACTAAGGAGAGGTGCATTGTGGGAAGTGTGCCATGTGGCACCAGAGAAGTGTCCCCCCACCCCCGGCCACTCCTATAAAACAGGAAGTGAGCTCAGTACCTTCCCCATTGTGCCAGGCAACATGGAGCCTGAGGAAGTCATGGACCGCACTCCATTCCTGTGAGTTGCCAGGTGGGTACTCAGCACCTGCTATGCTTTGCCAAGCTCTCTCTTTGCCTGGATCACACTTCTTTGGGACCCCGACAGTGCAGGGACAGAGAGCAGCATGCCCACCACCATGCTGGCCCTGCGAGCTGCTGCACTGATGGTGTCCTCCGTGCCCCGTCACTTCTGGGCATGGGAAACCAGCAGTGACTGGTGGGACTGTGTCGTCCTCACCATCTGGGACAACGAACAGTGGCTGCAGAACTTTCAGATGAGCAAGCGGACCTTCCTCAAGCTAGTCTGTGAGCTCACCCCAGTTCTGTAGTGCATGGACACCCGATTGCGATGTGCCCTGCCTATGGACAAGCGAGTGGCCATCCCAGTATGGAAGCTGGCAACCCTGGACTCCTACCCCTCTGTAGCCCACCAGTTTGGCATCGGCAAGGCCACCGTCGTGGGCCGCCCTCATGCAGGTCAACAGGGCCATCAACAGGATCCTGCTAGCCTGCCTCGTCACTCTGGGCAACTTGCAGGACACCCTCGATGACCTCTTAGGACTCGGCTTCCCCAACTGTGGGGGCATCATGGACGGGACCCACATCCCCATCCGAGCCCCGGAAAACTGCGCCAACAACTACAAGAATCGCAAGGGGTTCTACTCTGTGGTCCTGCAGGCCCTTGTGGACCACCAAGGGATCTTCCAGGACATCTACGTGGGCTGGCCAGGGAAGAAGCATGACGCCCGCATTCTCAGGAACTCTGGCCTGTAGCGGCACATGCAGGTGGGCACCTTCTTCCCTGAGCACACCATCACCCTCGGGGACGTGCAGGTGCCCTCCTGATCCTGGCGGATGCCGCCTACCCCTTGCTGCCCTGGCTTAGGAAGCCATACACAGCCAACGTGGCTGCCAGCAGGCTCAACAGGTCCTGCCTAATCATCGATCATGCCTTTCTCAAGGCCCGTTGGAGGGCCCTTCTGACCTGCCTGCACCTTGCTGAAAGGAACATCTTGGAGGTCATCAGCGCCTGCTGTGTCCTCCATAACCTTTGTGAGCTGTGGGGGAAAAAGGGTCCTCTCTATCTGGGAGGCCTGAGCCTGCCCTCCCGGGCCTTCTGGTAGCCCTGGTGGAGGTCCTTTATTTTCACCCACACTTGCTGGGTGTTGCAGGTGTGTCCCTTCTCCACCAGGGCCTGGGAGATGGAAGCATATACCTCCTGGTTGTGGTGACTACCCTGCAACCAGGAGTGCACTGCCTTGTTCCCCCAGAACTGCAGGAGGTTCAGGATCTCCTGGTGGCTCCCGGAGGGGGCCCTCCTGCGGCTCTGGCTCCCCTCTGCCATGGCTGCTGTTGCAGGCCTGGCCAGCTCTGTGAGGCAGGGTGGGCAGGGCTTTGTCCTGCCCTGTGGTTGCCCAGAACAGGTTCTTCCTTCCTGGTGCCAGGAATTCTGGGAGGAAGGACTGGAGGCCACTGAGGTCAACTTAGCTAATTAAGTCAACCTAGGGCATCCACATTGGATTTAGGTCGACTTAACTAATCGACTTCAGCGTTAAGTCGACCTAAAGACCGGTAGTTATTAAGTCGACTTAAGGAACTGCTTAAGTTGACTTAATGAAAGCCAGGTGTGGACATGGCTTTGTTTAAGTTGACTTAAGTCTCCTTAAGTCGACTTAATTTGCAAGTGTAGACATAGCCATTAAGTCAACTTAATGCTTTATGTCGACTCAATACGGTTGTCTTAGGCACTAATCCCCATCCAAACTGGCTTTAAGTCGATTTAAGGCTTAAATCGACCTAAAACGAGGTGTTATTATGTCGAGTTAAGCTTTCCTTAAGTCGACTTAAGGAAATGCTTAAGTCGACTTAATAAAAGCCCAGTGTGGATGTGGCTTTGTTTAGGTCGATTTAAGACTTTTTAAGTCGACCTAAGTTGCCATTGTAGGCGCACCCTTACATCTGGGGCAAAATTATTAACAGTTGGTTAGTGAGAAGGCCGAAGGGAGTCCTTGAAGACTGCTTTACTTTGCCCTTTCTACTTTACTGTGGAAGCCTAGCATTGAAACTGGATTGCAAACCTGTTTAATTTTACGTTTTCATTCTCATGTAGAGGTAGCAGAGCAGGGAACTACAAGGTGTCCTTGACTCAAGCTATTAATGACTTTGCGAGGCAAGAGAATGTGGTGTTGTGAAAAAGTACCAATTAAGGAATACAAAAACAGAAGCCTCTGGAGTCAAATATATGAAAAGCTCCACTGAGCTGTTAATGTTAACAGAATCCCATAACAAATGACAAAGGAATAACCTGAGGCAAACATAGGACATAGTGTACTGTGACATTGCTACCTACTTTGTTTTGTAAATGAACAAAAGGACAAAAAGGTTTTCCTTGATCTCTGCTATAAATAATGGACAATCACACACAATTTAACAGAATATCCTGAAAAAGGAGCACTGTTCATAGAAGATCAGGCATTTTGATTGGTTTTATAGTAGGGCAGAATAGGGTGGGGAAAAAAGTAGTGGAGTCCCATATGTGAGACTTAGTTCTAAACACACTCCTATAAGATGGTTGGAGTTTACAGTATAAGATGTTAAGACTGTTAATTCCTAAAAGAAGCCAGAACCTTGTCTTAGAGATAATAGTCATTCAATTAATTATGAATGGTTACAATGATCAGTTATTGAAATATTACATTTTTGTTCTAGTGCAGATTAACCAACACAAATGTCTACCAAAAGCTAGTTTAATACTTTTGGTGGTTTTGCTTTGGATCACGGTTTCTCTCTAGGGCAGCAAAAAGCACTCAGCTAAAATATTTATAGAAGAAGCAAAGTAACCAAAGAAAATGAAAGTTCAGTTCCCGAAATGATAAAATAATAGCTTATCTGAAGCACAGAAAGTAAGACAGTAGTGATAATAATAGTATTAAGAATTTAGAAATAAAACCCACAACAACGCCTTTCTCTAAATAATCTGACTTGCCAGCTACTCATAAATCTCATGTTATCTGATCCTTCTCATTTGTAAAAGCAATAGTGGACTCAGGCATAGGTGTGGGGCTGGTCGCATGAGATACCCTCCAAAATTGCAGGCCACATGGGACAGATTTCTTCTGGAGAATTAAAAGCGTTTGAATGAGTTCTTATAACATTGAGACTTGACAGGTCTTATCACATTGTCATTATTATGTAACTATACTTAAAACCGACCTTGTTAAATTGACTTAGAGCGTCCATACCAGAAACTGAAAGTGACTTCAAATGGCCACATTGGCAGTTGCTAGGTGGACTGAGGAGTGGTGCTTTCTGGGAAGTGTGCCATTTGGCACCAGAGAAGTGCCTCCAGTCCCCTGGCCACTCCCATAAAAAAGGAAGTGAGCTCAGCACCTTCCCCGTTGTGCCTGGCAACATGGAGCCTGAGGAGGTCATGGACCGCACTCTGTTCCTGTGAGTTGTCAGGTTGGTGCTCAGCACCTGCTATGCGTTGCCAAGCTCTCTCTTCACCTGGATCACGCTTTGTTGGGACCCTGACAGTGCAGGAGCAGACAGCAGCACGTCCACCACCATGCTGGCCCTGCAAGCTGCTGTGCTGACGGCGCCATCTGTGCCCTGCCACTTCTGGGCACGGGAAACCAGCAGCGACTAGTGGGACTGCTTCATCCTCACCATCTGGGACAACGAACAGTGGCTGCAGAACTTTTGGATGAGCAAGCGGACCTTCCTCAAGCTAGTCTGTGAGCTCACCCCAGTTCTGCAGCTTATGGACACCCGACTGCAATGTGCCCTGCCTATGGACAAGCAAGCAGCCGTCCCAGTATGGAAGCTGGCAACCCCGGACTCCATAGCCTACCAGTTTGGCATCAGCAAGGCCACTGTGAGGGGCCGCCCTCATGCAGGTCAGCAGGGCCATCAACTGGATCCTGCTAGCCCACCTCGTCACCCCGAGCAACCTGCAGAACACCTCACCCTCGATGGCTTCACAGGACTCAGCTTCCCTAACTGCGGGGGCATCGTGGATGGGACCCATTACAAGACTACAAGAACCACAAAGGGTACTACTCTGTGGTCCTGCAGGCCCTTGTGGACCACCGAGGGATCTTCCAGGACATCTGTGTGGGCTGGCCAGGGAAGGAGCATGACGCCCGCTTCCTCAGGAACTCTGGCCTGTACCAGCACAAGCAGGCAGGCACCTTCATCCCCGAGCACACCATCACCCTTGAGGATGTACAGGTGCCCATCCTGATCCTGGGTGATGCCGCCTACTCCTTGCTGCCATGGCTTATGAACCCATACACAGCCAACATGGATGCCAGCAAGGAGCTGTTCAACTGCCGGCTCAACAGGTCCCGCCTGGTCATCGAACGTGCCTTTGGTGGTCTCGAGGCCCGTTGGAGGGCCCTCCTGACCCATCTGAACCTTGCTGAGAGGAACATTACTGAGGTTGTCAGTGCCTGCTGTGTCCTCCATAACTTCTGTGAGCTGCAGGGGGAAAGGGTCCCCCCCTTCTGGGAGGCCAATGGCGAACACCTTGACGCCACATACAAACAGCTGGATGCTGGGCACCGGACTCAGCGGGCCCAGCTTCGAGCGATCATCATCCGTGGCGCGCTGAAGGGTCACTTCATCAGCCAGGAGCACTGAGTGGTGGCCCTCCTACCATGCACCATCACTTCCCCCCCCCGACCCCCATGTCCTGTGGCTCTGGCTCCCCTCTGCTATGGCTGCTGTGGCAGGCCTGGCCAGCTCTGCGAGGCAGGCTGGGCAAGGCTTTGTGGTTGCCCAGAGCAGGCTCTTTCTTCCTGGTGCCAGGAACTTTGGGAGGAAGGTCTGGAGGCCACTGAGGTCAATTTAGCTAATTAGGTCAACCTAGGGCACCCACATTGGATTTAGATTGACTTAATGAATCGACTAAAGTGTTAAGTCGACCTAAAGACCGGTAGTTATTAAGTTGACTTAAGAAACTGCTTAAGTCAAGTTAATGAAAGCCAGGTGTGGACATGGCTTTGTTTAAGTCGACTTAAGCCTCCTTAAGTCGACTTACTTTGCAGGTGTAGACATAGCCATAGTTTCATTCAATCTTACAATTCTGAGTAGACTTCTTAGTTCTGGGGAACCTGAGCACAGTGTCCTCTGTGCAGTGGGAGCAGAGAGATACTTATTCAATGAAGAATTAATTCGTGATGATATATTTGCTGTCACAGTCTATGGCTATGTCTACACTTACTAAAGTTAGTTTGAATTAGTTAATTCGAACTAACTAATTCAAACTAATTTTAATTAGTTCCAATTAACTTAATTCAAACTAGCAAAATTTAGTTCAAACAAAGCAAGTGCCATTCATGGCACTTGCTTAGTTCGAATTAACCAATTGCATTGAGTTCAATGGGCCGGTTAACATGGTCAACATGGCCCGTCAACATGGCCACATTGGTTCATTCAAACTAACTAGTTCAAATTAACCCTTAGTTCGAATAGCATATTCAAATTTATTAGTTGGAATTAAGGAAGCCCTTAATTCGAACTAATGAAAGCCTAGTGTAGCCATGGCTTAAGTTAGTTCAAATTAAGCTTCCTTAATTCGAACTAACTTGTCAGTATAGACATAGCCTATAAGTATAGACTTTTGAGTGAAACTCCTATTGTGAGGATCAAAAAAAGGCAGATACCAAATTATTTGACTGTGTTTATAAGTACTTTGGACAAAATCTGAACCAGAAATTAAGAATTTACTTGTGGAAATTTGTGACATGCTGCAATTCATGTATACCATTGTGGTGTGGTCTGTGTATCATTCATGTTCACCCTTAGGCTATGTCTACACTTGCACTTTTAAGTCGACTTTAACTAAATTGACTTAATTAAGTCGACTTAAAGTCGACTTAGTTAAATCGACTTAGTGTGTCTACACTTAAAATTAAAGTCGACTTAAGGGGGAACTTACAAAGTCGACCTAGAGCGTCCACACTGGATGCTCTAGGTCGACTTTGTGGGGCTAGGGGGACCTTTGGCAGGTCCACGGTGGTGGTGGGGGGCACCCCTTGTGTGCAATGGGGCAAAGGGGGACAGGGACCCTGGCAGGGCAGAGCCCTGTGTGTGATGCTGTCTGGATTTAGGGAAGCATTTATGATATTATTTTCTATGGATATCTCATAAATGCTCTATAATCCATAGGAACTATGTCATGTTTGGTATCAATAGAAAGGTAGTAATTTGCTGGGAATGATTATATAGGTTATGTCTATGAATTCTATTTGGATTAGAAGTTAGGAACTGGGTATTCTATCTGTACTTTAACTTATGTTATTTTATTGAAATACCTGAGATTGCTGGCTGGGTGTGTCAAACCATTGTGTCCTTAATGTTTAGGAATGTACCAGGGACTAAACTGATGAGCCATTAAGGACATAAGGAATACACCCATTGTATCCTTAATGGCTCATCAGTTTAGTCCCTGAGACCATTATTCCTGGTACATTCCTAAACATTAAGGACATAATGGTTTGACACCCCCAGCCAGCTGTCTCAGGTATTTCAATAAAATAACATAAGTTAAAGTACAGATAGAATACCCAGTTCCTAACTTCTAATCCAAATAGAATTTCAAGACATAAACTATATAATCATTCCCAGCAAATTACTACCTTTCTATTGATACCAAATGTGACATAGTTCCTATGGATTATAGCATTTATGAGATATCCATAGAAAATAATATCATAAATGCTTCCCTAAATCCAGACAGCAACACACACAGGGCTCTGCCCTGCCCTTTGGGGGGCATGCCAGGCTCCCCCTGTGCCCCCCTGGCAGGGAGGGCAGTTGTGTAGTCCTGGGGGTAGCCCTAAGTCGACTTAGGGCTACCCCATGTCTACACTGGCTTAATTCAACTTCAGAAAGTTGAATTAAGCCTTAGGTCGAGTAAAAAGCAGGTTTAATAAAGTTGACTTAATTTTCATTAAGTTGACTTTATTTTCCTTAAGTCAATTTAAGCAAGCTGCTTAAGTCGACTTAAGCAAAGTGTAGTGTAGACGCGGGGCAAATTAAGTCGACTTAAGCCAAGCTTAAGTCGACTTAATTTGCCAGTGTAGACGCAGCCTTACAGTGTAACTGTATTGCCTGATACAAAGTATGTCATTTAAGGAATTTTTGGAATGCCTATGACATACTGAACATTACTGTTATGATAACATGTTTTCTGCAATATCATACATATGTATGGATATGAAACTCTGCCGTGTCATGTCTCCAAATGTGTCTGACATGGCTTGACTAGATGCAGACAAACACAAAGCTGTGTCTCCTCACTCAGCAGAGGCATATATACAGGAACTATGGGCTGACCTAAGCACCTGTGAGAACTTTGGCTCAGTGGAAGGAATCATGCCTATTGCCAGACATGGACAATCACCTGATCCCTGGGATGGGGGGGTTGAGGAAACATATTAAAAGAAAGAGGCCCCTTTGTCTAAGGGCTCTCCCCTGGAATCCATCTTTTAAACAATACCAAAGACTGAGAACCTACCCACAGGAAGTGGCAGGGAGGGGGGTTGGCTGCAAAACATATCACAACTGGTCTGTGCAGTAAGCTGAATATAGACTGGAACAGTGATCTTAGCATAGAATAAGAGTTATCTTTTATTTGATTGTGACTAACTCCTTGACTCATCATTAAAAAATCCATATCAGGCCAATTATCTTGTGAAATATGGAGTTTATTGGAGCCTAAACTGCTTTTAGGCACTGTGACAGGCAGTTGCCATGTATTGGCCAAAAAGGGGTTAAAAAGGGCTTGAGAGTAGCAGCCAGTGGACTGAGTGCAGCAGAGGGCCAATCAGAGGCCAAGGTCCCAGTGTAAAAGGGAGCTGCAGGGACTAGCCTTCAGTGGGCCTTGGGAGCTCATGGAGGAAGGTTATGTCTGTAACTTGTCTCTCTAGCTGAGGGAGCCAGCATCACTGGGTGACCCAGGGAGCTGTTAGGAGCTGGGAGTCCTGAAGGCAGACAGCGGCAGAGGTCTGGAACAGTGGTCCAGAGCTGAGGGTGCCTTGAGTGGATGGCACCTGTGACTCTGGAGCAGCAGGCTGGGAGCAGATGGTGGAGTGGCCCCAAGGTGAGGATCTGCATGAGACTGGGGGCTGTGGGGAAAGCGTCCCCAAGGAATTTATGACTTTGAGACTGACTGGAGGGAGGCAGTAGCATTGGTGCTGAGGTTATTGCAATTAGGGTCCTTGGTCTGGGGCTTGGAGAAGTAGTTAGGCTTGGGTCACTCCCTGCTTGCCCAGAGTGCCAGGTGTGGTACTGTTCTTGTGAGCCATTGAGAAGCTGAAGAATGTCTGAGATTAGTGAGTAGGACATTTCCCTGGAAGGTGGGATGTTGCATGAACTGCTGATCAGCTAGAGGGCTGAGTAGCCATAGGTGCTCAGCCGGAGGGCCAAGTAGCCTGGGCAGTGATGAAGCATGGGCTGTGGATGGGTGGTACACGTGAGCTTAATTCCCTGTGCTATCGCCAGGAGGCACCTATCCAGCAGGAAGTGTGTATCCCATCACAGGCCCAGGTAGAAACAGAAGTACTGAGGGGCCACCAATGCCTGAGGCCCCTGAAATGGCTGAGGGAGATGGTCCCAGATGATCCCAGTGGATTAACTCAACCTGATGCTGCAGAGAAAGGAGAACCCTCCTCAAAGTTTCAGCCAATGTAACATGAAGGAAAATTCCGTCCTGATCCCAAATCTAGTGAAACAAGGTGGATGAGAATGTTTTATTGGATCAACTTTTGTTGGTGAGAGACAAGCTTTTGAGCATACACAGGATTCTTCAGGTCAAAGCTTGGAACCCGTCTCTCTTATTAACACAAGTTGGTCCACGCACCTTTTCTCTTTAATATCCTGGGACCAACAAAGCTACAAAAACACTGCATACCTGAATTTGGTGATCAGTTTAGCCTTAGACATGTGAACAAGAACCATATAGTGAAGCAAAAAGGACCATAGGATTTGCTGGCTCTGATGTAGCACCATAAACATCTGTAGCATTTTACAGAGCCCATGGATATGGTATGTCTCTGCCCCAAAGAAGTGATGGACAATTGTGCAGATGGCGAAGCCCCTACTCACCCAGCTGATCACTCACTGAATTAGTTCCACTGCAGTCAGTAGGACCATTTGTGAATAACTGCTTTGCAGTGGAATGAGGGGTTGACAGCCTGGCTCTAAATGTCCAAACAAATACAAAATAATTTTCTGTTGCTCTTGTAGTTGTGGGTGTGAAGTAGAGTGTGAACTGCCTCTGAGGTCTTCTGTGCTTTGAAGATGATGATCTTTGACTGCCACTGCAAAGACTCACAGTCTGTTTTAGCTTCTAACCTGGGCTCTTCACGAACAGCATGCAGGACACACCATGAGTGTCTGTGCATAGCTGCAGATTTAATTCCAGCAGCCTCTCAGCAAATGCCAGCCACACTCTGGATTCCAGTAGCCTTGCTTACTACTTGCAGGGTGACACCAACATACTCTGAATCCTCAATTTTCCACAAATAATATTTGTTCTCCGCTGTCCAGCCCTCTGCTGGCCAGTCCGCTTATATTAGGTCTGTTCCCTCTG
This sequence comes from Pelusios castaneus, assembly GCA_007922175.1. Lineage (NCBI taxonomy): Eukaryota > Metazoa > Chordata > Testudines > Pelomedusidae > Pelusios > Pelusios castaneus. Next base: position 2,185,675 of record ML685930.1, on the reverse strand, counting down.
TAAGAAATTAACTCTGCTCCCGTTATTGGTGTTGTGAATTGGTTGGGTAACTGCAGATTAATTTACATTAAAAAAAGAAACAAATGAATTTACTTACAAAGAGTAAGTGAGTAGAAGTAACAAGGCATGAAAGCCAGCAATGGGTACAAGTAAAATGCTTTCTAAACCTAACAAACTAGGTTCAAGATGAAGGCCATTACCATATGTGTCCAGTAACATTGCAGACCAAACTCTCAAGTTGGATCCACTCCCAAAGTCCAATGACATTTTTTTTGGGGGCCTTCTCAGTGAAAAGAGAGGGATGAACAGGAAAAGACATTACATGGGATATTTCTGCCCCTCACTTTTATAGTTCAGTCACCTTTGAAATGCATTTTCCTAAGAATGACCCCTCTGTAAAGTCATTTCTGGCTGACAGCATGGAGACTTGCAGGGGGAGGGGGTTCATGCTGTTGTTTACTAAGGTGCTGATCTGTTTGTTCTTGCTCCTCTTCCTTGCCAAAGAATAAGTGATGACTCATTAGCTTTTATGACCTGTAGCTAGAAGCATCAATCTATTCTTTGTCTTTGAGAAAAAGGTTTACCCCCCTCCCCAGATTTGTCTGGCAAACACACTTTAGTCATGATTTCAGTTTATGTTCATACTTTTACATGCTGTGTTGCTGCACACATTTCACCATGATATTAATGACCAGTAAGCTAGATTTCAAAATGATACCTTACAAGACATATTTTAGACAAAGATTATTACAACAATGTGTAGGATGTGAATACAGAGGTGCATCTGGTCACAGTACCTTCTGCATACAATTTGCCCAACCATTCACCAGTGGTTCCTGTAGCTCTGAGAAGTTCTCACCAACTCTGTTCATGCACAGTCACTGAAAGGACAAAAAACATTTAAATTTTGGCTGCAAACATTGTGATTCTAGTGCCTGAGAAAATGTTAGTATCAGAAAAAGACAGTAATGCCAGATAAACACAACTCACTTTACATTATTTCCAAATGAATTTTATTGAACAAGACTCATCATTATAAAATTCCAACCAGGTAAATTGTTCTGTAAAATGTGGAGTCTCCAGGAGACTAAACTGTTCTTAGCCACAGACTGAAACAGGAAAGGCTGAGGTGACCCAATGCTTGAGGCCTCTGCAACAACAGGAAATTGCTGTATGATGATCCCAGATGTTCCCAGCAGATGAATAATGCTACGGATGAAGGTGAATTCCCTTTCTCTCCCCAGATCTTGGCCAATTTGACCTGGAGGAAAATTCCTTCCTGATCTTGAATCTGGCAATTAGCTTACCTCTGAACATGTGAGCAAGAATCATATGGCTAGATACTTAGGATGGTAGGATTGGTTGCACTACATCACGCCATTGATTGTGAGCCTGCTGTCTTTCCTTCAACAGTGGAAAGTGTCTGATACTTCAGAGGAAGGTGAAAAACATCTTTTTGGCCAGTTATGAACAAAGGGAGGGCAGTTCCATCCTGCCCTCAGTTCAGGAGAACAGCTGAGTCTTTGAAACATGGGATTTGATTTTCATTATCTTATGTACATGGGCAGAAGTCTTAGCATTGTAAGAGCAAATCAAAGGTTCAGTTTTTCCGAGGGTGTGGAAGTAAGGGATGTGGGACACAAAGGGTTGATGTGTATTATGCATAAGAAAGGAGCAGATTCTATCATCGTTACATTGAATAGAGACCTAGGACCAGATCCTCAAAGGTATTTAACCACCTAACTCCTACTGAAATGGGAGTTAGGCACCTAAATACTTTTGAGGATCTGAGCCTTACGCGTTAGTTTTTTAATTCACTCCAGTGGCACTTTTTGTGGAGTAAGGTACTATTCAGCCTAAGTAAATGTGTCAGAGTCTGGCTCTTACGTAGCAACATAACTATACATGACTTTCTCTGCCCCCCAAAAGCTGACCAACAAAGGGCCAGATGGTGGAGCCCTTACTCACTCAGGCTATGTCTACACTTGTTAATTTAAGTCGACTTAGCTAAGTCGACTTAACAAAGTTGACTTTAAGTCGACTTTGTTAAGTCGACTTAGCATGTCCACACTCAAATTTTAAGTCAACTTAGAGGGGACCCTACAAAATCAACCTAGATCGTCCACACTGGACGCCTAGGTCGACTTGTAGGGGCTAGGTGGACCTGGGACAGGTCCATGGTGGCAGGGGGGGCACCCCTTGCCAAGTGCCAGGGGGCTCAGCCTTTGCCCCATTGTACCTTAGTACAATGGGGCAACGGGGGACAGGGACCCTGGCAGGTCATAGGGTCAGGGTGGGCAGGGCTCTGCCCTGCCCTTTGGGAGGGCACGCCAGGCTGTGGCTGTGCTAGCTACCCTGGCAGGGAGGACAATGGAGAAGCCCTGGAGCTCTCTAAGTCGACGTAAAGTCGACTTAGGGCTACTTCATGTCTACACTGGCTAAGTCGACTTTCTAAAGTCGACTTAGCCAGCACAGTCAACTTAAAATGAGGTTTAAGAAAGGCGACTTAATTTTTCCTTAAGTCAACTAAGCAGCTGCTTAAGTCGACTTAAGGAAAGTGTAGTGTAGACGCAGAGTAAATTAAGTCGACTTAAGCAAGCTTAAGTTGACTTAATTTACAAGTGTAGATGCAGCCTCAGTTAGTTCCACTGCAGTCAATGGGACTATTAGTGTGAGTAACCACGCGCAAGGACAGTGAAAGGGTCACAGCCTTAATTTGCCAAAGAAACACATGTATAAAGTGGGTGTGAGACGAAGCCTGAACAGCCTTTGGTTACAGAAAAGAAACTCTCTGGTTTTTGAAGTCCGCAGACTTCATTTTGTATCCTGGCTTCCATTTTGAATATGCAAGAGTCATTCCATGGAAGCTGCAGGTCATGTAGCATTAAATATGGAATTGGCAGGAAAACCAAATTGGCAGATAAAAGGTGGTAAACCACAATGGATCATCAGATCATAACACTGTGACATAAGGAGCAGTTACAAGTGTAAAATAGAACTGATAAAGCTAAAGTTACAGAATGTAATCAAGCAGGATGATGTCATGTGACTAAAAATAGACTTGAAAAAAATGGTATAAAAGTCAGGGTGTCAGATGACAGCTGACAGTTAAGGAGACAGTCTGAGGAAACAGAGAGAGACAGATTTTGAGAGAGTGCGTGTGGAGAGTGCTGCATAGTCACCAGAGTGAGTCCTCTCAGGCAAAAGTAGAGCTCTAATTAGGCATGCTGATAGCTCAGGACAGTATAGTGTTTGTGTGCATGTGTGTGTGTGCAGGGGGCTAATAACAATGAATGTGTGTGTTGTGTTAATTGTAAGAGAAATGTATGTATGTAAGACCTAAAGAACATTTAAGAACTGGTGTCAGCCCCCTGTGGAAGACCGGCCATCTGAAGTGGGGTTTGTTCCTTAGCATCGCTTCACACTGTAAGGCAATATGGTTTGGAGTGCTTTTTAACTCCTTGTAAGGGATTTGTGTGTTAGATTCTGATAGTGCCAGGGATTGTTTGCACCAGTAAAAGGTGCTTGGTTTTGGGAAAAGCCCCTGCTTGTGTCAATCATTTATCAGAAGGCTGAATCCATGTCCTCTGGGGGTAACAGGCCCAAGCTATTCTGGGGAGTTTCTGAGACAGTGTGCCCCTCGCAAGCCCCAGACATTCCTTAGCTGTCCTGGAGACCCAGACCTTAGGAGAACAGATTAGTTTGGTTATCACACATGGGCTATCAGTCGTTCCTGTTCCTCTGGCTCAGAAGGCAGCCACACCACCATATTTGATCATTGCCTGCTGACGGGGCAAGCCAATTGGCAGTTAAGGGGCTTTGGCGCTGGCCCTCGGGCAGGGTGGGGTAGGCAAGCAGTCTATAGCCCCAGATTGTACGTGGGACCACGAGGTGTCCTCATTTACATCTGACGACGTGGGTTGGAGCCCACGAAAACTTATGCCCGAAGAAATTTGTTAGTCTTTAAGGTGCCCCAGGACTCTCGTTGTTTCAGTCACCCTGGAGTAGGTGGCCAGCAGCAATCCTGCTGGTTTCCCTGCAGACCTGGCCTCCTCAGCTTGCAAGGCACCTATGGGCATGACAGCAAAGGCAGGAGCAAGCCAGATACATCCCTCTTCTTTACTTTTTCAGCCCCAAGTGAGCTGGAGGCCTTGCCTTTCATACCTCTTGTCCCACCCACCCACTTCTGGTGGATGGTTAATGTTGGTCTAGCTTCATCCACTTAGGTAGGGGGTGAGTTCTTCCTCTCTGGCTCAGGGGGTAGACACACCACCTCACTACAGGCTGTTTTGAGGAAACGCTTGGTAACTCTAGGAGCGGGCAGTAGGTGGCCTATTCTGGGGGTTGTGACAGGCTGCTCCCCAAATCCAGTCTGGTGTGCTGCTATGACCACTCCAACCCCTCTCCTGAACCCCAATTCACCCTGCTCTGCTGGGTGACCACCCACTCCTGAGTCAGCCCACACCAGCCACCAGCGTGTAATTGGTCCCAGGCAGTGGGTGTAAATCCACTAGCCACACTGGTGTTGGTTCCCAAATGAGCACACCCAGTCCCAGACACTACACTGGGAGCCACTGCCTTACAGGGATTGGGACCCACTCCCAATCACCTGAGTCTCAAATTCATCCACTTAATAAAGAAGTGGATTGTGCCCAGCCTTCCACATCCACACCCTCTAAAGATCACACAGCTTTAGATAAAACAACTATTAGTTTATTGATCAGAGTCCGATTTCAAGTGAGAACATGGCCAATCAAGGCAGAAACATAATATAAATGAGTCAGGAGTGACCACTATCAAATAAAAAGTATAAACCGCATACTAATCTAACATCTCTACCCAAACTGACCTCAAAGTCCAAGATTATGCGCATGGTGTTCAGCTGTTCGGTGTTTTACAGCCATTCTCTGCCTGTTTTCAGGCAGGGCCCCGATCTTGCTTGAAGTTGGTTGCAAGATGGTGTCTTCTCCCCACCAAAAGCCTGCAGCTTCTCTCTTCCCAATCTCTGTGTCTTTGTTTTTACAAACTGCTGACAGCCTCTCCCCTCACTGTCCTGTTGTGTGATTCTCTTCACTTCTACCTGAGCCAGGGAGGACATTAGCATCCCCTTTGACGTGTAAATCTCCAGCCGCTGTGCTAGAGATGGTCTTGAGAGTCTGAACCCTGTATCATGCTTCACATCTGTACATACATGTTGCTGTAGAAAACATGGTGCCATGGTAATCATGTGGAATATGTTCTGAGCATTCACAAAGGAATCTGGCATAGTGCATTGGGCATCAAATCACACAATTACCTTGCAAAACTGAACAGAAAAGTTCATAGTGCATCCCGTCACAGGGGTATACTAAATCTGTTTTCAGGGTAACACTGGGTCTCATGGGCTTCGCTGATGCTCTCTGATCACTGGTTGTTTCATTTGTTCTCTCACTTTTACTTCCTCTTTGTGAGTTTCGGTGCTTCTGCACTGTTAGACCTGTGGGGAAAATGCCATTATTATAGCAAAAATGGTAAACTGCTTCTGGATGTGACAGGGCCTGAACCTCTCCCTGAGCTATGGTGGTAGGAGGGACTGTAATGGAAAGATGGGATAGGATGGAGGATCCCCGTTCTGATACCCCAGAAAAGCCAGCAGCACTGTCACAGCAATTGAACTGCAGCTGGGCAGTGAAGTAGCTGCATTTTGACTGATCTTTCTCATGTCAATGCTATTTGGGTCCATTCACCCACCCAACCTCCACCCAAATTGAGTCCTTGTCCTTCCTTTCATACCTAGAGGCTGCTGGTTTCCTGTAAGAGAATTAATTTAATAGAATCAGACCCAGTGGGGCCTGCAAGGACCATGTGGGGTTTTATTTGATTATGTAGCAAAAGCATGGATCTTAATTCCTGCACCATAACCCATTTGTGCACTACTTACAAATACTTACAAAGCCTTTTAATATGCTGACCCTGTCCCACTGTCTTTGTGCCTTTGCTACATAACACACACTCACTCGCCCTAACTCACTTTTTCTGCTTCTCATTTTGTCTCATTTCGGCCTCTATTGAACTGCATTGATTAAAGATGGGCCTGGGAGATGAGATCATCAGCACTGTGACACTACTACCTGCAATGCTTCTAGCAGATGAGGGCGATGCATTTGACTGATCTGACAACAAAGTCTCTGTCCTGGCGCCATTCCAATATGACTGGTTTTGCCACAGTTCTGGTTTCTATTAGCCCTTTTCAGTTGACAGCTGACTATTTGGGTATGCTTACACAGTAGCTGGAAGGGTATTTTGCAGTGTCAGCTGAGAAAACATTGCCACACTAATTACTAAATTTAATTAGTTTAAAGCCATAATATGTACCTTTTTGGGTAATCAAACATAATGCATAAGTAAACCAGACAGCGCAGGATAGTGTAATGATCAATTACTCAATCCTGGGACAGAGGTAGGTTGTTTCTGTCATCATCGGATTAATGTTGGTCCAATCTGATGTAAATCCTGCTTTGCTCTCCACTTTTTAAAATCAATATTCCCTATACCTTGTTCTTACAAGCACAGATTATTAGAAATTTCCAGAGGGGTAGCTGTGTTAGTCTGTGTACAGCAAAAAACAACGAGAGTCCTGTGGCACGCTATAGACTAACAGATTTTCTTCGGCATAAGCTTTTGTGGGCTGCAACCCAAACTACCAAGTAGTTTCCACTTCATGCATCTGACGAAGTGGGTTGCAGCCCACGAAAGCTTATGCCGAAGAAAATCTGTTAGTCTATAGGGTGCCACAGGACTCGTTGTTTTTTACAGATTATTAGAACGCCCTCACCTATAAACAGTCTATTCTAAATATATTTTTATACGCTCTAACCCCAAATTCTTTTAACATACATTTTTCTTTTCCTGCTAAAACTCTAATTGGCACCTCTTTATCTATCTTTTTAAAGCTCTTACTATCTTCCACCTTCAATCCATCTGTCTTCTCATTACTTTAATGTATTTCATTATTGCTTAGAACAGTTTTTGTATTTTTACTTATCTGCTACTTGTGGCCTTGGAATTACTGATTGGCTAGCTCTGTTAGTCCATGTTCATCCTCCCTAATCTATTTTACTAGGGATACCTAGTAAATCACACATGTGTCTGGTTTGCCTTACCCTATTACCTACACAAACCAAGAATCTACAGCAGATAAGAGTTTTCTGTTCGCTGACCAAAGCAGTGTAAAAAGCACCCCAGACTGGAAAGCTATAGCCGGATCCTTTGTGATTCCTAGCACACTAGCTCAAGCTCTGCTTGAGCTAGTGTGCTCAAGGTAATTTTTCTACTTTGTGATTCGGAGTTTAGATCTGATTACCAGTTGGTCTTGCCAGGGAATTAGGGTTCTTGCTCAAATCTGACCACAGAAAAATATTTAAAGCCGGAGCCCCCAGGGGCATCTAGGAGGAAGAGTCACACAGATACTTGAATTTAACTTTATAAAACCTTTTTATTGACAAAAGCATAAATGATAATCACAGAATTGAGAAAAGGTTAGTTGAATAAATATCTCTAACCAAATTAAAGTTGACATCTATTTTGATACATACAAGAAATCTTATGCTTAACTAAGTTTGCTGAGCTAAGTTTGATATTAAAAACCTCTGATTGATACTCATACTATTGTTTCCCAGTTTGGTCGAGAGGGATAGCCGAGGCTTCAACTTGACAGGAAGGGTGCTCAGGAAGGAGTTTAGTAACTTTAGCTGCTATATCTATGAAAGTAACTTAAAATAACTAGTTAATAAGGGAAATAAAATAAAGTTGGTCTGTGTTCTTCTTGAGAAGGGCCTAGCTGGAGCTATGAGCTGAAGAAGCTCAGAGCTAGAAGCTGAGAGCAAAAGCTAAAAAACTGCCCTTAGTAACAGGGTTTGGGTTGTTATATACTTCTCAACATGTAGCAGTACATCTATGTCGGTCAAGGGGTTTGTGCATATGATTGACACATGTCCACCCTTCAGAATGTTCTATTATTATTTATGGATATTTTTGTGAGTTTTGCGGTATTTTACCAAATGTCAAAAGGATCTGGAACTGGAAAGTCGTTCGTTGTTTTCTGTCTGTCTGACCTCAGTGCCTAATATTATCTTTACTTTCCAACTTATGCCTATACCCTTTAGCTGTTCATACAAGCTGTATTAATTACACAGGCCCGTAAGGTACTTTGTATTTTAGCAATCCATATAAGAGTTATGCTAATTTATGAACTTATGCTAAGTATAAATCCTCTATAAAAGTATAAAATCCTCTTAAAACATCACAAGATTTCTTAACCCTATAAAGGATACATATATGATATCTAGACTGCATATATGTATGCAAGCCAAGCATAGGTAAAGTCAAAAGCTACAAAGCTAAGAGGACACAGCAGTACAACTGTTCAGATTACACCCGAGGAATGTCACATAAACACACTGTATTGCCTTCTATACAGAGGTTTAAATTTAATTTTTGTTATGTTAATTTTTGACAATGGATTCTGGTTCTTTTAATAAGGAAGCCAATTTTTTCTAGGTATTCTTTTCTAAAGTAAATAACAGACTTGACACTGAAGTTACATTTCTGCAATGACACCAGAAGTTAATCCAGTGAGCGTAGTGAGTGGTTTACAGAAGAGGGTAATTGTTTATACCTGTTGAAGAAAAACTACTAGTCAAGTGAGATCAGGTTCCAGCAAGACACCTCTTTTATTCCAAGCAATTGCAGGGAGAGACCGTTTTAGATCATCACTTTCTCCGCACAGTATACCCCCCTGGGCCTGGCAGGGTAATGGGCACTGCTGTGTGGTTCGGACAAAGGACTGATCCTGGCCTATAAATGTTTTAGTGATTGAGAATATATTTGGGTACAGTTTTAGGGTTACAAGCCGTTGTTGCAATGTCCTGATCCCAAAGAGTTTTATTAGTCTATTGGGACCTTGGAGTCTCTATGTTATTTCTTCTTTCTCAGATTGTAATGATGTTGTCATGGTAAATCCTCTTTGCTCTGGAGTGGCAAATCCTCTTCAGCAACAGGGGAGAGGTTACTAGCACATACACCTGTGTTTCTAATTCTTTTTCTTCTGGGGTTGCAGTTTTCTTACACTGAGAGGCGTGGATCCACGTGGAAGGTCCCTGACACTTGACCGCTGTATTGGTGGTGAGCAAAACTTTCCACCATGGTTCAAGTGCAGATTTGTGCTGGAAAACCTTTACATAAACCCAGTCTTCTGGCTAAAGATTATGACACACTTCCACTGGAACTTGAGACTGAGCCTCCTTTACCTGTGAATGAAAGGTCTTAATACATCTTGTCAGTGCCTGACAGTAAGACAGGAGCTGATCATCTATCAAGTGGAGGTTCTGATTTTTGCAAAGACTCTGGTACCACACTAGGTAGTCTCATGGGTCAACCCCTCAGAATTTCATGGGGAGAAACCCTGTTTTTCGGGTTCCTGTTGAGTGCATGCTCATAAGAGCTAGAGGCAATGCATCAGGCCATTTCAAATTAGTTTCTGCACAAATTTTGGCTACTTTATTTTTCAGAGTAGCATTATATCTTTCCATTTTTCCAGCTGACTGGGGGTGATGAGGACAATGTAAATGTTGGCGGAGGTGTAAGACCTGTAAAATGTGACTGTTGATCACTGTTAAGAGATAATGGAATTCCAAACCTTGGGATGAATTCTTTCAGGAGTTTTTTACTGACAGTAACAGTTTTTGCCTTAAAGCAAGGATAGGCCTCTATCCATCCTGCGAAGGTACATACAACAACCAATACAAACTTGTAAGAGGCACATTCTGGCATTTGGATAAAATCAATTTGTAAGTTTATAAATGGTCCCCACAGAGGACCTTTTCGTTTTTACAGGCTTGCCTATGTTATAGGCTTGACAGATTGGGCAGGCATGACAATATTGATCAGCCTCAGTGGGAAATTTTGGAGCATACCAATCTGCTGACTGCAGCAATCATCCCCCCTGTGCTCAGGTGGGCCATGCCATGGTGCACGCGAGCCAAGTAGGGGAGTCAGACCATAGGTGCAACCAGGCAGCCCTCAGCGGAGCACCATAAGTGGTCAGGATGCAACAGGCATTCAGCCAACCTTCAGGTTTTCTTTTTATCTTTTGGGGCCTGATCTTGTAAAAGGGCGAGATCATGGAGAGTCACCATTGGAGGTTTCTTTGTTTGTAAAAGTAACAGAGATGTGGCCTGAGGTGCAGAAAGGGCCGCAGCTTTGGCAGCAGAGCCTGCCAGAGCATTTCCACAGGTGACTTCATCATGAGGAGCTTGATGAGCTTGACATTTAACAGCAGCAATAGCACTAGGTAATTGCAAAGCATTGAATAAGGCAGCAACATAGGAACCATTCTTAATTGGAGAACCAATAGAGGTAAGAAACCCCATTGTTTTCATAATTGGCCATAATTACAAACAATCCCAAAGGCATACCGTAAATCAGTAAAAATGGTAACAGTTTTCCCTTTAGCTAAAATACAAGAACGGGTAAGGGCAAACAATTCAGCAATTTGAGCGGAATAAACATTGGGAAGGGGATTACTTTCAAGAACTTCATGTTGTAAACAGACAGCATATCCAGCCACAAGCTTGCCTTGTGAATTTCTTTGACAAGATCCATCTATATACAAAACAAGGTCAGAGTTCAGCAAGGGTACATCTAGAAGATCTACCCGGGGCATAGTTAAATGAGCAGTAACAAACAAGCAATCATGGGGTTCCCCATCAAGAGGAGTTGGAAACAAGGAGGCTGGATTTAGAACAGAACAACGAGTAAGAGTAATATTGCTTGCAAAAAACAAAAGTATTTCATATTTGGTTAACCTAGCCTGAGACAAATGTTGTGTTTTGGTTCTTAAAAGGAGAGTCGCAACAGAGTGTGGGACGGCGACCTCTAGTGGATTTCCTAGGACAAGATTCTCAGAGGCTTCGGCAATTATAACAGTTGCAGCTACAGCCCTTAGGCATGGAGGGAAACCAGTAGCCAGGGGCCAAGTTTCTGAGTAAGGCCACCCAAAGCAAATTCTTCCTTTTCATGACAGAAAAGGTTAAAAGGCTTACTGTAATCTGGCAGACCCAAAGCTGGAGCGCTTAACATAGCCTGTTTAATAGCAGTAAAAGCATGTTGATCAAAAATAGGCCTCAATGAAAGAGTAAGGGGTTCAGAAACAGAATGGGGAACTACCTGATTTGAGATTCTCACAGCATTTACAACTTGTTTAGATAAAAGAACAGAAGGAAAATCTTGACCCTTTAACATAGAGCGGCTGGCTCCAGTATCAATTAGGAATGTAGTTAGGGTGTTGTTGACAGAGCATGATACAAAAGGTCCATCTTGATTTACAGACAAAGACGTGCATTAATGAAGACACCTATCCTCAGGCTGTCCTAATGAGAAGGAAATTGAGGGTCTAGGGAATGAGGCATGTGGGCGATGGAGGTATTGTAGGGTTGAGTGTCCCTCTCTGCTGGCCAGGCCGGCAGGGACACTCTGCTTTCCAATTGCCTAATTGTCCACAATAGTGGCTTGTGGTGTTTAGGGGTTGCTGGAATCCTCCACGTCGAATACGGCATCCCCTTCCCCTCATACCTCCCTTTAGGGGGCCTCTCCCACGACCTTTGTCAAAATGTTGAAGTTGCAAAGCCATAAGTTTTGTTTCACAGTTATCTTTCTTCTTTTCTTGACAAGCAGTGCAGGGGCTAGCTATAGTAATCAATTCATTAAGAGTTTTTGTTTGCCGGCCAACAGTAATGGTGCAAAGTTGCTCCTGCACTTTAGGGAGAAGTCCCTGAACAAAAGCAGCTGCAACAGCCTCAGTGGCGTTATCAGCAGCATCAGTTATACCTGAATGTCTATCAAATACGATTTTAAGACGATTCATATAGTCCACTAGGGATGCTTCTTATTTTGTTTACAGTTATTTATTTTTGCCCAATCCATTTTTTTGGGGCAAACTACATGAATGGCATTGAAAAGCCTTTCTCTGGCGGTTCCCTGATCAACCCGGTTATTTGGTTTGGCTCCAGGCCACCTACTTTTTGCTTTAAGTCACTGAATGACTTCGGCAGGCACGGTGGCTCTGAGTAGTTGATTTAATCTGCCCAATTGGGGTTGTAACAGTTGATGACAATTTGAAGCTCTTTCTTGAAATTTTTTTTTTTTTTTTGGTTCTTCACGTATGTTAGGAAACTCCTTGACTAGATTTTTTTTTTTTTTTTAAATCAGTGGGGGACCAAGGGGCATGAACTATTTCAATACCCTCTGGGCCGGACAGCTGCCAGAGGGGAAACGCTGCAATGGAGCAGAAGTAACAGGTCCTTTACTTCTAGTATGGTGCTCAGTGGTCCGAAACGACTGAGCACTTTCTTTTAATTTCTCTACTGCTGTCTGGGTTTGTTCAGCAGAGCTTTCTAATCCTGAGTTTGCTGGACTCAGTGGGGTGTTGCTAAAGATGACCTGTGAGTGGATTGTATTTGTTAGGGGTATAATGGCACTTGTGGTGCACTGGGCCCATTAAAAAACTTGACTGGCCAGTTTTGACTTGGGATTTCACTTCTTTTAATTGGGTCTTCAGTTTGTCCTGGGAGTCCTTTAGACTCATAACAACTGATTCCTGGTGCCTTTTAGACATCTCCTCATACCAATCAAAATATACATCCCACTGTTCTTGTGGGGTCCTGCTACCCCTAGACTCTAAAGCCCCTCATAAATAAACAACCTTATCCAAATTAAAGTTTCCTTCTAAAGGAAACTGCTTTAACAAATCACCTTTGGTATACCTAGATCCCAGAAACTTACAACTTTTATGGCCATATAATAGGCTGGTGTCCCCTTGGGTGGTACTGGGATCTCCCCCCTCCCCATTTCCCTAGTCCTCAATTCGTACAGGCTTTCACACTTAGGAAAGATGGGTTGGGAAATCCTTCTCAGACCTTAAAGGGTGGCTTGGCCAGGGAAGAAACACCAGCTAACATACAGGAAAAGACTGTTGCTCTGCTGTTGAGGAGAGCAGCAGCTAATTTCCTGCATGTGTCTCCGGCGTTCAAGACCCATAAACCTTAGCAATGCTTTTTAGTCCTTTAGGCTCATGAACTGCCGAGGTGGGGAGAAGGGGAAGGGAAAGTAATAAGTGTCTCCTAGACTCTGGTGAGTCTGACACAAACCTCAATTCACACTGGTCCCAAAGGACAAATACTCAATTCACACATAAGCATTCGCTGACACCAGCCTTTCTCCTGCCTCTTTATAATGTGCACAATTTTAAACCTCAATTCACACTGGACCAGAGGACAAATACTCAATTCATACAGGAACACAATGGGAAAGAAAGGACAAGAGGGAACGCTCAAGGCAGCTGAGCTAACAGTCCGCCGAGCCCATGGAGGGAGGGAGGAAAGTTTAGGGTGGAATCATTCACCCCTGCTGAGCCAAGAGGTTCCATTGAGCCCCCTTGCTTTCAAAACTGCCACACAGGGCTGTCTTGGGACGGCTAGACTCAGCTTAAGTTTCTGGCTTGGGCAGCAGTTACAACTCAATTCACACAACAACATCTTCTTAAATCAATTCATACCAAAAATATAGAGATCTTTCTTACCTAAATTGATGCATTGCTTAAACCTGATTTCACAGTTCTGGGTCACGCTAGCTGCAAAAACGGAGGCCCATCGCCGCGAACAGCCCTCTCCAAACTCCGATAGAGATTTCAAAAGGTCTCTTACCTCTATATGTGGCGCCTGGAGTCAGAGAGAGAGAACAGCCAGTGGGGGATGGCACCCTCCCCCCTCCCCAGAGTCTGGCTATCCAAGTCAGAGCACCAAACTGTTGAAGAAAAACTACTAGTCAAGTGAGATCAGGTTCCAGCAAGACACCTCTTTTATTCCAAGCAATTGCAGGGAGAGACAGTTAATGGACAGAGTATCCCCGTCCATTAAGTGAGCTCTGATCACTTGCAGATTTCCAGAGTATTTATAAGAGAAAGCAGAGTCAGTACAACTAGTACAAACCAGATAGAAACAGCACGACTATAAGATAAGACTGACATACCGGGTGGAGGAAACTCATCTTTTCAAACATTCCATCCTTATCTTGAACAACTCAGTTTCTGCTGACTGTTAGTGATTGCAACATCTTTCTTTTACATACATGCTGTCATTGGGCAAGTTTGAGGCCCACTGAGTTTTGTTTCAACGCACCAGAAAGGGTGCAGTCTGCTCCTTTAACAGAATGCTCAATGCACTTTGGTTGGGGAAATATATTAAAAAATATACAGGCTGAGAATAGGGAAGTTCTGCACATAAATCAATTATGACAAGAGCAGACAAAATATAAATGTTCAAGTTAGTTTAATATTCTATCCTGACAGCCCATGCAGAGAGCTAACAATCATCTGCCCCGCTCAGACTATTTATAAGCTTCAAGGAATTTTCCACATTTGGCACAAGTCAGTGGAACCTCCACTGACAAGACAGGAATCAAATATGCACGTCTCTCAAAGGAATTTTACTTTTTGTAAAAAAAAAAAAAAAAAAAAAAGGTAGAACTAAGATTGAAATATTTATAAAACTGGAAAGGACTGAGAAGGATCTATGGCATTACATACAAGGAGCAGGTGGAAGTAATTGAGAGTTGCAAGGAAAGTTGTCATAAAAACTCTTTAACTTGATCTATGGATAGAACTCACGGGTTAGAAAAATCATCTGATCCACCCAAACATCTATTTTATAAAGAACTTTTGTCCATGAGAGCTGCATAAAAAGCAAACAGCAAACATGAGTTACAGATGTCATATATGGGAAACAGTACTGTGTCAATGTGTGTATAAATAGGTCTTGAACTTCTGCTTGTGTCTATAATAGAGGACATCTAGGGGCTGGAACCTCCAGTTTCAGTGGAGTAACTGGGTATGTGGGAGCAACCGCACAGGGACTTTATGGGGAAAGTCAACTTTTGTAGCAGATAAATTATCAGGAGCCAGGGCAGCAGCAGCAGGGAGACCGACCATCCACTGAAGGACTACAATCTATACGGCAGTGGTTTTCAAACTTTTCCCCTCGGGACCTCGTTGAAAAAAATCACTAATGCCTAGGACCCAACAGTTACATCTTTGAGCAATGCATTCCAGTTTTTTGTTGGTAGCAGCAGGGGGCACCGTGACCCAGTACCTGAGGGTCTGTGACCCAGTGCTGGGTCCTGACCCATGCTTTGAAAACCACTGCTATACGGCATCCCCCTCTCCTCAGTCATGTGGTGTTTGGGAAAGAAAACACAGGAAACAACTGGTGGAGGGTGGAGCTATCACAGCAGCCACAGAAGCAGCTTAACCAGGTATTGCTGCCCTGGGTGAGGAGGGAAAATGGGCCCAGGCAGGCCACTCCACCCCTAACAAATAATACCCAAATACTGAGCAGTGCATGGAAGATGGACACCATGACTGGTAGGCACTAGGACCCAGGCAGGGCCTGCCCTCCCAAATCTAAAAAATCTGTGGAGAGGAGCCAGCCAGAGGCTGAAGCTTGTAGAGTGCCTATTGAATTCTGGGCTGTGAGCAGGCACAAGTCTTCCCACAGCTAAAAGCCTTTTTCCCAGTTAAGGGGAGGAGCTACTAAGCCCAGAGCGCAAATAATTATATGGGACAACAAATGAAAAAACAAACAAACACAGGAATGGGCATGAGGGTCACAGGGCACAGAGCAGAGAACCCCAGAGAGCCCTAACTGCTCCTCAAAGGTGTTTAGGGAGCCAATAGACGTAGCCCAGAGGAACTCTGCCTGGGTGCATGTGTAACCTTCAGGTGGGCTAGAATTTACCACACTTTGCCTTTCTCCAGTGCCACATAGAAAATTTAACCCAATTCCTAAGGAGAAGCAGCTGGAGACTCCGGATTCAGTCTCCAAGGACTCACAACAAAGATTGTTCAAAGCAGTTGAAAACAAAGAAAGAAAAGTAATGAGTTTTATTCAACATTAACTTTATAAATCATATGATTTAAGAAACAAAATAATGACTACTATATAAATCTATAACAAGATGTGGCTAATTTTGGGAACTCACATTTACTATTTCACAACACATATAAACAACAACAAAAAATAATTTAAACAGAGCAGCCCCACAGAAACACTATCCACTCAAGTGTCCCAAAGTTCTGGTGGAGTTCACCTGGCTCTCAGTATCCTAAGCTCAAAGGCTTGAGTGGGAAGAAGCAGCTCCTTGTTCTCTGGCTGCTGGAATCATCCATGCAGACCCTGCTCTTCCTCTTCTGGGATCACTGCTCTTTAGTCAGCTTTCTGCTTAGCCCCACTCAGTTTCTTTCTATATATGTGTAGGTAAATGTAAGAAACCCTGTTACAAAAGAAAACATACAACACTTAGAACAACAAAATAGAATTAGCTCTTTCCCCTTATTACATTAAACTGTTCATTCATCACAGTATTTTAAAACAATTCAAAATATCCAGTTAAAAGAAACCCCCCCCCTCTTCCAATGGTCCCTTCTCTGCAACCAGTGCCCCACACTTCCCTGCTGGAGGACTAACAATATCACTGACCTGAAGCAAAATGCCTCAGAGTTGGGGAAAACAGCCTGCTGTCTTCTCCTGGCTCGCTTCTCCCTGTTCACAGAGCATGTGGGCTCTTCTCAATTCACCCTCCCTGGCTGTTGGCTCTCAGGTATCTGACCACAGCAGCAAGCAGCAGGGAACCTTGTGGAGCACATCCAAAGCGGCCAGGCCACATAGCAGAAACTTCTGGCTCTAAGCAGCTAAGGCTATGTACACACTACAAGAATTTTCGCGCAACAAGCCTGTTGCGCTGTAAATGTTCCGTGATTGTTGTTGCGCAAGATCGCGTACACACTCGGTGTACTCTAGAGGAACAGAGCCCCCCCCCCCCTTTTCTCAGTCCTCCGGTAAAACAAAGTGAACTGTGGGTACCTATCCCACAGTCCCCCGTACCGGTAACTCGCGCTATGGATCCTGGGAAGAAGAAGGCTC
>ML685930.1:2131682-2168263 GCA_007922175.1 Pelusios castaneus | reverse complement strand
GGATTGGAATTGTGGGCCATTTCCGGAAGTTTCACATTGCGCGGTAACCGTACACACACGGGCTGTCGCGCAATAGCTATTCCGCGTTAGACGCTACCACGCTCGTTTTGGTGGTTTACATTTTGCGCAACAAGAGGGCTCTTAACGCGCAAAAACTGTAAGTTAAGTGTGTACGCTCGGCTTCTTATTGCGCAATAAAGGGCTTTATCGCGCAATAACTTTGTAGTGTGTACAAGGCCTAAGTCTGCCCAGCAACACTGACCCAACAGATCTCTTAAAGAGAAACTCTCCATTTAGGCTCATGGGTTACACGTGGTGGAAGGACGGAATGGAAATAGGCCCCACAGCTGCAGAGCACTTCCCAGTCCAGCATCCTACTCCTGGTGCTACAGATGGCCACCTTAGCCCATGCCAAAAGGAGGTTGACAAGGGGCTCTAGTGACTTTGTAGGGCCATGGATATGGTGTGCATAAATCGGAAGGTACAGGGAAAAGTGCAGCCAGAGCCTAGGAAGGAGGAGCTGGAAAAGGGACTGAAACCTGATACACTCAAGGTAGATGTGCACCAATGTCTCCCTGATGCCACAGAAAGGGCAGGTGTCAGAAAAGGGGGTGAAGTGAACCACACCAGGTACACATCTGTGATCATAGTCCCATGAAGGAATCACCTGTTGATATCCCTGGCAGGCCATGGGAGCAAGGTGGATTATGGGCTGGCCCACTGGGCTGAAGCTGGCAGAGCAAATGAAGAAGCAGTTTAAGCCAGGACTTGTACATGCTTTTAAGATGTTCTGTAGTTTGGACTGA
The DNA here is from genome assembly GCA_007922175.1 of Pelusios castaneus. Classification (NCBI taxonomy): domain Eukaryota; kingdom Metazoa; phylum Chordata; order Testudines; family Pelomedusidae; genus Pelusios; species Pelusios castaneus. Next base: position 2,167,457 of record ML685930.1, on the reverse strand, counting down.
AATTTCTCTGTCTGGTACTGATTGGCTGTTTGCTCCAAACCTTCACCATCTCATATTTTCTTCACTCCAGCCTCACGCTACACCTGCCATTTAAATGTTCCTCTTCCCACTTCACCTTGTCTTTCCAATTAGCTAACCCCCTCCTAATTAAACCACCTCCCCAAATAAAATAAAAGATTGTAAAACTAATGAGTGCTGCCACCCTATTGTTCACTCTGCTTCTGTGGTCTGTCCTTCTCCCATAGCCTGTGTCTATCCATCTAGTTAGATTGAAAGCATTTCAGGGCAAGGGCCCTCTACTGCTCTGTATGGACACTGTCTCATGTGACAGATAGGGCAATTCCCTGTGATGTTCTTGAAAGATATGATTGTATTAAGTTCATGTACTGTGAGCCAGGACAGTATGTAACCTGTCTGGGCAGGAGATGAGATGTGAGACAGGGAAGTTCAACTGCTGTTTTGAAAATGTACTAGAGAAGTATGGACTTGTGGGCAATACGTGTTATGTAGATTTCTTGGGGAGAAAATGAAGGCAAATTACCCAGCTTCCGTTATGCAAAACCCCAGCCTTTTGAAGCTGCACCTTTGGGAGAGAGGGTCATTGTCTGCTATTACCTGTTACAGAAGGCCAGTGTCAGAGGCCCAAGCTGTATAAAGAAAAGGGTGCTTGCCCCAGCGAGGGTTCTGGTTCTAGAGTAAGATGGAGATGAAAGTGTAACCAAGGGGAAAACTCAGTTGTGGGTTTTGAAGGTCTAAACCTGAGATTGGAGCTGGAATGATCTTTGGTAAGCTTGTTAGCATGTATATAGGTTCTTTTATTGTTTTTATGTGTTTTCTCTGTCGTGTTTCCACTTTGAGTCAGTATGTGGGGATCAGAAGTCCACCACCCTGGACTGGAAATTGTGATGGGGGTGCATTCCCCACCCTGCCTGATAGGGTTAACGAGCACCTGAAAGGCCAATTGGGTTTCTGTGAGAGAGAGGGCCAGCTGGGGAAGGCCTAGGCCAGCACTGACATGCCAAGAGGTTCAATGCAGGACAGGAAGGATTCTGCAGTTACTCCCTGAAAGGATGGAGGCCTCTGGGAAGAAGTGCAGGGGGTGAGTACGCCCTGGGATGCTGCCCTGGAGTAAGAAGTCTAGCAAGAGGCTAGGAGTGGGTAAGTAACCACAAGGAGTAGAATTGGCTCCAGTGGCAAATCTGGAACCAGGAAGGAGAGAGGCTGGGTAGGAAGGAGCCCAGGGACAAAGCAATAGGAATGGGGACAGAGGACCAGAATTGCTGGTTGAAGATTTCCTTCGCTGGACCCAGTGTAGCAAGTGGGCCTAGCTTCCCCAGTCACCCACTGGTATTTTGTTGCAGAGCCTATGGAGGGGTTGAGATTGGCACTGGAGAGCTGTCCTGTTCGACTTTATAACTATGGAAGGGGTGGACTAAATGGTGGTCTGGCCAGAGGACCAAGTTAGCAAAGAGAAATTATTGCCAAGTGAGCAATGAACAGAAAGGGGCACCTGCTACAGGCACTTATATTTGCTGCCATAGACACAAGGAGGCGGGATAGTGGTTAGTGGAACCCCACTGCAGGGATCTATACCCCTCCCCTTCAAGATGTAAAGATGATTTGCAGACACTGGGAGATATGAGCAAACAATATACAAAGGCGCTAGTGTCTTCAAAGTTTAAAAAAGTACTAAAAATGTGGGTTTTAAAGACTGTATCTTGAAATAGGCATGCAGTATTTGATGTAGTGCGTTTTCTCAGTCCTTGCCCATATTGTCTGACTGGCTTAATATGTCTGAGTAATATAGTCTCTTAGGCTATGTCTATATTAGCAAAGTTAAGTCAACTTTATTAAGTCGACTTAATAAGGTCGACTTTAAGTTGATTTAAAGTCAACCTTATTAAGTCGACTTAACATGTTACGTTGATTTAATGAGGTCGATTTAGGCACTAATCCCCATCCACACTGGCTTTAGTTGACCTAATAAGGTCGACTTAAGCATTAAGTCGACCTAAAACAAGGTGTTGTTAAGTTGACTTAACTTTTCCTTAAGTCAACTTAAGGAAATGCTTAAGTCGACTTAAGGAAAGCCCAGTGTGGAAGCGGGGTAGTTTAGGTTGACTTAAGCCTCCTTAAATCGACCTAACTTGTAAGTATAGACGCACCCTTAGAAATTATAGGTTTCTTGTTCCTTAATTTAGTCAATTCCATTACTAGGTCAGCAAAATGATACTGGGCTGTTTGGTGTCACTGTGGTATTGTTCTTACTTAGGATTAATGTCAAGTTACAAATGATTTTGTCTCATTAATTAGTTATAGGAACTGTGTTCATTTCAGAATGATTCCAGATAGCATTGCTAGCCTTAGCTGGTAGTGTCAACACTGGCATGGTACAAAGCCTTCGGTTTGTATTAAATTGCAGAGGCTTTAACAGCAAAAGATCAAATGAGAACAGGTTTACAAAGCAAAAAGGCAGCATCAGTCACATCCAGACAGGCATTAGGTACAGAATGGTTTTGTACAGTGGGTTAGGGAACCTCAGAAGGTTCAGAGGTTTGATGATATTCAGATGCATATACCCTAACATTTGGAATTTTATCCAAAACTATGTCTTTTAATACCTTGCCTCTTCACTGAATCCTCCATTTGCCCATAGTTTTCTTCCCTTCTCCCAGAGAGCCACACCACATTCTTTACCTTGAGCTGTCATCTTTTCAAAAGCTCTGCACTCTTTCTGTTTGGACTCAGTTAAGGGAAAAAAACATACTTTTTGGTTTAAATTTGGATTAAACGTTACTGCCCTTGAATCTGAAATAAAAGCCATGTAGTCCAGCTTCCTTTTTTAGTGCAATTTACTGATGCATTAGCTAGTCCTTTAGACCTCTACTGCTTGGTACTTGAGCTGGGTAAGGGGAGAAGTGTGGTAATGAAAGTTCTTGTAATATTTGACACCATGTAATGGTTTGTTTGTTTATGTGAGTATAACTTGTAGGCTATGCATAAAGAACGTAACTCTCATTTTGGAGAGATTTAAGCAGGGACAGAAGTGACTGTTCATATGCTCAACTAGTAAAAAAGATCTATATCACAGCTGACAAAAAGCATTTCTTCACCTGCTGATTATACATTATCTATAACAGTGCCCACTGATAGCTCCCAATAATTTTACACCCTCTGGAAAGCAAACCTAAAAAAGTTTATTATGGCTCTTCCTGTATGAATTCATCAAATATTTACTGCAACAACATGTCCCTTAGGAACACAATGTGCCATAGAACACAAATGGTAGTCAGTTAATAACCATTGCTCATTACATAGATAGAAGTCAGATAACCAGCTGTTACAAGGGAACTTAAATTTGAATCTACGGCAATTTTCTGTAGGGTGGCATTTGAAGACCTAAATCTTTGTAGGCAATAAAGCTATGCCAGTCTAAACTAGCTAAAGATCTGGAGCATACGGCATAATATTTGACTTAAGTACTTGTTTGTTTCTGATGTCGGATTTCCTATCTGTCGTAATCTAAACTGAATTGCATTGCTTGATTTATCATTACCCAGACAGACTAGTTGAAGTCTGAATGAAAGAGACTTTGATCCGGGAGAGAGAAGTATGGCATTGGCAAACATGATTATTCATGAATGGTTAATGTAAACTGATTAAACTATGTAGTTACTAATTCACCCCTTAAACAGTTTTAACTTTCTGTAAAGTATAAGGAAGCTCTGATTGAATCTGGGTTATGGAGTAAGTCAAAATTATGTTCAGTTGTATCTAGTGTCTGGCTTTGTGTGTTTGCTACTTGTGTTGAAATCAGAGGTGGCTACTTGTAGACTTTCTTTCAGTCTCTAGATTCTTTGAAGACTTCACTGATCTGATACTTGGAAAGACTTCAGATGATACGTTTGACTTCCAGTAGTGACTTAAATCTAATTACAGTGCACATCCCCTGCATAAAATAATAAAGATGACAGGCTCTAAATTCTCAACTAAAAATAATTGACTAGAAAACATCAAATAGCTTTTTCTGTTATCTTTGGAATAGAAAGCTGATAAAATCTTTTAACAAATTGCTTGTACAAGAGGGAAGATCATTTTACTAGATTTATTCATGTTAATAAAAATTTTATTTGCAGCTTTCTGTTAAGGACCACAGGTCTTATACCCTAGTCTACAGGGCTCTTTGGCACTAATACGTGTCAGCCTGCCATACAGAAACCTGCTTATTGTTATAGAGCAGGACCTGAACTGAAAGAACTCCAGTCCTTGGAGCTGAATGGCAGAACACTGGGGGCCCTGACTGGTTCACTGCCCCTATTTAAAACCAGAACAGAAATGGGAACCTGGCAATGCAACTTGGATCAACCTTGCTCTGTACTGTGCCTTGTGCTTCCTGCTCTTGCTCCTGCTCCCCTGGCTTGACTTTCTTGTATCTTGACCTGGCCTGACTCCTGTCATCAATCCGTGGTTCTGCTCTCGAGTTTGTTTCCTGGTAACCTAACCCTGCCTGACAGTTGACCCTTGGTTTGCCGTCTGGCTGCCAGTCTTGGTCAGTTGCGGTGGACCTAAAGGGAATGCGGTGGACCCAATTTACTTAGATTTCAGCAAGGCGTTTAATACAGTTCCACACAGGAAGTTATTAGTTAAGTTACAGAAGATGGGGATTAATATGAATATAGTAAGGTGGATAAGGAACTGGTTAAAAGGGAGACTACAGCGGGTCATACGGAAGGGTGAACTGTCAAGCTGGAGGGAGGTTACCAGTGGAGTCCCTCAGAGATCTGTCTTGCGACCGATCTTGTTCAACCTTTTTGTTACTGACCTTGGCACAAAAAGCGGGAATGTGCTAATAAAGTTTGTGGATGACACCAAGTTGGGAGGTATTGCCAATACAGAGAAGGATTGGGATACCATACAGAAAGATCTGGAGGAGTTAGTTACCATTAGAGGAGTAAAGTTCTGGAATAGCCTTCCAAGGGGAGTTGTGGGGGCAAAAACCATAACTGCTTTCAAAACTGAGCTTGATAAATGTATGGAGGGGATGGTATGATTAGCCTATTTTGGAAATTGACTGATATTTGGCTCCGTGTGGTGGATTTACAAGTGGCCTAAGAGGGAAGAGTGGGTTCTGAGTTATTACAGAGAATTGTTTCTTGGGTAACTGGCTGTTGAGATTTGCCCACGTGCTCAGGGTTTAACTGATCGCCATATTTGGGGTCGGGAAGGAATTTTCCCCCAGGGCTGATTGGCCTGGGCTCTGGGGTTTTTTCACCTTCCTCTTTAGCACAGGGCATGGTTCACCTGCCAGTGAATTCTCTGTATCTTAAAGTCCTTAAATCATGATTTAAGGAGGTAAATAACTCAGTCATAGGTTGGTGACCTATTGCTGGAGTGGGTGGGTGAGGTCTTGAGGCCTGCATTTTGCAGGAGGTCAGACTAGATGATCATACTGGTCCCTTCTGACCTTAAAGTCTATGAGTTACCTCCTCGTATCTGACTCAGCCCAACTCCTGCTTTGACCATAGGTCAGACTGTCCATGCCCCAGTTGTGACATTTACTTGAATGTGAATAATTCCTATCTCAGAATAAATTTCTTTTTACTTTCCATCTTTTCTTTCTATATGGATCTTTCTTACAACAGAATTTCCTTAAATGATCTTCCAATCCAAAATTTCATCTTTTTCCTTCGGTCTCCTCTGTCCATGGTGAGACGCTGCCCCTCACCGAAGGTAATCATGCTCCCCTTTGTGCTTCAGACTCCTGTTCTCCACCACTGAGAGGGAAAAAGTTCTCTTTGTCACTGTGAAAATTATGTATCATCCTATTGATGCCTGCTTGGCACTTACAGTAAGACCTGCTACTCAGCACAGCAAATCTGGCTGGGCTTTGAGTCCCATCATTTTATTTCATGCTATTGCTGCCCAGTAGGCCAAATGGGAGTTACCCCAGGTTTGAATTGGGCCTGTCACTATCCTGTCCTATTACTGCTCTGTGTTCATAGACAATATGAACATGCACATGTCCTCTTCACTACCCTTATAGCAATTCTAACTGACTAAAGGAACACTCTCTGCCCATAATCTGCACACATAATTAACCCATAAATCATTAGAACCCCATGGTTACCATTTACCCACAGGGCCACAGTCATTCATCTACAACTTGCACTGGGCAAATGACCACCTACTTTAGCAGTGAGTAAACTAATTTTTACAAGCAGCTGCTTAAGTTGACTTAAGGAAAAATTAACCTTATTTAACCTTATTTAAAGTCGACTTTGCTGGCAAAGTCGACTTTACAAAGTCGACTTAGCCAGTGTAGATGTGGAGTAGCCCTAAGTCGACTCTAAGTCGACTTAGGGGACTCCAGGGCTTCCCCACTACCCTCCCTGCCAGGGTGGCTGGCACAGCCACAGCCTGGCGTGCCTTCCAAAGGGCAGGGCAGAGCTCTGCCCACCCTGCCCCTCTGCCCTGTTAGAGTCCCTGTCCCCCTTTGCCCCATTGTACCCAGGTACAATGGGTCAAAGGCTGAGCCCCCTGGCATTTGGCAGGGGGTGCCCCCTTGAGAACATGAGAACAATTAGGTACTTAGCATATTTTCACTGTATGTGGATGAATCCACCCAAGTGCTGGGGATGATGGTAAATTGTATATGTAAGAGGAAGGAGGGAGGAAGTTGTTGGCTCTGCTGAAGAGCTGAACCATAGGTCTGGTCTACACTGTGGGGCTAAGTCAACAGGAGATATGCAATCTGTGTGCCAGAGAATGTGTATCTCCTGTTGACTTAGTTACACAAGGGCTCCCATTGACACAGTGTTACTCCACTTGGAGGGTTGGAGTTACTGAGATGACCAGAGAGTGCTTCTGGGATTGATTGAGCGGGTCTACACTGGCAGTATTACTTCTCCTCCCATCGATAAAAGATAGACTTAATGACTCCTTGTGGAGTTCTGTTGTTATTTTGATCAGAGAACAGCCTCTGGTGTTCTAAAGGCTGAAGTATGGAGCTGAAATCACTAGAGGGTTGAAATTCTCTCTAAGGGCTGAATTCACTATAGAGCTGACTGAGGCCCAGAGAAGTTGGTGCCTCTGGAGTGGCCAGCAGATGGTGCCAGAGGAAGGTATGAGTGACCAGCAGGTGGTACCAGCAGACAATGGTGTGAGCGGCCAGCGGACGGTACCAGTGGAAGGTGTGAGTGACCAGCAGGATGAGGTGAGCAGCCAGCAGGTGGCACAAGCAGATCCCAAGGTGGTAGAAGAGAAGACAACTGGAGGGGGCTGGCAGAGCACCCCTCCTTTGAGAGGTGGGCACTAACACTATGATGATCAGTATGGGGGTAATGGAGAAGAGAAGGACATGCTCTACGTACACTGGGATGGAGTGAGTTCTGCTTATTGGGTTTTGTGGGAATCCTGCCCTGCGCTGTATCACTAAACAAGTACTGATTTTGATATTGCCTCTATATATTCTCTTTATGTTACTATTAAACGTTTTTGATACTACTTGCAGGCTTGTGCTTGCGAAAGGGGAAGCATTACCCTCTAGGGTGCCCAGGGAGTAGTGTGTAATCTCCCAGGAGACTGGGTGGGGGCTTGTGCCAGTTGGTGTTGTAACATTGTTTGGGAACCCCTAGATATAGAACCCGGCCCTTTGCTGCTGCCATCTTGGCCCGCAGGAGGGTTACAAATATTTCAACATGCCTCATGATGAGCATAGAAAGAAAAGTAATACTTTCTCGAAAATGAAGTGCTATTTCCAGGAGCCACATTTTCCAGTAAGTCCCCTGGATGTGAAGCTTCGTCTAATCAGCACTTCCAAGCCCTTGTAAAACAGCAAGCATCCTGTTCCTGCAAGCTGTAATTGAGCCAACAACATTTTCACTATGACTGGTGTTAAAAATGTCTGAGGCTTGATAAGGAAACTTATTAATATCTGTGGAACAACAATAACATTTGACATCAGAGCCTGAAGTGAGCAGAAATCTTTCCTCTGATTGCAGCACAGACCATTTGAACTGTGCCTCTGCTGGACCTGGGCCTGCCAAATGAAGTGTCTCTGCTATTACTGGAGATGGTTAGTGGTGGTTCTGATGTGTTTGCTGTCTCTCCTGCCTTTTCCACCCTACAAGCAGAAACAACAGCCTTTCTTGTTTCACCACCTCATGGAAAAGTGTCATAGGAATCTCATTAGTAGTGGATAGATATCTTAATTTTAACCGCCAGAGTTGGCACTTTGGGAAGGATGCTAATTAGAAGCAACCCTGCATGTTGCCAGACACCCTGGTTTGGGAGAAGGGCTGGTTAAAATAAAAGTTATCTGTCTCAAAATTCAAACAAGGAAGAAAGGACCAAGAATATGGAGAAAGTAACTTGAGGCTAGGATAAATACATAGCCTGACTTCATTTTATTTGAGGAGTTTGAGGGCTTTTTTTACTCCCTTTTCTTGTCTTCACCTGTAGCTCTTGAGAGAAACCCAACATTTTGAAAACAAAGTATTGCTGTTAACTTATGGCACCTCCTTGGATAATCATTTTGTCCCATCTGTTTCCCTACCCCCTTCCTACTACTGACTTTTTCTTCATCTGCCTCAGTCTGCCTTCTGTCTTATCTTTTCCATTTTCCAGGGTAGTTCTTACCTCTCAATCTTGCCCAGGTCCTACTTGCTGCTATGACCCGTTTCTCACATGTAGGTTGTTCCTTCCTTCTGCGGGCAGGGAACCACTTGCTGACACCTTCTTTTCCTTGTAGGATTAGGGAAAATGCTGCTCCCTCCAGCGCACTCCCACCCACCCCAGGAATAGAGGCACTGGTTGCTACCTGGCTTCAATCTTTTTGAGTAGCAACTTCTGGATCCTATAGGAATATCAGATGATCTGTGGGGGAGGGAGGGATTAAAATCCTCCAACCTTGGCAGCTGTTCTTGGGTATCTCCTGCCATAACCCCTTCACACATTGCTGATATGCCTGATGGTTTTGACTCCCCATTGATGATGGGGACAGGTACAGCAACTAGAGTACTGCTTCTGCTTTTTGCACAAAAGGGGGAGGACTCCACTTCCTTGTGCTTCTCGTCTAACCACTTCTTTTGATCTGTTGCAGGTGGGGTGCCCGAAGACAGGCTGGGGCTAGCAACAGTTTGGGGTTCGTTGCCTGGAGTGAGCAGCACCAATAACCACACCAGGGCGGAGAAGCACTCTAAGGTTTATTTGAGATCTCAAGCAGGCACACGGAGACAGGCACGTCTCAAATCATGCGCGCCCCACCCCCGTTGCAGTGACCCTTATATAGACAGGTTGTTTACTGCAATACTTTTCTCCTTGTAAACGGTGGAAGTACTCTCCCCCTTCTCTTAGAGAGCAAACTTTGACCGATTTCCACTGGTACTTTCAAGGCTTGTTATCTACTTTGCTTCCTGAAACGGGGAACATCCTTATATGGTGTCCCAGCTGCCTCAGTCTGGAGCAAAGAGGCTTCATAGTCCATAAATGGCTATTAGCCAGAAAGGGGTTAAGAATGGTGTCCCTAGCCTCTGTTTATCAGAGGATGGAGACGGATGGCAGGAGAGTGATCACTTGATCACTGCCTGTTAGGTTCACTCCCTCTGGGGCACCTGGGCACTGGCCACTGTCGGTAGACAGATACTGGGCTAGATGGACCTCTGGTCTGACCCAGTATGGCCTTTCTTATGTTCTTATGTTCTTATGTTCATTGGCACTATGGCCTTCCACCCCCTCGAGTTACCCAGTGCGCGACCCCAGATGCAGCCAGGGGCATCAACAGATCTATGAACAGAGATGAAAGATACGGGAGGATGAAGCGTTGGCCCTCACAGCAAATGAACTAAAACCCCTGAGAAAGTAGCAATTAACCTTCAGCATGGATTCAGAATTCCTATTTTCTGGATAGACAGTGGAAATGAAATCCTTTTGAAAGGTGAGGTGTCTGAAAGAGTATTTCAAAAGCTGTTTGAAAGCTCAGGAAATCCCAGGATCATGAAAAACAGTAAAAACTTGCTTGTCAGCACAAATCCCTTTAGTTGTAGAGCTTTTTTTACCCTCTTTCCGTTAACCGGTTCCAGAGGAGATCAGAAGCCATATAGGCTTTTGTTTTCTATAACCATATCCCATCAGTTTGCTGCTGCCTTGAGCTGCACAGGAGGTTTGAATGGCATGAGGTAATTACAGCAAAGCCTTATCAGCAGATTTCAAGTTCAGTAGGGTTTTGCAGATCAAAAGACTGTCACAGATATGATCAATTCCATTCGTCACCTTCTCAGATTCACCATTTTTACCTTGCACTCTGAATGATGGTAAATTCTGGTCTTTCACCCCATCTTTGGCACTTATAATTTTATTTCTTACCTTTTAGCCACTGAAAGCTTCAGTTCTTATGAACAGCATCACTTTTATTTGGGCCATAAAGAAATATTGGTTGATGTGTTTTGACAATAGACTTAGGCTTGAAAGTCTGATCAGCTGCCTGCATCTGTTAAAAATTTTTAAATTGAATCTATAGCATGTGAAAATAAAATCTCTTCAGTGATCAGATTTCCTCAGATCCTTTCAATGTTGCATTTTGGATTAAGAAGAAATATTTGTTAGCCCATAAAGAATTTCAAAACTATAACCAAATCAAAATTAGAATGTGCAGTTAAGAATCCATTTCCTCCCAAAGCGTTACCCTGATTGTGTTTAGCATTTTGATCATGGTACGGCACTGCTACTGAAACGAAGGATGGCTTAAAAGGGATTAATGCAAATGAGAGCTTGTTCAACCATATATTAAGCGCACTCTGTGTGAATAAGTTCTTTGCTTTATGTGAGGCAAATATTAAATGAATTCTGAGTAAGTGGATTTTCCCTTCCCCTGAGACTGCTTTTTGTAAGTACAGGAACTGTAATTTCAGAAGAGAAGGGATTACCACGTGATTACTATGAGTGCATGCTACAGGGGACATTTCATGTCTGAGCATTTTATACAAGGGCAGGTCTACACTGCCCGCCGTTTTTGGCAGCAGTCGAACAAAGATACGCAAGTTACTTAAAATAACTTGCATATTTCAAATTCCAAAGGGGTAGCCGTGTTAGTCTATTGTGAAAAACAACAGAGTCCTGTGGCACTTTTAAAGACTAACAGATTTATAAATAAAAGTGCCACAGGACTCTGTTGTTTTGCGTATTTCAATTCAACTGCCCTATGCCTAGCACATCCACTGCGCTGAATTGAAGGAAGCAGCCTTCCTTCAACTCAGAGCTACTCCAGTTCCGGGGTGGTCTTAATAGATCTGTTTGCCGATTGAGTCTTCACAGACCCCATCAGTCAGTTAGAAAAGTCAATCTGACAGCAGCAATTTGGCTATGTCAATGAAGACAAGCTGACAAACAAAACAGGTGTTGTGGTTTTTTTTCCCTTTGGTAGCAGCATAAAATATTCCTTGGTAAATTAATCCTAGGAAAGGAAATGCCGGTTGGGTTTTGGATCCACAGGGAACAATTTTGCCATTTTCATACATTAAAACATTTGGATTTTGAAAAATTTACAAATCCCCTGCTGTGTACATTACTTCATACACTATACAGTTGTTGAGCTTTCCTCAATGGATGAATAAACTCTGGACTTTTCCAGGAATGACCATTGACTTATCTCCCCTTTTTTTGTTATTTTTTGTAAACATAATCACTACATACTGCCGGAGGAGAGTCGTGGATGCTATTAATGTTGGCTTAATACTTACTAACATTGCATGAATGAACTGCGAATATTTGCAAATAACTTTGAACATGCAAAGTGCTATATCAGTGGTAAGAATTATTATAATATTTGCAGAAACTGTTTAGTGATGGTCTACAGGAGGGCCTTAAACCAGACTAAGTCAAATTAATCTATTTTGAAAATGCTTGTGTACCCTACACATACAGTGCATTGTAGCACATTACTTGCATATGTAACGTGAACCCTAGAATCCTCTTTCAAAATGATTGAGTTTGATGACAATGGAGTTAGTTGGGTCTATTGTTTGTATGCATGCACTGCTTTGCAGGCCTCCAACTGTGACCTTTTGTGCGTTTCCCACCCCACTTCCCTTTCTTTTGTCAACCCTTGTTATCTGTTCATTCCTCTCCACCATCCTTCCCCTATACACATTTTCACAATGGTGGCTGCTCTGGCCAGGCAATTGCCCTCTGTTTCAGGCTAACGCCCTGACTATTCACCATTTTCAGACCCACATCATGGATGGCATATACCCATCTATTTTTCCTTGACCACATCTGTCCTGCCTGGTGAACAACCCTCCATGGCCCCCAATCCTATTTGTGAGATGAAAATGGCTGCTGGAAGCATAGCTGTGGCCTATACCCCACCCCCCTCCTGTGGCAGATTTGAATAATGAAAATATTCATTTGCTGTAAATTCACCATTTAATGAGACACGGTTACGGGAAAAGAAGCTTGATTCATATTTTAGTTCACATGGACAGTGCATTCCTGAAATGTACAAAGAGTACAGCTCCCTGCTGTGCTATAAGTACCCTGTAATAATGAATGCTTCACAAAACCATTGCAGGACCTTTATTTGTTGTTCTCTGCACTTTCTCCAAGGGTGCAGGGTTGATTTTAAAGTACAGTTGAAGACCTGAGAAATTTCTCTCTTTTCTTCCTAGATCACGTTACAGCAATAACTTCAAGTCACTTCCTCAGGTATAGCACACGATTCCCTTCCACTTCTGCAGCACTTCTGAGGTAACCATCCCAGGGAATAACTTCACTATGTCTCCCTCATCTACCCTTTGGATTTTTGAATAAGGTCATTCTCTGCCTTCTAGTAATCTGCCTCAGTCAGGACAGTCTAAAGAAGATATAAAGGGGATTGTTAGCCAGCTTGCCTCCAGATGCCCCTGCTAGCCCCTGTCTCATGGTATAAGCAAAACTGCAAACACAAACCAGGAACATAACCCCCTGCCTAGTGGCCAAAAGCAAACCCAAATAGCATAAGCTGCATAGACAAAAATCCTAATATTGCCACCTTATGCACAAACTACTTACCATCTATGAGTTTCCCTCAAGATAAGGAAGAATCTCAGGGAGGGGAACTCTGCAATGCATATCAAAATCATAGTCAAGAGAAGCTGTGAAAATGTAACCAGCAAATGCTTAGGTTCTTTCATTTTGTTTTCTCCACTCCTAGGCTGCGTCTACACTGGTAAATTAAGTCAACTTAAGCCAAGCTTAAGTCGACTTAATGTGCCCTGCATCTATACTACACTTTGCTTAAGTCGACTTAAGCAGCTTGCTTAAGTCGACTTAAGCAAAATAAAGTCGACTTAATGAAAATTAAGTTGACTTTATTAAACCACCTTTCTACTCGACCTAAGGCTTAATTCAACTTTCTAAAGTCGAATTAAGCCAGTGTAGCCCTGGGGTAGCCCTAAATCGACTTAGGGCTACCCCAGGACTACACCAATGCCCTCCCTGCCGGGGGGGGGGGGCACAGGGGGAGCCTGGCATGCCCCCCAAAGGGCAAGGCATGTGGGCACGGTGTGACTGTCTGGATTTAGGGAAGCATTTATGATATTATTTTCTATGGATATCTCATAAATGCTATAATTCATAGGAACTATGTCATGTTTGGTATCAATAGAAAGGTAGTAATTTGCTGGGAATGATTATATAGTTTATGTCTAGGAATTCTATTTCGATTAGAAGTTAAGAATTTGATGTTATATCCATACTTTAACTTGTGTCATTCTGGACAAATGTCTTAGACGGGAGGGTGTGAACAACTATTGTCTCCTTAATGTTAAGGAATCTGCCAGGTGATCTGGTCCCAGGGAGTAAACTGATGAGCCATTAAGGATACAATGGTTGCTCCTGCTTCCACTCTAGCCCATGAGTGCAAGAGTGCCACTGAATCTGAAGAAAAATAATGTGCTCACTCTTAAATTCTGATTCAGGATCAGAGTTGATAAGAGGGCAACTGAGGGGATCTTTAAAGGGTGCTAGTAATTTTTATTTAGTGGAAATTGTTGAATTAATCCAAAAACTAAATTATGGCTTTTGTTCTGGAACCTTGTAATTTTCATGGATGCCTAGTATATTGCCTTGGCAAGCTGAATGTCCATATGTTATCACAGAAAATATGTCTTTTTATTAAAGACTCTGATGCCTTCTATCTGGGTAATAGCTTCACATTGGAATAATTTAGTAATAGGGGACATCATTTAGAGAATCTTACAGATGCTTCCAAATATCATCCTAAATCTAGAAATCCTGAACAGATTTTGTGGGTCAGAGTTTAATGCCATTAAAAGATTTTTTCTTTTTTGATATTTTTGTAGATTTATTTTTCAGTAAAATTAGTTATTATTTTGACACCTGTTGAGATTAGGAAATAAGAGTATGTAATCTTTTTTATTAAAATCTGATAGAACCCATGACATTATATTGTAACTGCTTTCAGATTACACATGATTTAATATTTTAAATATTATTTTTAGTTATTATTTTGTATAAGAAAGGATTGATATATGCTTTTCATGTATCCCAGTTAACTTGTACATTCAACAGCAAAAATGATAACAGGGTGAGGCCAGGCAAGATGTTGTTCATATACAGTACCTATTTGCTTATAGAATGAAATGTTAGTAACATATGGTGATGCCACAAATTCACCGGTCTATCCGGTCACTGACATATTCATGCATGTTCCTGGACCCTAATATCTACCTCTCCAGTGCCCTGACTTTTAAATCACCTCTTAGATTCTACTCAAAAGGGATGTACTCTTTAACATAAGATCAATATAGGCCCTATTTTTTTCAAACAAACCAAATCTCTTTGGGTGCGTCTACACTGGTAACTTAGGTCGACTTAAGGATCCATTTTTCAAATTGCTGTCAGCCAGCATGGGTCCAACATCACTCCCTGTCACTATGCCAGCAAACTCAAATATGCAAAGGCTACTTGAGCTGTATTTCAAATCCAGATAAATTCAGTCTTGGACTTCATCCTCCACAACAGATACTGTGGTAGCAACAGCAGATCCTCCAGCAGCTCCAGCGCTGGTGAAGAACACAGGATGAGGAAAAAGATGAAGAGAACACAGAGAAACTGGTACTAGAGGAGCATTTCCTGGAACAACTTTACACTATCCAGTGCCATTCCTGGGCTGTGGAAACACTGGTGAGAAAGGACTGTTCTGCAGACTAGGATGATCAGCCATGGCAAGAAAATTTCAGGGTATCAAAGGCATCCTTTTTTGAGGTGTGCACTGAGCTAACCCTGGAGCTACAGCCACAGTTTACCACAATGCAGTGCCCCATGCCTGTGGAGAAGCTCATCTTTCTCATCTAGAATGAGACCACACCTTAAATGCTACCGCACTATAGCCAGCTGATTTGGAGTGGGGAGATCAACTGTTGGGACTGTTGTTGGGTAATTGTTGAATGTCACTGAAAAGATACCACTGTACCAGGGCATAAATCTTGGTAATACTCAGGACATTATTGATGGCTTTGTAGGCATGGGTGGGACAACCAAGGAGGCCTATGTGCTTATTATTTGCCCCCATTCCCAACAGAGCTTGGAGTTTATAAAGAGAAAAGGCATTTCTCCATGGTGCTCCAAGGACAGGTTGACCAGAATGGCATCTTTCCAAACATAAACACAGGGTTTTTATGCCAGGATCTCACTGAACTCAGCTTTATTTACCTTAATGAAGAAAGGACAATTGGCCCCTGGGATCACTATGGGCATTGATGGTGTGAACATTGCTTCAGTTATCCTAGGAGACCCAACTTGTCTTCTACTTCCCTGGTTAATCAAGCCCTTCATAGGCCAGCTAGTAAGAACAAAGGAAGGAACTGTTTAACTATTACCTCAGTCACTGCAGAATGGGAGTGGAATGTTCTTTGGCCACCTCAAAGGAAGGTGGTGGTTAGAAGCAGCAGAAAAAACGTGTCTCCAAGCTTATAGTGGCCTGTTGTATTTCTGAGTAAGGGCGAAGCCTTAACCCTGTGTAGGAGGCTGAGACCCAGAGACTTGCTCAGCAGTTTGAGTAGTCAGCCAGGCATCCACTAGAAAATGGAAACAGCCAATGCTGTCAGGACAGCCTGTTGATCCTCCTTTGAGTCTCAGGCCTGAAAATGTGCAGCTGTCTATCCAGCCATTAACCTCCCTGGGTTGGATGGACTGTGAGCAGGGCAGCATTGTTTATGAAGAGTAGTGAAGAGGAACACTGTGGCAATTCTTGTTTTACCTAGTGCCTGTCCCTAGATACTTCTGTAAAACCCAGTGAATTATTTCCAGCCTATGGATCTTTTTGTGTAAAAGGCACTGCTGACTCTATGCATGAACTGGCAATGGTTGTTACTGTTAAGCAAAGAGAAATAAGCATTTCATTAGACAGTAATGAAACAAATATTCAAAGTGAAAGTGCAATGGAGGGCACAACAAAGGGATGCAGAATTCCCATCATAGTTGGTTAAACCAGGGATTCTCGACCTTTTCTGTGTGGTGGCATGGTTGGCACATTGCCAGCCATTCACAACAAAACTACAGACAGCCCCGCCGCACCCCCCACCCCTGCGGCTGTGAAAATCCCTGGTGGACAGCGCTTTCAGCAGTGTTGTGCCCTCCATTGCACTAGAATGCTAGTTTGTACTAAGCAAGTGCCATGCATGGCACTTGATTAGTTCGAATTAGTCAGCTGCATTAAGGTCAATGTGCCGGCTAGTTTGAACCAAGCAGTTAGTTCGAACTAATATGGCCACATTGACTTAATTTGAACTAACTAGTTCGAATTAAGGGTTAGTTCGAAGTAAAATGAGATTTTACTAATTCGAACTAACTTTTCCTTAATTCGACTTAAGGAACTGCTTAAGTCAAATTAAGGAAACTCAAGTGTAGACACAGACTAAATTAAGTCGATTTAAGGCTGCTTAAGTCTACTTAATTTACAAGTGTAGATGCACCCATGGGCCTTAACTGAAGGAGAAAGGGTTGTATGTGCTGCAAGTCAGAACAAAATTTGGCCCAAGAGATACACAGTAATTTTTTCTCAATTTCCAAATAGGCAATTTCTGAATAGTAAGCAATACTGGGGGTCCAAGGGCTAAAGATAACGACAGGAACATATTCTCCATGAAGCAAAGGAAGCAATAGAAAGCAAATGAAACCAGATTCCATCTTTTATAACCAGAATAAAAGGGAGGTTCTGATAGATTCATCTTAAAAGCAAAGCTTCAGTTAAAGTTCCATTTCAGATGGTCCCTAGGCATTATAGTAGCATGTGTTATTCAAGATCATTCCATAACTTAAGACATTCATGCACCCTGACAATGGATTAAGGTAGAGAACTGTCCTAAGCTCAAAATGAACTTGTTTGTGATGGCTAAATCAGAGTAATACTTTTTTCAAACTCTTTTTTTCTGCTTTTAGAGCTGTAAAACAGTGTCTCTCTACTGTATATTTTATCCAAGTATACTCACAAAATGGGAAAATAATTCCAAGCATGATTCTGCAAGTGTCATCTGAAGACATCTGGATCAGCCTCCATAATTTTAGTTCCAGGTAAGTGATGTTTTTATAGCCAGATGCTATTGTGTGAGTGGTTTTATTAAAATACTTTTATTTATATTGCCTTTTAACCTGATGAAATCACTACAAGAAGCTTTCCAAGTTTTGAGATGCTATGAGTTTAGAGAATATCTGGTCATCTGAAATTGGCAAATGTTCTCGCTTAGTCTTTATTAAACAGAATGGAAAATTTTCAGATTTTTTAATACACAGGAAGTAGAAAAAGTGTTGGGGGTTGGCCCTTAAAAGGAATAAATGAACCAGGGAAAGAATGTTGAGGAAAAAATCTAGACAGATACAGCTTCTTTCAGACAAAAGATACTCGAATAATGAATGGTACAGAACAGAATTTGCTTTTATTAAGTTATTTTCAGTCACAAGGTATGGTAAAGTTATTTGTGAAGTGATGAGTTACTGGAGATGTTGTACAGGTAGTGAGGCAGTTAGGAAAATATGCCAGCCATTAGAGACTTAATTTCTTCCACATAGCCTTGGACTCTTGTGAATCTCGTTTACTGAGAGAAGGAATGTTGGCAAAGGCACCAGGATTTAGACCCACATCTTTAGGTCCCCAGATCCAGTATTTAAGGCACCACTGACAATCCTAAAACCCGCACTCAGCTGCCACTTGATTCTATAGATGCCTAAAGTCCCCTAGGTGCCTACATTTCCAACAGTGGGCACATGCAAATCTGACGCTGCCCCACACGGCTAACACGCTGCTTAGAGCTCTGGCTTGCATGTAAGCTCCATGGGCATTGTCATAGTCAGCCCAGAGAAGCCCAGCTTACGCATAAAAGTTAGGTGGCATAGCCACAGCATTCAGGGCTGTGAAAAATCCATCCAGTTGAATGCTATAGCTATTTTGCTGTAACCCTGGTGTAGATGCACCTTTGTCAATGAAAGAATGCTTCTGTTATCCTTGCTACAGCTTCTGCAGGAGACAGAGCTCCTAGGCTATGTCTACACTAGAAAAGTTAAGTCGACTTTGTTAAGTTGACTTAATAAGGCCGACAACTTTTCTTAATGCTTTAAGTCAACTTAATAAGGTAAACTTAGTCTCTAATCCCCGTCCACACTGGCTTTAAGTCAACATAAGGAGTCAATTTAAGGCTTAAGTTGACCTAAAACTCGGTGTTATTAAGTTGACTTAAGTTTTCCTTATGTCGACATAAGGAAATGCTTAAGTCTACTTAATAAAAGCCCAGTGTGTATGTAGCTTTGTTTAGCTTGACTTAAATCAACCTAAGTTGCCAGTGTTGACACACCCCTATAGTGACAGAAACCCCCCTTCTGTCTCTGGGGTCACTATCTACACTATGGAATTATAGCAGCAGTGCATTGCATTCCCCTCTGCAATCTGGACTGGTGTATCATTGTGTCACTACAATCCCTCACTCTTAGGGTGCATCTACACTTGTAAATTAAGTTGACTTAAGCTTGCTTAAATCGACTTAATTTACTCTGTGTCTACACTACATGGAAAAATTAAGTCGACTTTGCTAAACCTCCTTTTAAGTCGACTTTCTGCTTAAATCGATTTTAGAAAGTCGACTTAAGCCAGTGTAGAAGTGGAGTACCTCTAAGTCGACTTAGGGGCCTCCAGGGCTTCCCCACTGCCCTCCCTGCCAGGGTGGCTGGCACAGGGAGAGCCTGGCATGCCCCCCACAGGCTACAATGGGGCAAAGGCTGAGCCCCCTGGCACTTGGCAAGGGGTGCCCCCCCTCCACTGTGGACCAATCCCAGGTCCACCTAGCCCCTAGAAGTCGATCTAGGCGTCCATTGTGGATGCTCTAGGTCGACTTTGTAGGATCCTCTCAAAGTCGACTTAAAATTTAAGTGTGGACATGCTAAGTCGACTTAAATTAACAAGTGTAGACATAGCCTAGAGCCTGTCTTACACTTGCTCTGCTGTGTGAACCACCTGGGTCAGCCCAAGCACGGCCTACAGCAAGCAAGCTGCTCCTACCTCAGTGGGTGAGTGCCTCTAGCTAGCCATTTGCAGGATTATACAATGTTATAACCCCAGCCAAAACCCCCAGTTCCAGATACAACCCTATGAACTGCTGTCTTACAATGTTCAGCGCTGCACACTGCCCACTCTTTGGTTCATCAATTTATCAAAGGAATTGATATGCACCTGCTTTGTTCTTTCAAATGGATTCTCTACACACCTTAAACCACATGCACTGCTTTAGATAAAAAGACAAATTTATCAAGCACTGTAGGATTTTAAATGATTACAAATGAAGGGAAAGCAGGTCAGATTTGATCAAAAGTAAGTAAAAGGAAAATCACATTCCAAACTAAGCTTAACTCTTTCAGAAACTTTGCAGTCTTAGATGATCCTCACCACAGGCTGGCTGGATTCCTTCCCAGTCAGGCTTCCCTGGATCAGCATTTCAGTTGTTTGGTGGTGTTTCTTGGTGGAGGTGGAAGAGAGAGAGAGAGAGCAGCAAAATGTCTCTCCTTTTTATCATTGGTGTCCCTCTGGGGCCTCACATCTCCTCCCCGCAGCCCCAGCTCCCCATGGTCATTCCCCCCATGGCCCTGGCTCCCTGCTGGGGCCCTGAAATCCCTCCCACAGCCCTGGTTCCCCACTGGGGCCCCTGAAACCACCACCGCCACACCCTCTCCCCCTGCAGCCCCAGCTTCCTGCTGAGGTCCCCCTTCTCCATCCGGTCCTGGATCCCTGCCACCAGCCCCAGCTCCCGACCACATGTCCTGCAGGGTGGGATTCAGATGTGGCTTCTGGGGTAGGCGAAGGGGACCCTTACTGCTCGGGTCCTAGGCAGGCACCTGCTTTGCCTACCCCAAAAGCTGCATCTGTCCAAAACCATAGTTCACACAAAACCTCCCTGCTTCAGTGGTACATAACTGTCTCCTTTGTCTGTTAGCCTTCCCAGAAAAACTTCTCAAGACTTTGACAGCCCTTACTTTGCCTTGCAGGTGACACTTAGTGTACCCCACTTCCTAGACTAGGGAGAATCATCCCTACACTCACAATAATGACCAAGTCTGCCCTCTCTATAGAGAGAGTATGCTCACCAGCGCCCTTGATTTCAGTGAGAAGGAGTGGAGTACTTAATATTACAGCACAAAATGATTTTGTAGCAAGAAGAGAATCTGTTTATTAACAAAGAGCAGCCATTCACAGATTCAAAAGCAGATTGAGTGAGAATAATAGAAACAGTGATGGTTACTAATAAAACAAAAGTGGAACATGTTCTCAAGAGACTAATCATAACTTTTAACGGGCTAAACCTTTGTCTAAGATAAGTTTCTCACGGAAAGTAACCTCTCAGCATCACTAGTCCCTAGGACCAGGATCCAACTTGTGTGGATGAAAAAAGTTGTCTTTTTACTCCCTCAGTGATGCATGACAAAGGAGTTCTTTTGCCCTCTTCTTACAGGCCTGAAAACCTTTGAAATATATCTTTTTGAAGTACACCTCCACATAACAGCCTTCTTTCCTGCTGCTTGTTCTCCAATGTGTCAGCGCCATGCTGCTTTTACATCCCCCTGTTAACTGTTTAATTTATTTGAAAGTGCAGCTTCCATTGTATTTGACTCCCAATGCTAAGTTTATATTAGCAAAACTATCTTCCCTCATTTGGAAGAAATTTTCCCCCTATGTTTGCTTACAGACTTTAAAGGATTATCAGTATATTTTTTCATGTAACATTAATACATACATTTCACTATGATATTAATCACCAGTGTGTCACCAGCTTTCCTCTAATATCTCACACAACATGCTTTCTGGAATAGAATGTACTGTGTATAATAAAACTGAAACTGCAACAAGAGTATATAAACATGAAGTCACTGAAAAAAAACTGAATGAGCATTATTTTTAAAATAGTAGTTTTCAGATGTAGTTATCAATGCCTCTGCTAGTTTGCAATGGGAGGTGAGGAATTCAGGACAACTCAGACATCACCTTGTATTGTGCAAGAAAAAAGAATTTGGATCAAGTCCTTCAATTTTCACTTAGGCAGAACAGTCATTGATTGAAGCGTGGCTCTACTTTAAAAAATGACTATGTTAACGTAAGACCTTATTCAACAGTCACACTTCTCCTGGGTATTGAAAGTTAGATAGGCTTATTTTAGGTGCAGGATTAATTTTTTCCCTGCTATTTATTCCTGTTAGTTCCAGGTAGTTACATCTGCACAAACTCATTGAAAGCAGTACCCCTTCATAAGTATTAATTAAAGACAAGTTTGAAGACAATATGCTTTAATTTGTGCTTCATAATTCTTTTTATGGGGAAGGATGTGCAAGATGGAAGGAAACCAGACTTATTTTCAGATCCCAGTTTGAGTGTGTAAAGACAGTGGCTAGAAAATAAAAGCGGCCTTTTGTTTTTAAATGGCATTCACGTGGATATCACTGAGGGACAATAAGCATGGTGATCCAAATGCCATTTTACAGTCGTCTTCCAGAGCTGAACCATGTTTGAAATGTGAGTTTTGCTTGAGTAAGGACTGAGAATCTGACTTTACCATCTGCAAATGTGCATTTCTTTTAGAGATGAAAGCTCCAGTCTGGAAAACTGAGACTTGTCACAGCCTTTCATCCATTCCCTAAGTTGAATGGAAATGGTTTGTTCATGTTCAGATCAATCTAAATAAACTCACCTCCATGCCTTGGCTTCTTTTCCAGTCCCCCTGAACCCAGTTATTGACTGTTGCTCTCCTCCCTTTCTTTCATAGCAAAATCCCATCTCCATTTAGCTGCCTCACTCCCTCTGCTTATACTCCCCCTAACTTTTAAGATGCAGACAAGCAGAACTAAAGATTCCCTACTGTAGCTCAAAAGCACCAACTGCTGCATATTTACTAATATTCTTGGACTTCCCTGTTATTTGCACTCCAGAGATCACAATGTTACTATGAAAAGCCCAAATATGGAAAATCTAGTGTGTTGGGGGCTTCATCTCAGACATGCTGTTTTTTCAATGGGAGTGACTAACAAGGAAGCACCAGTTTGTTGCAATCTCTTCAGTGCACAAGGGGCCACTAGAGATTTTCTCAGATCTGCTTCTCTTAGGCTATGTCTACACTTGAAAAGTTAGGTTGACTTTATGAAGTCGACTTAATAAGGTTGACTTTAAGTGGACCTTATTAAGTCGACTTAACAAAAGTCAACTTAACTTTTCAAGTGTAGATGTGGTCCCTTTTTGGCCTTATTAAGTCAACTTAACATTTTAAGTTGACTTAAAAAGGTCCAACTAGGCACTACTCTGCATCTCCACTGACTTAAGTCGACTTAATAAAGTCAACGTAAGCACTAGTTCGAAATAAAACGAGGCGTTATTAATTCAAACTAACTTTTCCTTAATTCGACTTAAGGAGTAGCTTAAGTCGAATTAAGGAAAGCCCAGTGTAGATGTGGAGTAAATTAAGTCAACTTAAGCATCCTTAAATTGACTTAATTTGTAAGTGTAGACGTACCCTTATTGAGTATATTACTCTCCCTTTAACCTTTATTTTAACATTTATTGTTTGTTAGTTTTCATACTGCTTCTAATGGTGGGGACAGCAAGGCTGAACAGTGGAGGTTGTTGTCTTCTGTTCCAGTCTATATAGTCTAAGAAAATTGTGACTGCACATAAGCTGAACACAACACAGATGAAATGGAGAAATAAAACTCAGTGCTTTTATGTTACCAAACACAGGGCTCTGCCACGTCAGGTAAAGAAGTCTCTCCCTTAGTTATGAGTAATAGTAGAACTTCTCCTTTTATAGATCAGCCCATAGAGGCAGCAGTTCATTATACCATAACCTTGAGCCATTGTTGGTCTCCTCATGGTTCAGTTAGAGTTGTTGCAATATCAATAATTCTCCATGATAGATCTTTGCCACTCTTACTTGATATTATGTCTGTTGGTCCATGAAACATTTTATAATTTTTTTCCACACTTGTCATAACAAAACCATTGTTTAATTGTCTAATTTTATGACAAAACCCTTTGGAGTATTAAGAAAACTGTTTTCACTGTTTTGCCTTAGTTCAGGGGATGGCAACCTTTGCCTACCCCTGTGCTGGCCTCTCCTCCTCAACCCTCAGCTGGTGCCGACGGCCTGCTCATGGAAAGAAGCCACCTGGAGTGGCTCCTCTCGGCAGCGTGCCTGGGGACCCCTATCCCCAGGCACACCATGGAAAGAAGTTACATAGAGTCACGCCTTTTGGTGGTGGCACATCACAGAGAGGAGCCACTCTGGGCAGCTTCTTTACATGGTAAGGCTGGGGCATGGACATGGCAGGGACCTCCACACTGCACCTGCCCCCTAAGGAAGCCACTTGGAGTATCTCTTGGTGGCAGGAGTGGCAATTTCTGTGGCACCACAGAGGATGCCGAGTGCCGCTTCAAATGGGCTTGTGTGCCACTGTTGGCATGTGTGCCGGGGGTTGCCTACCCCTGCCTTAGTTAGTAGCTCTTTTCTGTCAGCTCAGTCCTCAGATCTTCTGGAATGTATTTCTTGTGCTAGGAGCATATAGAAAAGCAAACTAAAAACCATGCTGAAGTCATCATCATCAACAACCAAAGTTCTATCTATCTGCATCTATCTCTCTCTTCCAAAGGATTAAAAATCTCCATTGATTAACAGGTACTAAACATGTGAAAAAGATACGCCTGTGCTTCATAGTCATCTTTCAAAAATCCTTAATGTCTTGGTCACTTACAATATGTAGCTGTTAAAAGAGTCATATTAAATTGTTACAATGATGGATACATTGAACAAAATAGTTTGTCAGTTTGACAGGAAATAATTGCTGTATTATGCAGATATGCAAGACCCTGGAACATTAAAAAGAAAAAAAAAATCCTAAAAAATCTAACTCCAAAAGAGAAAGTAAATTTCACTGGAGAATGATGTGAGGAGTTTTCTTTTCTCTTTTTCCCTCCAGGAGGCTTCTTTGAATAGAGGGATCCAATTTCAGTAACTTTACATAGTGAGACAACAGAGTCCTGTGGCACTTTTAAAGACTAACAGATTTATTTATCGCATGCTCGGGGGTCGCATTAGATAGGATAGATCCAGATCATGAATACAGATGCAGGCACTGACAGAAGCCCTGAAAAGGAACCAAAAGAGAGCTTAAAGGGAAAACAGAATGTAATCAAACAGGCAATATAATCTAGTAATCGGTTGTGACACAATAACAAGTGGTGAAAGGCTTTGAAGCAAAAAAGTTGCTTACTTGTAGTGTGCAGAGCAATCTTTTGATGAGATCCTATTTGTAAGTGCAGCAATGCTTCGCACGTAAATGTTTGCGCAACTGACCCTGGCACATTGTGAATCTAGCAGGATGACTGAACCAAACAGGGCAAATCAATAATAATATAGGGAGGCCATATATCAATGGTCACAATAAAAGAACTAGGCTGAGAGCTAGACAACTGCGATTTGAATCTCCTTTACTGAGTATGCCGAGAAAGAACCCAAAGAGGAACGTTATAGAGAGCACTCAGGAATTGGTGGTTGGTCTGTGCATTAGACACACTTACTGGTGCATCAAAGGCCCCCAAACCTTTGGGAGCTTAGGGGTGCGTCTACACTTGCTTAAGTTGACTTAATTTATTCTGCGTTCACACTACAATTTCCTTAAGTCGACTTAAGCTTCTGCTTAAGTTGACTTAAGGACATTTTAAGTTGACTTTATTAAACCTAGTAGAAAGTCGACATTACTGGCTAAGTCAACTTTATAAAGTCGATTTAGCCAATGTAGACGCAGATTAGCCCTAAATCAACTTAAAGTCGACTTAAAGGGCTCCAGGACTCCCCCACTGACCTCCCTGCCAGGGTGGCTGGCACAGCCAGAGCCTGGCGTGCCCACCCACAGGGCAATACACAGCCCTGCCCACCCCACTCCTATACCCTGCCCCTATCCCTGTCCTGCTCAGCCCCCATTGTACCCAGGTACAATGGAGCAAAGGCTGAGCCCCCTGGCACTTTTAAAGGGGTGCTCCCCCTGCCACCATGCATCAGTCCCAGGTCCACCTAGCCCCTAGAAGTTGACTTAGGCATCCAGTGTGGACACTCTAAGTTGATTTGGCAGGGGAGTTTGTGAGGGAGTTTGGAGGAAGTTTGTGGTTTGTGTAGCTACTATGGTGAAGAGGACCCGCACCGCTTGTGCCAGCACTGCTACTGTCTCCTCCACCTGCGCCTGTATCCAGACAGACATACTGACCATGGATATCTCTACCCAGATCCTGGCGTGGACTTGCAAGGACTGTGGCCTGCATTTCCCACTCTCAGACGGTCAGGCTGGGGAAATCATTCAATGTGACAGGTGTCTCCTGGTGGAATCCCTCAGGAAGCAGGTGGGGGAGTTACAGGAGGAGGTGGCCAGGCTCAGGCGTATCCATGCCCTGGAGAAGTTCCTGGATGGCATCCATGAGGAAACATGCAAGGATGAAGAAACTATCCAGAGGCAAAGGACTGCTGCCACACCCTCGGAGAAGGATGAGATGGCTCAGGCAAATCGTGCCTGACCAACCTGATTTCCTTCTATGATGAGATGACTAGATTTGTGGATGCGTGAAGAGCCGTTGACGTGATATACCTTGACTTTAGCAAGGCTTTTGATACGGTTTCCCACAGCATTCTCGTCGGCAAGTTAAGGAAGTATGGGTTGGACGAGTGGACCGTAAGGTGGATCGAAAACTGGTAAGATCAACGGGCTCAGCGGGTAGGAATCAATCGCTCGATGTCTGGTTGGCAACCGGTAACGAGTGGAGTGCTCCAGGGGTCGGTCCTGGGGCTGGCTCTATTCAACATCTTCATTAATGATCTTGATGATGGAATAGACTGCGTGCTTAGTAAGTTTGCGGATGACACCAAGTTGGGGGGAATGGTAGATACTCTGGAGGGCAGGGACAGGATCCAGAGAGACTTGGACAAATTGGAACACTGGGCTGAAAGAAACCTCATGAGGTTCAACAAAGACAAGTGCAAAGTCCTGCACTTAGGACGGAAAAATCCCATGCACTGCTACAGGCTGGGGACCGATCAGCTAAGTAGCAGCACTGTAGAAAAGGACCTGGGAGTTATGGTGGACGGGAAGATGAATATGAGCCAACAGTGTGCCCTTGTTGCCAAAAAGGCCAATGGCATATTAGGCTGCATCAGTAGGAGTATTGCCAGCAGATCGAGGGATGTGATAATTCCCCTCTATTCGACACTGGTCAGGCCGCATCTGGAGTACTGTGTCCAGTTTTGGGCTCCCCACTACAGAAAGGATGTGGACAAATTAGAAAGAGTCCAGCAGAGGGCAACAAAAATGATTAGGGGGCTGGGGCACATGACTGATGAGGAGAGACTGAAGGAACTAGGCTTATTTAGTCTACAGAAGAGAAGACTGAGGGGAGATCTGATAGCAACCTTCAACTACTTGAAGGGTTGCTCCAAAGAGAAGGGAGCTAGGCTGTTCTCGAGGGTAACAGAGAACAGAACAAGGAGCAATGGTTTCAAATGACAGCTGGGGAGGTCAAGGTTGGATATTAGGAAAAACTTTCTCACTAGGAGGGTGGTGAAGCATTGGAATGGGCTATCTAGGGAGGTGGTAGAATCTTCATCTTTGGAGATTTTTAAGGCTCAGTTCGACAAAACCCTGGCTGGGATGATTTAGTGGGAGTGGTCCTGCTTTTTAGCAGGGGGTTGGACTAGATGACCTCGTGAGGTCCCTTCCAACCCTATTATTCTATGATTCTACGATTCTATGATTTGATTTTTATTTTAATTTGATTTTTGTTATATACATCAGTCCTTGAACAGAGGTGGTCAAAGGAAATATGTAGGCAATCTCTTCTTTTAGAAATCCAAAGCCAAACACCGGTGCCAGATTCCCAGGAAACAGTGCACCAAGAATAGACTCTAATTAGAGAGATGAAAGCAGAGAGAAAACTCTTGCTATATGCCACAACTACTCCGCAGAAACAGCACCACAGCAATATAGTATATCTCCAAAGACTGTACACTGGCTCACATTCTAGGAAAAAGAACTTTTAAGACTATGTAACAGTACTATCTGGTGATTCTTGCCATAACAATACATGACCTTTGTTACAATTCTTTAAAAAAAATAACATTTTTAAAGGTCTTCAGTAGAAAATGTTAACACTTTTTTTTTTTAAGGCTTTAGCTTCTTGGAACAGTTAGAATATCTTAGTAGCCTTGAGCTAGAATACTTGAGAAGAATACTTCCATAAGGTTTGAACTGGCTTTTAGCCATAATCCTTTTGGTCTGCTTGAAAAATGAATCAGAAGTATAAATAAACTTTATATTCACACCTTCTCTACTGAGTCAAATAATATTCCGTTATATGTTATGCTTCACAAAGGAACGTGACTTCTACGGTGTGCTGTGGTCATGTGAAATAAATGCTTAATATTTTTAAGAATCACCACTGTTGGAAGTGGTGTAAGGAAAAAGAAGCCATAAAGTATCTTTGTCATAGAATTTAAGGCCAGAAGGTCATCTAACCTCCTGTGTATCAGAAGCTATCAACAGCACCCAGCACTTATACACAAAAACCAGCAATTAAAAGGAAACCAAGGTATTACAGCCCACAGAAGATGAAATTATTTTGTGCTACAGGAAGAGAAGAAGAGAGATTGAAGTGCACCAACATCCAAGGTCTCTGCAACAGCAAGGAAATGATTGAGTGAGATATACTCCGGGCAAGTTACCTGCACCCACTTACTGCAGATGTGAACCCCACAAAGTCACTGCTAATCTGACCTGAGGGAAAATTCATTGCTGACTCCACATATGGCGATCAGTTAGACCCTGAGCATGTGGGCAAGCAGGGCTGGCCCACCTAAATATTTGAACTAAGCGGTTGCTTAGGGCACCAGGTTTTAAGGGGCACAAAATAAGATGGGAGTAAATTTTTTCTCTATTTTAAAAATATATGATCATTTTTATCTATATTGTGGAGGGGTGGGGCACCAAAGTCATAGTTCGCCTAGGGTGCCAAGAACCCTTGGGCTGGCCCTGTGGGCAAGAACCAGTCACCCTGCACCTGAGAGAAAGAATGTTCAACGTTACCTCAGAACCCTGTCCAATGTCCCCTCATCAGACATGGTCAACACTCATGCTATGCAGTATTTTGAGGAGACAAACTGTTTATGAAAGAAAATATGCTGTACTTTAAAAGACACAAATCTTTAGATAGTGTAAATCTATATAGCACTGTTGTCTTAAATGGAGCTACTCCTGTTCATAGTACACTTGGCCCAAGGTGTCTAAATCATAGGAATAACCTGTGAATTTTATTTTAAGAAACAAGAAGTCATCAAAAAGATTAAAAAAGCATTATGGCATGTTGGAATTAGCATAAATAAATTTGGAAAATATTTCTTATAGTTTAAAAGATAAGAAGAAATATTGAAATGGTATATGATCTCTTTTCGTGTATTAGTAGAGTAAACATGAATGTACAGATATGCATAATGCACTTTTGTTTAAAATTGAATGTACTGAACTATTCATATCCAAAACTGGCACTTTTTGTGAATATTTTATTTAATAAATTCTTTAAAATAATATCATAAAAGTATGGAGCACTGAATTCAATTGTATAGTTAACGTCCTTAATCTGAGGTGTTTTCTGTGTCCATGACTCATAGTTTTCATGGTCAGACTGATTTTGGAACCCATTTTCTATAACTTTCTGGAAAATAAAAGCTCCTTTCTGTCTGTAATTTATTGTCTGTGGCCTTTAGCCAGAGCAGAATTCTTGAGCAAAGTTTGACATTAACAGGAAAAGACATTTTTGACACATGAGGCTGGACTTCTGGAAGCTTTCCAATGATTGTTTGTAAAGTCAGATTTCAAAAGTTTGTTTTATTCATTAGTCCTTAGAGAGATCTATTGTTTAGGAGTATTTCAGATTAAAGTTTGGAGGTTGGATTTTGAGTTACTCTCTGAAAGTGATGCCAGGTCTCAGTGGATATATTAAACTTAATGGATCTTGTAAAACTTGACATAAACGTCACTGATGGAGTTTGTGGAGGATGGAGGTTCTTTAAATCAAACACCTCTGATTTCAGGAATGCATTATTATTTTATGTATTATTTATTAGCTGATCTGGTAGCTCACCTAACTATTAAGGATGCCCAAAAATTCCCATGATAAGACCCGGTTTTCAGTTACTTATAAACTTGCCAGACTTTAAGTGCTTGGATTAAAATTTTAAATACAGAGTTTTTGTCTCAAGCTGAACTTTTCTGCAAAAAACTTCAGCTAAAGTAGTTCAGCCATTTCTGAAAGCGAGGCTAGGAAAAACCAATTGTTTACCCATGTTAAAAATCCCAAAATGCTTTTCTTTGAAAAGCCCTAGCACCTTTTGGGCAGGATCTTGAAATTTGGCAGGTGATGGCCCTTGCAACAGAGATAAATAAACAAACAAAAAACCTCTTCAAATGCGAGATGAAACCATGTATACATTGGTCTCATCTTGGCAAAATTGTCCATAGCCGTCTTGATATGAAGATGTTTGGAAGTTTCACATTCACATGCTAAAATTACCAAGTCACTTCAGTGCTCATCTCCCATTGCAAATCTTAACTAGTCCTTCACTCACTTGAGTACAGAGAAATACCTTTCATTTGATGCTGTTGAAACTAGAAAACTCAATACAATATCTACAGTAGGCAGCAAAGACTGGTGATTCTTTGGTAAGTCACAGACAACATTTCAGAATACAAAAATCAAAGTAAATTTTTTTGATGCAATATGCTCCTTGGCAACTTCAACTTCTGCATCCAGAGTTTAAAAAATGTTGCCTGTAGATCCATAGTGAACTGCGGTTATTTTCAGTTTCTCATAATCAAGAAATTTTTTCTCTCTTTGGTTCTGAAGCATTTAGTGCAGAAAGCAAACTGGAGTGAGAAGTCAGAACTCAGATTTTACAGATTCTCAAGGGCTCTTGGAAACATAATGTGTAGATGACTGACCCAGTGTACTAGAAACAAAAAATAAGGCCAGCCGGGAGAGTATTTTGCTGTGTTCTTGCTGGTTTTGTATTGCTGAACTCAGCTGTTGTGACTGCCTGACCCACAATAGCAATTTCAAGTTCCCTGGCAATGATTTGAGATTCACCACATAGCTCCCTCCATTTTCTTTCAGACACTCTCATTTCTTGAATAACAACAACATTGTTTGCTACACATTTCATGGCACTTGATAAATTCAGATTTTCATGTTGCAGCTCTTTAAAAGCACTATTCAAAATCTTGAATGTTATTTCCAAAGCCAAGTGCTGCAATAGAAAGTAATAACCCTTTAGCCTTGCCATCAAACTCTTTGCGATGTTAGCTGGTATTCCATAGGCTCTTTTAACTGATACGGCTTTCAGTGTTTCCACTATAGTGCCCTATCTTGCATGCAATTTTTGGAAGGAGTCATACTGATACAAACAGTGAGTTTCACATAATCTATCTAAAGTGCCTTCTGACCTAACTCCTGCTATGCCTTAACAAACGAAGTCCATGGTCCGTGTAACTACTGCTAAAGGAGATGTATTGTTTCTGAATAAATGTAAAGACTTCCTGACACTAGCTGATGCTGGAACATGTGTCTGCAATGACAAGATTAAGTCTGTGAGCATGACAGTGTATCTAAATGGCATGTGTAATCCTCTCCTGAATTCGCGCTAAATCCCCAGTCAGCTCCAGCACAGCACTGGGCAACACTGTAATTCGTATCAAACTTCAAATGCTGTTGTTCTCCAATAATAATTTTTTAAACAGATTCAGAATTTTGATTTTCCGTGGGGAAGCAGCCTAGAGCTCTTTTCTGAATGAGTCCATTTCGATGGAGAACTAAAAGGAACCATCGCTGTTCATTTTTTGATGTATCTTTAGTTTAATCAATAAGGAGAGAAAAATACTTGGGTTGTCTTTTTTACCACTGTCACTTAGGATGTGTCTACACAGAAAAAGCTGTGCATCGGTTAGTTAGCCTATCTAAGGTAGCTTGAATCCAGCTAGCCCCGATAATAATAGCAATGAAGACAGCACATTTAGCATAGGTGGTACAAGTCTGGTATGGACTTTGGGTTCCTACTTGTAGAGCCTCACAAATCCGCAGATATCCACTTTATATCTGTGGATGTGGATATCTGTTGATCTTTTTTTTTTTGTGCGGATGGTGGATCAGATGCAGATTTCAAAGGCATGGAAGCAGCTGTCAGCAGTTCAGTCTTTAAGGCTGCTTTCCTGTGTTTGAGATGGGTGTGGGGGCGGCCAGCAGTGGAGCCCATGGAACAGCTGATCAGTGGATGGTGAGGGAGACCTGTGGAATGGCTGCAGGGGGTGGGGGGCAGTCTGTGGGCCATGAATCAGTTAGTTGTTCTACGAAGTTCTCCTACCAGTCATCAGCTGTTGGGCAACTGCCTGAAGAGGCTGGCTCCTAAATGGCTGATCAGTGGGGAAGCTTGCAGTGGGAACGG
Source organism: Pelusios castaneus (assembly GCA_007922175.1). NCBI lineage: Eukaryota > Metazoa > Chordata > Testudines > Pelomedusidae > Pelusios > Pelusios castaneus. The sequence goes on along the minus strand of ML685930.1, from coordinate 2,135,412 downwards.
TCTCCATATTGTTGATTGGGGGACCCAGAGCTGCAGGTGTGGATCAGCACACTGCGGAGGGCCATGGAAGGCAGGCTGCTTGGATCAGATGTGGATTGGATGAGGTTCCATATTTGTGTATCCACACAGGGCTCTATATCTTGGCTTGCTAGCCCATTGGAAGCCTGTGCTGTGCTGGAGTACAGATTGATTGCTCTGTTGGCTAGCAGCACAGCTTTCATTCCTCGTGAGCTCGGGGCCCGCTTGCAGAATTGCTGCACAACACGGGCACACCACTGCTGCAAGTGCTTGTGGATGGGACTAGAAGGGTTTGTGCCTGGTCTCGTCCCAAGGAGAGGTAAGGAGGCTCCCTGCTTCTCTGAGGCCAAATAGATCCTGAGGCCTGCTTAGCTGCTCCTAGGCCCCCACCCTTCTTTAGCTCCCTGTCCTACGGGATTCCCCAAGAATGGTTTTCCCCTCAGCTGCTTCTCCCACACTCCCTGCCCTCCTCCCTCAGAGAACAGCCCTGTGTCCTCACCTATCCCTTCTCCTGGAGATTGACTCCCCTTTCCCATCCCACTGCCCCTCCACTCCAACCCTCCTCCCTACCTCTGGGACACCTATGCTCTTCCCTCCTATTGTGACTCACCCATTCCTTGCCTGCCCCACCCCCAGAAGCCCTGGGGACACAGGCAGTGTGGCCAGGTGTAGCCCTCTGAAATCTTTGCTCCCAGTGCAATGCCCTAGCTGTAGGGCCAGACTGTAAGAGGCACTTGTTACCCCAGCAGGGGCAGTTATCCTGGGCAGAATACTATTATTGGTTAGGAAGATTGTCCTTCTTATTATGTCTGCTGGTGACTGGTGGAGGCAGACAACAGGGGCCGGTTGGGTGAGCTAGTGTAGTAGGGGAAAATGATTGCAAGTAAAGGCTCTGCTTGGGGCTGGAGTGTTCTCTGGGAGCAGACCTCTGGTATGAAACTTGGGGTGGGGGAAGGTGTCCTTCCCCTGTCCCTAAATGGCATCCTTGGCCTGGAAGGGAGACTAGAACTGGTTAGACAAGGAATCTGGGAATGCAATGAAAAGCCATTGCTGTGGAATCTGGTTCTGGGTAGGCAAGGAAAATGGGACTCGGACAAGAAACTAGGAGTGGGAAAGAGAAAGGATTGGGACAGTGACATGATGGAGGGGTTGGGGCAGGAGACTGTGCTCGCTAGGGCACACTGCCCTCCATAGCTTGGAAAGGAACCCCAAATTCCTGAGTCTCACCTTTCTTGTTAAAGACCCAGTTGCAAAGGGTGTCAAACACTACAATCTGCTATTGCTGTCAGTTACTCTACCAACTGAAGTGGCAGAGGTCTCTGAGTTGGATTTAAAGGTTTCAGCCTTGCTGAGAAACAACGTGGGTATCAATCTGGTGTCACGTTTGTTGTAAAAGTTGAAAGGCGTATAATGAATGAGGCAGGGGATTTCAGGCAGTGAAAGATTGTCTCCTGGTTAAGGCAATATAATGCTGCCCTGGAAATGAGCATTCTGTTCCTGCATCTTCTATAGATTGCCTGTGTGATGCTGGGCAAGTCCCTTACAGCAACATTTTCACAGGTGGTCACTAGTTGTGTGTCTCATTTTCTCGGTGCCCAACTTGAGACCCTGGGGTCTGATTTGCAGAAGCGCTCAGCATGCACAGCTGCAAGTGAAGTGAATGGGAGCCATGCTTTTAATTTACAAAATGCTCCGTAATACTCAGTACTCTGAAAAATCAGGTCTGGGCATCTCAGATTAGGCATTCAAAATTAGCAGGAACTTTCGATCTTAATGGCTCTGAAACTTAATTCCCCATCTATAAAATGGAGATAATGTCATCTCCTCACCTTACAGGGATGTTGCAGTGACAAATTTTGTAATATTTGATACTATATTAGATACTAGTGATGAGCACCATAGAGAAACCCATGAGGAAATTAATAATTTGGAATTTGGAGCAGATTTTAAATAGTGTACCATAAATAAGACCTTGGGCATTGAATAATGAAGAGAAAACAAAATATTGAATAACTTTTGATTAAATGAGTCTCACCTGTTCTGTGCAAAAAATGGGGTAGGGGTCCAATGGAAAAACATAGTATGTGATCATGTAATTTAAAGACTGCATCATAAAGCACATGCAGGTTGAATTAAGATTATATGTTAAATCTTAATACTGTCATCTTTTGATTGCTTGAGTTTGCAACATAACCTAGTTTTTTTAATGTAATTTATTAATTATATTACAGTAACACCTATAGCATGAATTCAGCACTGCAGTTAAGTATGTAAAAATATAAAATATGGTACAGATCCTGCCAAAGGGTGTATAATCTCAATGGATGAGACTGAGAAAGGATGGGAGAAGAAAACAGTGATGGAAAGGGAAGGGACTTGTTCAAGCAAAACAATAGATCAGAGGTAAAGCCAAAAAGAGAACCCATATCTCTTGAACACCCCAGTCTAATACACTATCCACTCATCCAGATCACTTGCTTATTCACGTTGCTGGTGAAGAAGACTGAGTTTGTAAACTACATAACAAGAGAAGCTTTGCACCAGGAGTTTAGAAACATACTCGTGGAATTTGTAAGTTCCAGAAATCAAATACTTCCTTTTCAAGGAACATATAAGTACTTTTAATACAGGTATATAAATAGTCTTAATACAGATGCTCTGTTCTAGGAGGCAAATAGCTGCTTACAAATCTTAAATTCTGATTCTATATCTCAGAGGGGAGAACACTCTCTAATCTCCCCCTACATTTCCAGTCTGAATTACAGACTTCCACAATCCCTTCCCACGCCACACAGGTTGACTTGCAAATCAGCACGCAACCATCACTTACAGGCCACTGGCCCAATTCTCTTTGGTCAACCTGCTATTGTGGGCCAAAAATACCAACATCTTATAGCTGTCTTCTATGCACAAGCTGGAAACAAAGCCTTCAGACAGCCCGTCGTTTTACTTTACATCATTTTCACATTTTACCCTCCCCTTTGGATCCAGGACTAACACAAAATGAAAGCTAACAGCCTTCTCCATTCCACACTTTAGTATGAGCTAGAAAATTCTGAATGTATATTGTAACCATCTCAGTGATAACTCTGACTATGGCCCAGAGCTCCTATGCTTCAAATATAGGCCAAATCTACGTCTATCTATTCTACAAATGTAGCCTATGGATCCCATAGTACCACATTCACCCAAGCAGATTCAAAGACTTCTTTTCTTGAAAGTAGAGGAAAGAATCAGTATATTTGCTCATTTGTGTCAATAAAATGTTTCTAAAGTTGATGTAATACTTACAGTATTCATACCAGGGGGATGGTGAGATGGGATATGATTTCAAGAGTTTACTCCAAATTGCCTTTCAAATGCTTACCAATTCCAGAGTGGTAAATGAAGGATTTTTAGTATAGTCTTAATGAAATGTTTAATTTTTCACCTTGAAAAGCTTTTTCATTTAGCAGTTTCTTTTAGTTTACATTATAAGTTATAATATAATGTAAAATAAAGTCAAAAGCAGCATTAAATGCTTTGATTTTTATCAAAGCAAAATATTTTTATCGACCCCCAAATTAATATTTTTTTAAAATATCATTTCATGGGAAACGTCACAGTATTTTGTTTCCTTCCTGATTTGAAACAAACAAACAAACAAACAAACAAACCCCCCAAAGAAAGAAAGAAAGAAAGAAAGAAAGAAAGAAAGAAAGAAAGAAAGAAA
>ML685930.1:2096994-2128502 GCA_007922175.1 Pelusios castaneus | reverse complement strand
AGCTGGAGCGCAGCGCGGTTGCCGCTGTGCTCCAGCTGTCTAGAGAGACAGCTGGAGCGTGGCGCTGGCCAAGGGAGCCCCGGGCTTCCTCCTGGACGGACCGAGCGGTCGTGGCCAGGAGGTAGCACGGTCTCCTGCGCTCCCTCCTGGTTGGGACCATGGGGCTCCTTTGTCCCCGAGACCCGCGGTCTAGCTGCTGCAGCTGGAGCGCAGGTCCCGGGGACAAGAGACCATGGGGCTTTCTTCTTGCCGGGACATGAGTGGTCCCGGTGAGAAGGGAGCCCTGAGGTCCCTTCTTGCTGGGATCACCACTCCAGCTGCCCACTGCTGAGCAGCTGGTGCATGAGTCCCAGCCCGTGCTCCAGCTGCTTAGCAGCGGGCAACTGGAGTATGGAACTCTGGCTCTTCCTCCTGGCCCAGACCACTCGGGTCTGGGGAAGTTGTCCCCGGGACCCCAGTGGTCCAGGCTAGGAGGATTCCCTTCTGCCCGGGATGTAGGAAGTCCCGAGCAAAAGGGAGCTCCTCACTACCTTCTCCCCCGGACTGCTCAGGGGCTTGCTGCCCCAGGGAGACCCAGCCGCATGCGGGGCTGGCTCTCCCTGGAGCAAACAAGTTGACTTAGAGAGTCCAGTGTGGACTCTCTAAGTTGATTTATTAAGGGCCCCTTTAAGTCGACTTAGGAGTCCAGTGTGGACTCTCTAAGTTGACTTAATAAGGTCGACTTAAAGTCGACTTATTAAAGTCGACCTTTTTAAAGTCAACCTTAATTCCCTAGTGTAGACATAGCCTTTCTGTCTTCAAAGGAAAGGATCTGTCTGGGAAAAAAAAAGTAATGTAATTAAAGCGCTCTTCAAGTTGTTTAAACTAGTTGACTAGGTCCTTCCTGTCTTGAAAACTTAAGCAACATTTTCCAACTTCTAATCAAAGCCAACATAGGGTAAACTTATAAAGGTGTCAACTGTACATGGACATTATAATATATTACACAGGCCTTTGGACTGTCCACCTAAAGACCTTCATCTACAATGACAAAGTACTAGCAGCAAATTATTCAGGTTGTTAAGACTAGACAGCGACACCCTTAGCAATTTGGTTAGGGTTGAAAATTATTTCCCTTTTCTGAGGTTCACTGTGATTCCAATACTTCAAAGGGAATTATTTAGTTCAAAAGAATTCTTTTGAGGAAGATCTATGGCCTATGTTATGCAGGAGTTCAGTTTAGATAATCAGTTGTCCCTTCTGGCCTTGGAATCTATGGCTATGTCTACACTACAAAAAGTTAGGTTGACTATGTTAAGTCAACCTAATAAGGTCGACTTTAGGTCGACTTAAAGTCAACCTTATTAGGTCAACTTAACAAAGTGGTTTCTCTGAACAGGGACGTAGTAAGTTGACCTCCTTGCCCTTAGGTTGACCTAATAAAATGGACTTAAGCATCTACAGTGTGCTTAGGTCGACCTAAGGAGTCGACTTAAGGGTTAGGTCAACCTAACCGGCGGTCCTTATTAAGTTGACCTAACCTTTCATTAAGTCGACTTAAGGAATTTCTTAAGTCAACTTAATGAAAGCCTGGTGTGGACAGGGACTAAATTAGGTCGTCTTAAGCCTCCTTAAGTCGACCTAACTTGCCAGTATAGACATAGTCTATGAATCTATGCATATCATGCTGAGATAAGCTCAAAGGTTTCAGGGAGGCTATTCAAGATGTTTCCTTAGGGCAACCCTCCATTTACTTGACTTGTTTTTATATAAAAGAGTTGAATTAGTCTTCACATTACCCTTTGCCTCCTGATGCAAACATAGAGTCCAGTTCTTTCCATATCTAGTTGCCAACGCTTTTAGAAAAGTTTTTAAAAAGACCACTGTTCTAATAAACCAGGGGACTTGAGAGCTACAAGTTTTCCTGTTTGCCAGCAGGTTTTAGTACTAAGGACCTGACACATTGCTTTCTTAAATCAGAGGAAGGACTCACATTGATTTCAGTGGCCCCTGGATCAGGCCCAGTTCCAGCACTTTACAATCATCATTTATCACAGACTATTTCTGGTGTAGGTATTGCTATCCTCAATTGTGCCTTCTGGAAAAAACTGCTTTTTAATGTTTCAGTCCACACTAGCACTTACCCTGATACTTATCTATAGTTTTATCTAATTTGTTTGTGTAGTTTCTGTCATTAGAGAATGTGAACACCTCTTTTCAGACTGATTCAGGGTGACCCATTGCTGCAAACTATTTTCAGCAATTGTTCACTTCCCTTGTGTGCACTGGAGTTAAGGTCACTGCGGCAACATAGAGGGAATGAGATGACTAGATAGATGTAATAGCAACTGTTTCCAGTGGTTCTCAACCACTGTGTCGCCACACAGTGGTGTGTCGTGGAAAGCTGAAGCCATCCTGCTCCCTCAGCTCTCCGCAACATACTTATTGCTGTGTGGAACACAGTAATGTGTTCCGACAGAATGGTTGAGAACCACTGCTGTAGGGTTGCGACATGCAAAGTGTGTCAAGACCTGCAAAAGATTGAGAACCACTGGTTTAGTCACTAATGAATGTGGGATAAAGGAGGAAGCATATCAGTGGAATATTTTCACTGAACGTTCCAATATAAAATATTTTGGAATGTCTTATTTCAAGCAATATTTTCCATAAAGGGACACAATGATTTCTAAACTCAATCCTCCAGACAGGGAGGGAATATTTCAGCAAGAAACAACAATAATAAATTATATTGTTCTTATAAAAGTAACAAACAGAAGGTAAAGGCTGCAACTACCTCAGATACATCCCATATAATCCACATGACAAGGGGAGTGATTTAGATTTGCCAACCATGAAATTTAGATAATATAATAACGTTGGTATTGTGGGTGTTCTTTCAATTTATATTAGATGACAGAAAAGACAATTACACTAGAAACAAGAGATATTCTGACTAAAAGTTTCACCAGAATTCATTGCTAGCAGGAAAAGACAATGGAATAAAAGAGGAACAATAAATAGCAGCCCCCTCCCCCACCAATGATAAAAAGGTACAGGAATTTTTATGTTAACAGCATAGGTGATAAAATTTGTAATGTTTTCCACAGCATACAAAAGCAATACATTTTGAGCCTTTCATATACACATACACAAAATAAATTATGGCTCAGATTTGATATTGAGTGTGATGTTTCTAAAACAAGAAAATTCTCACTTTGTTGAAGATAAGTCCAGCATGATCTTTATTATATTGAACCCAGTATTCCTGTTATAATTTAATGAGGGGAAACGGTCTAAATTACCACGAGAAGATTTATGGGTTCGGGCCAATTACATTTTAATTACACTGTGTAAATCCAGAGCAATTCCATTTGTTTCAGTTTATAATTGTGTAACTGAGAGCAGGTTCTGGCCTATGGTCTGATCAAACCATTGACAGTTCCTTTGAATTCACAAATGAAAAATCTATCTTTTAATTACTTGCAGTTTTTATTTTCAAACTGCAGGGAAGTGTCCCACAGAAATTCAAACTCCAGCACATTTGCCTCCATTCTCTTAAATTCCTTGTTAGATACATAAAGAGTAAGTAAAAATTGCTGCCAAATATCAGGCCATCAACCCAGGGACCTATTCAAATTGCTCTGAATGAAAGAGACAATGAAACCATTGAAACCAGCTGGCTATTGTGAGCAATTTAGGATGTGAAGTTTCCAGTGTGGGGTGAAAAATTTAGACTACTATTGAAATCTGAAAAAATAAAGTGCTACTTCATTCAATATTATGTTGCATAGCTTTTACTCTACCAGACTAGCACTATCCAACAGAAAAGCTAGTGCCAGAAGCAAATACAGATTTTTCCCTTTGTCTTTCTTGGGTGACTGGCTGGTGAGACTTGCCCACATGCTCAGGGTTTAACTGATCGCCATATTTGGGGTCCGGAAGGAATTTCCCCCAGGGCAGATTGACTAGGGCTCTGGGGTTTTTCACCTTCCTCTGCAGCATTAGGAATGGCTTACTTGCTGCTGGATTCTCTGTACCTTAAAGTCTTTAAATCATGATTTGAAGACTTTAATAACTCAGTCATTGGCTAGAGGCTTATTGCAGGAGTGGATGGGTGAGGTTTTGAGGCCTGCATTGTGCAGGAGGTCAGACTAGATGATCATACTGGTCCCTTCTGACCTTAGAGTCTATAAGTCACCCCAGGTTCTATCTTGTTTTTTGTAAGGTGTTCTGTCACGTGATGAACTAGCAGAATGTCTATGTCTGTCTGTGTGTATAATTTTTCTTTTTTAAATTCAAAGTATTGATCAAAAATGCCTCAACCAAGTTTGCATAAACTTGCGGGAAATTTTACATCTAAATTAATATCAACCATAGAAAGTATCAGCCTCAAAACAATTCATATGGGAAAATCATAATAAAAATTAAAAAAGAGGATTAGAATGGGAGTTGGTTCTTATCCCAAACTATTATATAACCTTCAATAAAACATAATTCAGACCCCCTAGCCAACAGTCACAAAGCTTAGCTGTCAAATCTTGGACTGTAGACTTATCAACACTATAAAGACAAAACCATCATAAATAAAATGAACTAAAACCTAGTGAAAATGAAACCCCTATACTCTGGCTGCTTTAAAACTTAATATAATTATTATTCACAAGTCCACTGGGAGCATAAACATTTCTATAAAAGTCCAGATTCTAGGAATATTGTACTGTAATATGATTAGGTATCCTTTCTCAGAGAGATCATATCCCAATACTGCCTTTTGCTATGATTTCTTCAGCTCTGAAAATAATCAACTTTGTCATGGGTAGATACCTACTCCATGTGATTTACCCCTCATTCAAATCATATAAAGACATGCAGAGTAAAAAACAGTTAAGACTAAAAATCCCATTTGTTTCTTAAAGGGAATAAAACTCCCCTCTTCAAATCAAATCTAGTATAGAATATCCATTGTATTTCCACTTTTATAGTAGAGAGCTGCTTTACGACTCTTGAAGCCAGCCCATCTGTAGCCATTGCAATTTTCAAGACCTTGTTTTTCCTGCATGAACTCCCAAATTAGCAGAACTGTGATGTAGTGCAGGAAACTGGAAACCTTCTTCTTAATAAGAGAGTGAGTTAACAAACAGGAAAATAAAATGACACTGTGGAGACAGATCCCAATTTAAAGAGCTGACTGGGAAAATATCATGCTTTGCATCACCATCATCCTGTCTCTATCCAGCCTTGCTACAGACTCCGACTACAACTAGGTGTCAGAATCTGCCCCTACTGAAGTCACTATTTGTAGTGCCCCTGGAATCAATGGGAGAATAATCACTTTTTAGGATATTAAATTCTGTCTCCCAAAGTATCCGCCATTGCTGGAGCAGTTGTGACCTTAACTATAATTTCAGCCATATCTAAATCTGCTGCATGCACACTTATACCATTCAGCCTTCCAGAGGGGAAGTCCATACTCAACATAAAAATTGGCAAAGTGATGAAAACTGAAGAACATAAAACCATTACTTTTTACTCTATGTGCTTTCTAATTTCTTAGTCTGCTTTCCCATTTGTTCCTGACTGGACCCCTCCAAGAACCCCAAAATAACAATATTATATAGAAGTCTTTAGAATTAAATTACAGGGGGATTTTCAATAATCTGACTCTCACTGTCCAGTTTGGAATTTGGTTTTGACCATTTAATATTACATTGTAAAATATTGGGACACTGACTGGAGGAGCTCCTCATACTGAATTCCCAGCGCCACTTGCTATAGCACATTATGCTACCATCTTCCAGTGTATGTTTTTGCCAGTGCACAGTCAGGTAACCATAGAAAGAAAAAGATCCAATTATCAGTACATGTCCCATGTTCCAAATTTAAGCGGCATTTATTTATTTATTTATTTTATGTTAGGATGCACATCATTGGGAAAGTTGCCTAAATATATAATTTAATTCCACTTTTCTGATTCAAAGAAGAAAGAGGATTTCCCAGTATTTGCTGGTATTATTTTTTAAATTTCAAAGAAGACTGTCTATTGATATTAATTAAATGACCTTAAAGCTTTCCGACACAAGAACACTGCAGGATTAAGTTTATCCATTGATTTTTCCTCCAGTTCCTTTCACTTTCCTGCAAAGAAGTTCTAAATATGTGACAGACAGGGATGCCTTTAAAAACTACTTTAACAAAAGCACATAAGCTGTAAAGCATGACTTTTTTAAAAAGGACTTTATCTCGTGAGGTTATTAAATATAAAGGTTGATTAATATAAAAAGGCTATAACAAAATGGCAGTCCAGGACAGCTCTAATATCAACAGTAAATTGGGTCATCTTTGATGCTGCTTCAGAAGGCTGATTACAACCAGGGATAAAGTCCCCAAGTGATTAACGTAACATTTAATTTGGTAAAGCTGTTCACCTGTTTTTTGGCTTTTCCTCTAGGTGGGTTTAATTACCTTTTCTTTTGAAAGTTGAGCCCAGCACATCTCCCAGCTGATACATATTAACATGTATCTAATTACTCCCAATACATTCCAGTGAGCTCTTGGCCACAAGTCAGCTGTACAGAGCCTTGGTAAAACTCTCACCCAAGGGTTTAAATCCAATCATTGTTTAAAATGATTTTTTTCCTGACACTAGCATTTAGTTTAAGAAAATTCATTTATGCTACCACAGTATTCATGCAATCGTGGCTTTTCTTGGATGGTGAGAACTACAATGTAGTAATATATAAATTAAATAAGGGAAAGAAGAATAAGATTACTGGTTGTTAAAGTTCAATAATATCAACATTTATCAATAATAACAATGTAATCAAACAGGCTCTCCTGAGTGACTATATTCTCCACAGGGATCGCTCAGGCTAGAAGTCTAAAAAGATGAATGCGTAGTTGATCTTCACCCTGCAATATATATGATATTCTGTGGGTAAAAGAATTTCCTTCTCCATTTTTCCTGCAGCTCACCAAAAGAGTTATTCAATTCCAACCTCAGTCACATTCCACAAAAATCCATTAATTTCATATCCTTTCCTTTCAGAATCCTCATTCATTTCCTCCCACACCAATCACAGAACCTCCTGAACCATTGCCATACATTCCCTTCTCAGAACTTCAGGGAAGATTCCCTTGTTGGTTCCACTACCTGGCATTAATAACTCACCAAAACAAATGTTGTGGAGGTGGAAGTTCTTTGACCTCTGTTGATAGCTATGGTGGTAGGGGATTGTCCTGCAGCTGTTGACCCTGGAGTCAGGAACAGTTTCTCTCCAGTGATAGACAGAGACGATGGTTGGGGATAGATGTCTGCTGGTTCTTGAGGTGAGGGACTCTCCTCTACCCAATAATGGTCTCTCCTAGCCAGTGACAGGTTGAGGTAGAGGATGGGTCTCCAGTGAATGGTGGGGGCTCCAAGGCCTGCCTCTGCTGGTTCTTCAGATTTTAGGACAGGGCTGGAGAAACAGGCACTGGTATCAAGAGGTGATCTGTAGTTCTAGCAGAATATTTGCACTGTTGGAGTAGGTGATGAGGGGGAAGAATAGACCCCATGAGGCATCTTTCACATTTTCTTTGCAATACTGGTAGGCGATGCAGTAATGATATTCCTTCCTCTTTTTTTTTTTTTTTTAGCAGCTGCTGGGGATATGACAGTGGGGGAAAAAATCAACATCTCAGCAGCTGCCTAAATAATCAGTAGTCTCAGAAAAGGGGAAAACAATCTTACTAACATGAGGGAGAAAACTGCTTTTGTTTTGTTCCTCAGGCTTGGGGAACAATTTCACCACACCCTTCAAAATCACAACCCGGTTTGTCCACCATGGTTATACTAGTGTGCACAGAGTTTCATAATTTTGGGGAGGTTCACAGAGATACTTCTTTAATTAATCCCTTAATTAATTGATTTATTTTATAAAAAGAGTCGGATGGAATCTTTTATTTCCTCCTTACTCCCCTGCCCAGCGACCTGATGTAGAAGGGAGCTCAGTTGCTTTTTCCTGTCAGCCTTCACAACCAATTTACATCTTCACAGCGAAACAGACTAGAGACATTACTATGATTTTTAAAATGAAAGTTTAGATTATCCTTCAGCAGAACAATAGACTGCTCTCTTAGCAAAGGGTGTGTATGAGTCCCTATGAACCCCTTCTGGTTCATCAGCGCTCTGCGGTATTTTACATTACTAAGAGCAAGGGCTATGGTGAATGAAAGTCCTGGAGGCTCCAGTTTTCCTGAGGCTGCACAGACTTGTGCAAAAATTGTGACCTAGGTGTATTTGGTATTGAGCCTGAGCCCAAGGGATCATTTCTTAAAAACTAAAGGAGACTTCCACACACACACAAAATAAAATTTAAAAAAAAATCAGTAATATTAATTTATTCATGCACAGCTTTTGAGGACCTGCTATTTTTGGCTAAAGGAACTCAGGAAGACCCTGAAAAAGCTTTGGGAAAGGATTATTAAATTACTAGAGAAATTCAAAGTAGGCAAATGCATTAAAGGATCAGAAAATAGAAATCGGACAGAAGTTCTAGAGATGAGCCCAAACCAAAACCACACATATGAATATCCCCATCTGTTGGAAGTCATCTGAATTTTGCAAGTTACCCAGTCTTTGTAACAGTGTGATGCTCCAGGAGTACTCAGAGTGCTGAGGCATCTCTCTACCACCTGCCCTTAGCATGGAGAAAGCTTGTCTGTGTCTGCTGTAGATCAGCTACATGAAACCAGCCTTCTCTGGCAACACAAGCACTGCTTTCCAGCTCCCTGAAGATCTTGTTCTCTCTGTATAGGTATTGACGGGCACACACCAACCCCCTGTAATGTCCAGTCACTTATCCATAGAACACTCACAGAATTACTAGGCCTGCAACTCTTAACGTAACAGTACACACCAACTTGTAAGATTTAACTCAACACCAACACATTGATTAATACCAGAGCACTTAATATGTTTATAGTGAAAACAAGAATAAGTTTATTATCAAAGAGCAGAGATTCAAGGGAGAGTGAGACTATTGGAAACAAATGGTTACACATAAAACAAAATCACAATACGCTTTCTAGAGACTAAACTAAGCTAACAAGTTGCCCCTCTGTCTAAAGAAGGTTATTTCACCCAGAGTCCTCTCCAGTGCTTTCAACAAAACATGGATGAGAACTCTCTTTCATGAGTGTCCTTTTACTTCCTTGGTGAAGGATGCCAGGGTATTCTCTTTGTCCCCAAATAAGAAAAAATCTTTGATGTGCACCTCAAGATAGGCTTGCCCATATCAATTGCCCCAACCAAGACTTGATTTTTCCTGTTATTTTTTCTATTTGAACTTTTTATGTATAGAATCACAAAAATGTAGAACTGGAAGGGATCTCATTAGGTCATGTAGTTCAGTTCCCTGCACTGATGGGATTAAGTAGTATCTAGACCCATTTCTGATAGGTATTGACAAAACCTGTTCTTAAAAAATTCTGATGACAGATATTCCACCACCTCCCTAGGTAATTTGTTCTAGTGTTTAACTACTTATATGGTTAGGAAGCTTTTCCTAATGTCTAATCTAAGTCTTCCTTGCTGCATTTTAAACCCACTATTTCTTCTCCTGTCCTTAGTGGTGAAGGAGATCAGTTTATAATAACCTTTATAATAATCTTTCATGTACTTGAAGTTGAGTATCATGCTCCCTTCAGTCAAATCACAGAAACTCATTCTTTTCTTCAATCTTTCTTTTTAGGTCATGAATGTACCTACTAGACTTAGATGATTCTTGTAACCTCCTGGAACCTCCTCTGTACTTCTTGCCAGTTGTCATTATTATGTTCCTTGGTCACAGACAGCAGAATTAGGAGTTCATATCTGAACATCCTGAACTCAAATTGTTACAGGCCTGGCAGATAGTTTACCCATCACAGATAGTTACCAGGCTGTTATAACTTGATCCATCCTATTGCGCCCATATGTGTTCCAGTCAGTTGAATCTGGGCAGAGTCCAGTCACTGTCTCTAACTCTGGGCCTCTAGGGGACACTCCTGGGTGCAGTCTCCATTGATCCCCCTTTTTTGGGACATGGGATTCCACAACTCAATGATCCTAGGCCCTGAGACCAGTGCCAAGCCCCTGAAGCCATCCATTAGTTGATGAATGCCTCTGCTAGAGTTCACCTATATATAGACTCTGAAGTACAGTTTAAATCTCTAGGAACACATGGCAGTCAAAGCAAAGAACACAGACTTTGCAAAGGAACTTCTTAAATACGTTCACATATCCTTTTCTCTTGGATAGCATACGAGAGTTACAGATCTATGCAACAACAACAAACACACAAATGCAATTTCCCTTGTCATCAGAGTCCTCGCCACTCCTGAGAGTTTGCAGTTTTAGTTAGTGTCCTTGGGGGACAAAGCTCTTCCTGCTACTTCTTCTCCAGCTGAGTCTTCTCTTCTGCCCATGGAATGATTGTTCCTGCTCATAAAAACAGTCTTGATCTTGAGCCCTCAGTTGAAAACCCCATGCCCCAGCCATGCTGAGTTCATGTGCACATCACTTCTAATACACAGAAGGCTGTAAAGCAGATAAGAGTAATTAGAAAAAGTCATCTGGTTGACTGTACCTATACTATTTCTCTACATGGTCAGAAGTCCCTCCCTCTTCTCCAGTCTTGTTAATAAATAAATTTGTTAGTCTTTAAAAGTGCCACAGGACTCCTTGGCTATGTCTACACTGGGGAATTTAGGTCGACTTAAATAAGTTGACTTTAATAAGTCGACTTTAAGTCGACCTTATTAAGTCGACTTAGAGAGTCCACACTGGACTCCTAAGTCGACTTAAAGTGGGCCTTACTAACTGGACTTAGAGAGTCTACACTAGACTCTCTAAGTCGACTAGTTCGGTCCAGGGAGAGTCAGCCCCGCATGGGGCTGGCTCTCCCCGGGGTAGCAAGCCCCTGAGCGGTCTGGGGGAGAAGGGAGTGTGGAGCTCCCTTCTGCCCCGGACCACTCGGCTACCTTCTGCTTGGGACTTCTCAGGTCCCAGGCAGAAGGGAACCCTTCTAGCTGGAACCGCTTGGGTCCCAGGGAGAACTTGGGTCCCGGGGATCCCTGGGAGGCCCGGGGGCTTCCCCAAACAGCTGGAGTGCCGGCAGCAATTGCCTCCCCAAGCTTAAGTTGACTTAATTTACAAGTGTAGATGCACCCTCAGAGAGGTGTCTGACATTTAGATTGGTCATGAATCTATCTCCACTAATTTCCTCCACACAAGAAAATTTAATGTTGACACCTCTACTTATTGTACTGAAATTTTTAAAAAAAGTTGTCCCAGTATCATGACTGTGTTAACCATCATTGCCAATGATGCCCTGGCATTGTGATGTGAGAATATAGGCAACACAATGTGAGCATGAGGTACACAAGGGTTTTCCCTGTCTAACTTAAATGAGAGCTTTTAATGTTCTGCAAATGAATCTGCGAGGACTGGGAGGTTGGCTGTTTCAGTTAGGTAGGACTGGAAAACTGGTACCTGGGAAGGTTTTAAATTCTTGTTATTTGGAAAAAATATGTGAGACCTGTGATAGGAAGAGTTCAGGGCACCTTTCAGGCAAAGAGCAGGAGGTTAACTGGGAGGGAGAGTGCTGGAGCTTGATTTGGGGCTCCTACAGTAGATGTGACAAGCTGACATGTAAAATTACTGTAGATTTATTCTGGTGAGAGTGTGATCAAGTTAAAGGGTGACTTGATCACAGTCTGTAAGAACCTACACGGGGAACAAAGCTTTAGTAATGAGCTCTTCAATTTAGAACTATAGCAAGATCCAATGAATGGAAGATGAAAATAGATAAAGATAGACGCTTCGAAGAATCTGACGAAGTGGGATTTTCCCCCACGAAAGCTCATGTGATAAATAAATTTGTTAATCATTAAAAGTGTCACAGGACTCCTTGTTTGTTTTGCTGAACTAGACTAACATGCTACCCCTTTGGAATCAGATTTTTAGGTCACACCACCTGGAAGGAAGCGAAACCCTGGGGATTTGGACCGCCCTTGTGCCATCCCAGAAGGGAACCTAATGTATTAGATTTAAAGCCATAGGCTTTTATCCTCTTCCTTTGTATACAGATCCAATGCTGTCACTGGGGCATGGCAGGCTCACAACACCCCCTTATGAGGTATGAGCTCTGTAGGGTTATAACTTTCAATATCTATGTAGCCTGCACAATAGACTTCAAAGAAACTTCAGACAGACATACTAGCCTCTTCTTTGGTTTTAGTTATGTTGAGTAACCAATCATTGGGAAAGTAAGAGGATACTAACATCAAGACCTTCTCTTAGAACTCTCCAATTCCCCACCCATGTACTGAAACTGTGGCAAGAAATTTCCAATGCTTTTTCCCAATGATCTTGATGCTTGTGTCTCTCTAGGAATATTAGTAAAGGAGATGTGTGTTTGTGAACAAGTGAGGCCTGATCCTCCCCTTACTTAAGCTGATTTGATACCACTCTGACACCAGGAATTTCAAGGTACATCAATGTTAATGGGATCAGATTTAGGTTCAAAGTGTCTGCTTCCAGTTTCTTCCCTCTCCTTGAACACTGTTAGACCTATAGAGCACATATGTACAAAAGAGAGGAAAGAACAGAAGATTACTTCTACTTAAGAGTGCCCCTGACTGCTCCCCTTAACCTCTACCCCCTCAATATATATATGCCCAACACCACATATGTGCACAAAACAGTGAGAGGATCGGGGGAACTTTCTCCACTATGCCTGGGGATGTGGCACCGTGTTAAGGTCACTGTTTCTCAACAACCAGTCTGTGGATGGCCACTGGTGCCTGAAGTCTCCCTGCCACAGATTAAGAAGCCACAAGCTGGGCGTGGTGTCAAAAAGGTTGAGAAACATTGCTCTACAGCTACTGTTATTGCCAATGTTCACCCACACAGAGGATATAAGGTTGGTGTGTGGATATAATGCACCTTTCAAAGGCTAGAAGAGTTGTCACTCCAGCAAAATTGGGCTTATAAATTTACTCCAATTGTGAGGTGAACTGTAAAAAGAGAGTGAAAGTAAATAAAATGTCACAATGACCTTTAACAACAAATGTTGATGGAAAAAGGCACAAAAGTGAGACAGATGAAATTAGTCCAGACAAAAAGGCCTAACAAGATAACTCAACAGAGTTCTGTGGCACTTTTAAAGACTAACAGATTTATTTATCGCATGAGCTTTCGTGGGAGAAAATCCCACTTTGTCAGACTCTTTGAAGATGGGAAACTTACAGAATGGAAGGAATACTCAGTTGTCTTGGGGTTAAACAGGGACTATGGATTTTTCTCTCATTACAACAAGTGATTTGACCTCACCCTCCTCTATGTGCTGTTCCCCAGTGTTTAAATCCTAACACCTATTTTGATTTGCTGTTACAGCCTGACCTGATCCTGAGGCAAGGGACGGGGGGCTGGGTACTCCCCCCTCCCTCTTCCTCTTGCTGTGGCTGCATTTTCTGTATCTCCCCTTAAGTTGCTGAGACTACCCTTTTGCAATTGCACTTTGAGTATTTGCTGGTCTGTTAATCTATATCTGCTATACTATAGTCTGTGACCCTATAGCCATAGAAAAAGTTCCCCTTTGAAGTTCCCCTTTCCAAAAATTATCTAGGCTTGCCGAAACTGCTTCTCCTGTCCGGTTTCCCCCAATTTTGCTGTGATTACACTTCTGTAACTGCTGTAACTGCATTTCTGTATTTGCTGTAACTGCATTTTGGGTCGGTTGACCTATAACTGTTATGCTATGACCTGTTAACCTATAACCAATAAGAGGAACTATGTGTAACCACTCAGGGAATAGGGGAAGTATGTATGCTAACTGTCACTATACTAATGCTTAAACATTATGTTAATGAAGGGGGTATATAAAGGCAACGCCTCTATGTATTCGCACTCAGCCTTTGGAAGCGATTCCGCTGGGTCACTTGACGGCCGTCAATAAACTCTGATTGCCTCCTAATCCGGTGTCCGAGATCCTTCAGTCTTGCTTTAATCCTATGTCATACACTCCCCTGCATTTAATTTCCTCCCATTCGGTAAGTTTCCCATCTTCAAAGCGTCTGACGAAGTGGGATTTTCTCCCACGAAAGCTCATGCGATAAATAAATCTGTTAGTCTTTAAAAGTGTCACAGGACTCTGTTGTCTTTCTACAATAGACTAATATGGCTACCCCTTTTGAAGATAACTCAAGTTCTCCATTAAAAACATGCCTGGTAAACAAGAGAAGTATGGAACCAGATACCAATGGACCAAAATTGTTTTGAAATAAATGAAACCATATTGATTAATAAAATAAATTGATATAGATAGATAGATAGATAGATAGATAGATAGATAGATAGATAGATAGAAGGACAGGCTATTCCATCCACCAATCTTTTTAGAAGGACTTAAAAATAAGCCTTTGGGGAGCATGGGTGGGAAGTGGATGCTGTCTGACTGAACGAGGGGGAAGGACTGAGCTTTGCCATCAATGCTGCCCCCATCGTGATCTTGTGAGACTCTGGGATCTACACAATTAAACCTTCTTTGTCCTGATCACGTGAGATATCCTGACTAGACCAGGCCAAGAGAGGGGCCCAGGTGAAATTGTCATCTCCACCACCTCTGATTACAACTCAAATACCTCCTGGGATATGAGATTCATTCTCTCTCTCTGTTTCGCTGTCTCTGTCTCTCTCTTTCTCTTACACACACACACACAATGCATCCTTTTTCTTCTCCAACTTATTTCTTTTTTTCCTATTCCTCTCGTTTTACCTTCTGTCTAATAAGTCTCACTTACCCAACCACTATACCCATGTATAGTTTGCATCACTACTGTAAATCTGTGCCCAGAGGAGCAAATAAAAACAATACCCTATCTAGCCTAATGCGGGTACAAGTTTGCCAGGTATCAAAGTGGGTAATAAGACTATGTGCCATGCCTGTGTTTTTCCAGAAGTGAGGTTGCAAGTAAGAATCAACTCCAGAGGTAGAAACTGCACTTTATATCTTTGCTGTCCTTCTCTCTCCCTTTGGTGTGTGTGCATTTGTCTTGTTTTATTTTTTTGAAATGATCGAACTTTAACAACAACAGCAGTTCCAGATCATTTTAATTAACTTCTTCTCTTTTCCCCTAAAGGACAGTTATTAGTATTTTTAATACCATATAAAAGACTGTCATTTGAGAAATGTGGGAGTGGGGGGTTCCTTCTAAAATCTCTCTTCATCTATGGGGACAGGGAACAAGGGATGTTGATAAAATAAAAACCTTATTTAGTACTTGACATTTAACATGTTTTAACTAGTTTTTCCTTCTTTTCCTGTATCTTTAATAAAGGGCTTAAAAGATTTTTAATGGTGTATATGCCATAGTGCTAGGCAGGCTGGGGTTTCTGTATACCACACTCTGAGCCTTGTTTAACATTGTTTAATGTTGGACAGTTTGAGGGTCATGTTAGCACCTTTAAGTCTCTGGGCCCATATGTTACATATAAATTAATACCATACAGCCCTTGCAAGAATTTTGCATGACTCAGCCAGAGATTCTCTTGGGGCTCCTTTGTAATGGTCAATGGCTGATAAAATAGGCAGCTGAACCAGGTTCTATATCTCTCTCCTCTCTCTCAGCATGTGTTGAGGGAGGTGGTGATTCACAGTACTTAAACAGAAGGCGCCATAGCTGAATATGGCCTATTTAATTTAAATATTTAAGAAAATTTATTGAGGCTGTTGCTCCATGAACACTACAGCTCTAAACACCACTGGTGGCTGTTTGTATATATAGACCGTGGAGACCACAGCCTCATTCCAGGTAGTCCACCAACCACATACATAGCTACACAATGCTCTTCCACTTAGGTTCTGATCAGCAGTTCACATAGCCACTTTAGCAAGTAAAAGTGCATCATCCCATTGATCTTCTTGATCCCACAGTTTGTGAACCACAATCCTATGAAGCTGCAAAACCTCTCTACACTGCGGTTGTGTTTTCACTACACAATTATATGACACAATAAACATTGGTGAAAAACTTAAAACAAATTTAATTTAATTTTAAAATTAAGAACACAGCAGATGTGGTACTGATTGTGTTATTCAGTTTTAACTATTTAATTTAAATCCTCCTTATTAGAACATAGCTCCAGCTGCACAATTTCTGCTCTGGAGAATGAGAGTGCTGTGTACACCAGGGCTATGTCTACACCTGCAAGTTAGGTTGACTTAAGGAGGCTTAAGGCGACCTAAATTACTCCCTGTCCACACCAGGCTTTCATTAAGTCGACTTAAGAAATTCCTTAAGTTAACTTAATGAAAGCTTAGGATGACCTAATAAGAACCACCGGTCAGGTCAACCTAACCCTTAATTTGACTCCTTAGGTCGACTTAAGCACAGTGTGGACATGGGTTAACCCTTAAATTGACTTTATTAAGTCAATTTAAGGGCAGTTAGGTCAACTTACTAAGTCCACATTCACGGTAACCTCTTTGTTAAGTCTACTTAATAAGGTCAACTTTAAGTCAACTTAAAATCAACCTTATTAAATTGATTTAACAAAGTCGACCTAACTTTTTCTAGTCTAGACATAGATACTGATTTTGAGATTTAGAAACAAAGAGTTGGAGAAGTTTGTAAAATCTCAGGTTGCATGATGCTCACACATCACAACTTGGAATGCCTTACATGGCTGAGTTTGGAGTTATTGCATTGTTTTCTTACTTTCATTTACATATACAAATATCTATAAAACACTAAATCTAACTGAAAAGGTAGTCATTTATTAATAAAAATAAAACAAGGTCTTTCCCCCCACTTCCTAGAGCTGATCAATAAAGCAGAAAAACCTTAAAATTGTAGCTAGACTGGATATGTCTACACTAGCAACTTAGGATGATATAAGAATGCTTAAGTTGACCTACAGAACTCCACGTCCACACCAGGCTTTCATTAAGTTGACTTAAGTGCTTCCTTAAGTCCACTTAATAACTACCATTCTTTAGGTCAACTTAACGCTTAATTCGACATGTTAAGTCCTCAGGGAGCTGCGGCTTCCTTTTGCCAGGGAACCGCGGCTCCCTTGTCCCAGGGAGCTACAGCTCCCTTCTCCCCAGGGAGCCATGGCTCCCTTCTTTTCAGGGAGCCACAGCTCCCCCAAACTGGGAGCTGTGGCTCCCTTGTCCTGAGCCACAGCTTCCCCAAGCTGGGAGCTGCGACTCCCTTGTCCCAAGCCACGGCTCCCCCAAGCCGGGAGCTGCAGCTACTTTGTCCCCAGCCGTGGCTCCCCTGAGCCGCGGCTCCTTCTTCCCCTGCCCGAACTCCCCCAGCCCCGGCTCTCCTAGCACCTGCGAGTGTGGAAGCAGTCAATCGACTTAAGTTTTTAGTGTAGACACTGTAAGTCAACTTAACAAGGTCGACTTAGTTTTTCTAGTACAGACATACCCACTGTGATACGGTGCCTATGCCCCAACCTCTTGTGCTCCAGCCCAGATGACACTGCACAGAGCTGATGTCAGCAAAGGGGCTATTGCCTCACAAGAAGGCAAGGAATGAATCAGTGCTTATGGGACTATAATTGCAGCTCTATCTTCATCAGCCAATGTCACTGTTCCAGCAAAGATGGGTGCAACAAGGAGTCCCGTTGCACTTTTCAACACTAACAAATTTATCGCATTTAGCTAGTCTTTAGTTTGGTTAGTCTGCTAGTCTTTAAAAGTACAGGATTTCTTGTTTGTTTTGCTGAACTAGACTAACACAGGCTACCCCTTTAGAACTTGTTTCAACATGCACCCCCATTCATCCCCGGGAAACAAGTCATGGTTAAAAGACACAATCTTTCAACTTCAATCATTAAACTAACCTCATAAACTAGTGAGCAGAATTTGTTCCTTTTATTTACGAATCAGTTTTTTCTCTGCTTAAAGAGTCTACCCTTTTTGGTCATGAACACCTGCATTTTTAATATGGTAGATGGTTATGACAATATTATAGGTTTGCAATATAGTCTATAATCATAAGAATCTGATGGAGCTATTGCATTACTGAGTCAGCCGTCACATGGGATTGCAGTAACAGCTACCGCATACTCTGAGTCTAGACATGCTTGTCAATTTGCTATGTCTTATCTACTTGTATTCAGAAACACGTGACCTTGAAGTCCGACTACTAGTTAATTTGAATGCTTCTTTGCTTCAGTCAGATGTCTTGATCTGCAAGTTTGACTCTGTAGTAACTAGTCACAAAGAAGCCAAAAGCTTTTGGATGATGGATGCTTTAATTTTATATATATATATATATATATATATATATATATATATACACACACACACACACAAAACTAAAGAATTTACACCTCCATTTGTGACGTAGAGGGAAATGGTGTCGTAAAAAAGCATGGATTAATTTTTGCACGTCTTTCAGATCAGTAAAATTTCTCCCTCATATCCATGACCTCTACAATACTGTGACTGTTATTTGATATCCATAAAATGGAGAATGCTTATGCCTTGAAATGACGATAGTTCTTTGATGCAAGATAACTTAGGAGCTTTTGTTACTTCTATGTGTGTTCAACAAAGCAGTGCTCCCCAAGGAACTGTTTGTTTGGTACAATACTTAACCATCTTGAGAAAAAGCCAAGAGCAGTTCAATGCTGCAATAAAACCAATAATTTCTAAAGACTTTGAAGGCATTATTACTATTATAAACCATAATTAATAGTGTAACTGCAATATTATTTAAATTTTTATTTTCAAGAGGGACTACAACACAGCTGTATGTATGCCAAGAGACTGCATTAACATTCATATTGCTCAATTGCAGTAAAAAATACAAATACTATGAAAGAAAGTTAGACTTTTCCAGCACTTGAATACTTACACTAATCAAAGTGGAAATATGAAACAATATGTGTTTATTGTAGCATCACACCAGCAATGCTGCAGTTAAGGTTGAGTTGGCACTTTCATACATTTTCAGTTACTCTTAACTTCCACAAAGAATTATGTTTTCAGCTGAAATGTCTCATGTTTGGTATCAGCTTAGAAGTGAATTATTTTATAATTTCATAAAGGTATGTTTGGTCATATTCTGTTACCAGCACATAAAAAAGGGGGTTAAAGAAAAAAGTGTTTTTAATTGACAACATTTCCAAGCTTTATCTTTTACCTGGATAATGACAAATCATTTTTCATGTGTAACTGGAGCATGCATAGATCCTGAACAAGAACCGGCATTTTTGCCTATTTAAATAAACTCGGTTTTGAAATTAGACAAATTATAGCTATTTGAAAGTTGTATACCAATCATGCTCATAACACATCATGTGTCTCTCTGAACATCTGCAGTTGTGAATATTTGAATTTGCAGACATACCCGCTCACAAAAGTATAGTTATTTAAATGTGATCCAAAGAAGAGGAAAAAGAGAAAAGTATTCAAATGAGAGAGAGTAAAATCGTTAGACATTAATAATGTATCACATAGCATGTTGTATATAACTCTGTTGGGTTTGGTCCTTTTCTTCAGGATGTGCTTGTGAAGCAATTAGCACTGAGTAAAGTATGTTTCTGAGTAATGACAAATAGATATTGGAGGGAGGCTGGAAGACTGAATACCAGATGTGGATAGAATGGACTTCTCATTGGGAATGATTTGGCAGTGGGAGTGGGAGATCCTGTGTGCTGTCTTTGAGGGCAAACAGGTTTGGAACAGTATAATTTTTTGTTATTTTTTCTGATTAAAATCTGTCTAGAAAAAGAAGGCTTTCTTTCTTATCTTCTATCTTGCATAAAATCCAGTAATTATGCCTAACACCTTCTTGATGGGTTACATATTGTAGTATAACAAAAAAGGAATCCTGTGGTACTAATAAAGACCAACAGATTTATTATTGCATAAGATTTCATGGGCACTTTATCAAATGCACAAAATGGAAAATGTGGCATATTAGTTGTATATATACGTACAGAGAAGGGTGGATGACAAAGTCAATTCAAACAGATTCAGAGGGATAGTCTGCTAGCCTATCTCAGCAAATCAAACAAGCTCTTTTGATTCAAACAGTGTGGAAGAGGGAATGTAGAGTTGTGAACAAGAGCTGAGAAGGGTAATAGAGAGGAAATCACGTTTTGTAATGAGTTAGTCATTTCAAATTTCTATTCAAACCCAGTGTGAAGGTATATAGTTTGCACATGAACTACAATTCTGCAGCTTCATGTTGTAATCTGTTTTTGAAGTTTTTTGCTGAAGTGCTGTCATTAACATGTGTTTTACACAATTTCCAGGTAGATTGAAATGTTTCCCTACTGGTTTTTGAATGTCGCCATAATTGATGTCTGATTTGTGTCCATTTACAGTTTTGCATAGAGACAGTTCAGTACATAGCAGAGAGGCATTCTTCAGGCATGATGGAATAGATCTGCTCATCTACCAATATGGTGAATGAGCCCCTGATGGAATGGCTGATTGGTCCGATGATGATGTCACTTGAGTAGATATGTGGGCAGAGTTGGCAATGGGGTTTGTTGCAGGGATAAGTACCTGGCTTAGTGTTCCTGTTGTATGATATGTAGTTGTTGGTGAGTATTTGCTTAAGGTTGGGGGGCTGTCTGTAAATGAGGACTGGGCTACCTCTCAAGGTTCAGAGTCATAGAATAATAGGGAT
Source organism: Pelusios castaneus (assembly GCA_007922175.1). NCBI lineage: Eukaryota > Metazoa > Chordata > Testudines > Pelomedusidae > Pelusios > Pelusios castaneus. Next base: position 2,107,841 of record ML685930.1, on the reverse strand, counting down.
GGAAGGGCCCTCATAAGGTAATCTAGTCCAACCCCCTGCTAAAAAGCAGGACCACTCCCACTAAATCATCCCAGCCAGGGTTTTGTCTAACCGGGTCTTAAATATCTCCAAAGATGGAGATTCTACCACCTCCCTAGATAGCCCATTCCAATGCTCCATCACCCTCCTAGTGAGAAAGTTTTTCCTAATATCCAACCTTGACCTCCCCAGCTGTTATTTGAAACCATTGCTCCTTGTTCTGTTCTCTGTTACCCTCGAGAACACCCTAGCTCCCTCTTCTTTGGAGCACCCCTTCAAGTAATTGAAGGTTGCTATCAAATCTCCCCTCAGTCTTCTCTTCTGTAGACTAAATAAGCCTAGTTCCTTCAGTCTCTCCTCATAAGTCATGTGCCCCAGCCTCCTAATAATTTTTGTTGCCCTCTGCTGGACTCTTTCTAGTTTGTCCACATCCTTTCTGTAGTGGGGAGCCCAAAACTGGACACAGTATTCCAGATGGGGCCTCACCAGTGCCGAATAGAGAGGAATTATCACATCCCTCAATCTGCTGGCAATACTTCTACTGATGCAGCCTAATATGCCATTGGCCTTTTTGGCAACAAGGGCACACTGTTGGCTCATATTCATCTTCCCATCCACCATAACCCCCAGGTCCTTTTCTACAGTGCTACTACTTAGCCGATCGGTCCCCAGCCTGTAGCAGTGCATAGGATTTTTCCATCCTAAGTGCAGGACTTTGGACTTGTCTTTGTTGAACCTCAAGAGGTTACTTTTGGCCCAGTGTTCCAATTGTCCAAGTTTCCCTGGATCCTGTCCCTGCCCTCCAGAGTATCTATCATTCCCCCCAGCTTGGTGTCATCCGCGAACTTACTAAGCGCGCAGTCTATCCCATCATCAAGATCATTAATGAAGATGTTGAACAGAACCGGCCCCAGGACTGACCCCTGGGGCACTCCACTCATTACCGGTTGCCAACTAGACATTGATCTGTTGATTCCTACCCGCTGAGTCTGGTGATCTAGCCAGTTTTCTATCTACCTTACGATCCACTTGTCCAACCTATACTTCCTTAACTTGTCCATGAGAATCCTGTGGGAAACCGTATCAAAAGCCTTGCTAAAGTTGAGGTGTACGACATCAACGGCTCTTCCCGCATCCACAAATCCAGTCATCTCATCATAGAAGGAAATCAGGTTGGTCAGGCATGATTTGCCCTTGGTGAGTCCATGTTGACTGTTCCTGATCACTCTATTTTCCTCCAAGTGTTTCAGGATGGATTCTTTGAGGACCTGCTCCATGATTTTCCCAGGGATTTAGGTGAGGCTGACCAGTCTGTAGTTTCCTGGATCCTCCTTTTTCCCTTTCTTGAAGATAGGTACGATATTTGCCTTTTTCCAATCCACCGGGAAATCCCCCGTTCTCCACAAGTTCTCAAAGATAATGGCCAGCAGCTCTGCAATCAGTTCAGCCAACTACCTCAGCACCATCGGATGCAGTTCATCCGACCCCATGGACTTGTGCACATCCAATTTCTTTAAGTAGTCCCTAACCTGACTTTCCATCACTGAGGGCTGCTCTTCTCTCCATTCTGTGTTACCCCGTGTAGTAGCCTGGGAGCTGGCCCTCCCTTTGAAGACTGAAGTAAAAAAAGCATTGAGTACTTCAGCCTTTTCTGGATCATCCACCACGAGTATGCCTGCCCCATTCAGTACGGGACCTACACCACCCCTGATCCTTTTCTTGTTGCTGACATACTTGTAGAACCTCTTTCTGTTATCCTTCACATCCCTTGCTAGCTGCAACTCCAATTGCCCTTTGGCCTTTCTGATTTTATCCCTGCAGTCCCGAGCAATATCTTTATATGCCTCCCTCGTCATCTGTCCTAGCTTCCACTTCTTGTAAGCTTCCCTTTTATGTTTCAGCTCACAGCAGAGTTCTCGGCACTGGGCACCGTCCACATTTGCTGTTCTTTCTGCACATCGGAATGTTATCTTTCTGTGCCTTTAACAGTGTTTCTTGTAATACAGCCAGCTGTCTTGGACACCTTCCCCCTTCAGATCAGCCTCCCAAGGGATCATGCCCATCAGCTTGCTAAGGGAGCCAAAATCTGCTTTTCTGAAGCCCACAGACTTTCAACCGGCTTGTCTCCACTTTCATAGTGGAGCTCCGAGCAGTCATACAGCTCTTTTACATATAGCGCTACTCCTCCCCTCCCTTCTTCCCTGCCTGTCCTTCCTGAACAATTTATATCCGTCCATGGCAGTGCTCCACTCATGCAAGTTATCCCACCACGTCTCTGTTATTCCAATTATATCATAGTTCCTTGTCTGTGCCAGTACTACCAGTTCTTCCTGCTTGTTTCCCAGGCTCCTCACATTTGTGTACAGACACTTAAAATACTGGGCCGATTGCCTTACTTTCCCTGTCGATTCTCCCTCCTGTCACATCTTCCTCCTTGCAATTTCTCCCGGTGTCCTCCTTCCCCACTCGCCTGAGGTATTATAACTTCATTAGGAAATAAAAAACAATTATTTGATTTCCCCCCCCCCCACAGTTCCAACTACCCTCTCTTTTATTCCTGCTGTTACAGCCCCAGCACCCCTCAAGTTCCATCCCTTCCCCCAGGTCTCCCTCAGTTTCACTTACCTGTGGGCTTTGGTCACCTTCCCCCTTCAAACCTAGTTTAAAGCCCTCTTCACTAGGTAGTCCAGTCTGCTTCCAAATACGCTCTTCCTCTTCCTTGATAGGTGGAGTCCATCTCTGCTTAACAGTTGTTCTTCCTGAAACAGCACCCCATAGTTGAGGAAGCCAAAGCCCTCCTGGTAACAACATCTTCGCAGCCAGGCATTCACCTCCAAGATGCATCTGTCTCTGCTCAGTCCCCTACCTTTGACCGGAAGGATTGAGAACACCACCTGTGCACTGAACTCCTTCACCCATGCTCCCAGAACCCTGTAGTCACTTTTGATCTGCTGAGGGTCACCTCTCGCAGTATCATTGGTTCCCACATGGATGAGTACCATGGGGTAGTAGTCAGAGGGACGTATGATTCTCGACAATCCCTATGTAACTTCTCGGATACGGGCCCCCGGCAGGCAGCATAGCTCCTGAGAGGCCTTGTCAGGGTGACAGATGGGTGCCTCCGTCCCCCTCAGAGGATAGTCCCCAACCACCACAACCCAACGTTTCCTCCTGGGTGTGATGGTTGTGATCCTCCCAACCTTGGCGGTGCATGGCTTCTCCTCTTCCACCTCATCGTTCGTCTGTAGCACTGCGTAGCAGCTCTTTACCACAAGGGAGGGTGGGATGGGAGCAGGGGTGGAGCACTGTCTGCTGCCAGACGTAACCAGCTGCCAGTGTCCACCCTCTGCCTGAACCATCTCATCCTTCTCCGAGGGTGTGGCAGCAGTCTTTTGCACCTGGATAGTTTCCTCATCCTTGCATGTTTCCTAATGGATACTATCCAGGAACTTCTCCAGGGCATGGATATTCCTGAGCCTAGCCACCTCCTCCTGTAACTCTCCCACCTGCTTCCTAAGAGATTCCACCAGAAGACACCTGTCACACTGATGATCTCCCCAGCCTGACTGTCTGTGAGTGGGAATTGCAGGCCACAGTCCTTGCAAGTCCACGCCAGGATCTGGGTAGAGATATCCATGGTCAGAATGTCTGTCTGGATACAGGCACAGGCAGAGGGAGTGAGTGAGGGATAGTTCTCCAGTATCTTTGTCAAATGGACCACTATCAAGATAAACCCTGTATGAACAGACTATGTACAGCAATAATGAAACAAACTTTCTACTGATCCATGTAACTGTATAAGGGGTGTGTCTACACTTACTTAAGTCTACTTAATTTACTCCGCGTCTACACTGGGCTTTCCTTAATTTGACTTAAGCTGCTCCTTACGTTGAATTAAGGAAAAATTAGTTTGAATTAATAACACCTTGTTTTAATTCAAACTAGTGCTTAAGTCGACTTTATTAAGTCGACTTAAGCCAGTGGAGATGAGGAGTAGTGCCTAGGTGGACCTTTTTAAGTCGACTTAAAATGTTAAGTCGACTTAATAAGGTTGAAAAGGGGCCACATCTACACTTGAAAAGTTAAGTCCACTTCTGTTAAGTTGACTTAATAAGGTCCACTTTAAGTTGACTTAAAGTGGACCTTATTAAGTCGACTTTATAAAGGCAACTTAACTTTTCAAGTGTAAACATAGCCAAGGTGATTGCCCTGTCCTTGGCTTCCTTTTTTCTGCCTCCATCAGGAAGTATGTCCAAAGAAACCAAAGTCTGCATTGAGAGTCTATAGGGACCTTCTTTTTTTTCAAAGCCCCTTGTAAATGTACTGATGAATTAACACACTATTAAATAAAACTAACAAACTACAACAAATACAATAACTTTTCAGGCTGCTTTAACACAGCCTTAACACGTCTCAGTCAGTCTCTTATAGCAATTCCGCAACCTTCCCAATCTGCCATATGGCAAATGCTCTTTAAGCGAGTCCAGTTGGTAACAGACTCTTCCGTCTCAACATTAATAATGAGGTCACTTTTTGAACTGCAGTATTGCCAACATCAAGAAATCTCATGAATCAGGTCCTAAAAATACCCCTAAGATTGGTTCTGCAAATCATTTCCAGAGAAGTAGCCCTGTTAGTCTGTGTACAGCAAAATCAACGAGAGTCCTGTGACTAACACATTTCTTTGGGCATGAGCTTTTGTGGGCACCCTTTGTCACATCTGTCAAAGTGGGCTGGAGGCCACAAAAGCTTATGCCTGAAGAAATTTGTTAGCCTTTAAGGTGTCACAGGACTCTCGTTTTTTCCTGCAAATCATGAGATTTAAAAAACTTCTTTGAGCTCTGTATTTCAGTTTATCTTTCTAATTCCCTCTTCTTTTCTGGTGATGTATCTATAATAATTTAAAAGCCATCTTTTAAGGTACAAATGGCTATTTGCGGTTGCTCAAATTGAGATTCGGTTAATGATGGAGGCACAAATATATTTAAGGAGCATTAGAATGGAGAAGTTGCAAGGTGTTTGTTTTACTTGGCTTAGCTGTAAGTAGCAGGAGAGTCATATCAATATAACTGTCTTGAAGTATAATTGCAAAGCACCCTCTCTACGTATCAAATTCTCCAATTATTTTTCAGTAAAGATTTATATGAGCTGTAAAGATCTTTACATGCAACAATATCTTGGCAACACAACCACCTTTCAGGGCTTTCTATATTTCAGTAGTGATTTTATTATAATCCCTCAAGGTTATTTTTAAATAATTCAGTTATATTCAAAGTATTTCAAAAATAACTTTATATCATTCTTAATTTATATATTTTGATATCTACATAGACATATTATCCAGTACGTAGAATACATTTTTATGGTTTTTATTAAATCTCAATTAATTATCCAAATATCTAAAAATAATTCATTTTAATTTTAGTTATTCTTCCCCCCCCCCCCCCCCAGCCTCCAGGACTTCTCCCCTTATCTGAACCCAGCAGCACCTACCTATTTCAACCATTAATTAAGCCCCTCCCATCAGTTCTCATTCTTGCAGTTCAGCCCTATTCCAACCTCACTTTTGCTCCTCCTTGGGTTCTTCACCTTTCTTCAGGTCTGGGGGGTTGCAGAGGGATCTCCTCTCATCTCCTCTTTCCCAGGCTGGGCTGCTGGGCCCTTTGCTCCTTTCTTCTCTCTCCCATCCTGTGAGAACATTGAGAGTGGAGGGGAGATGCTGCTCTGGCTTTCCACAGTGGGAGCTGGAGCATCTCACTTCATAATGAGTTGGGCTCCAGAACGCTCTGAAATCCCACCACTTGTGCTAAAAACACAATGGTTGGCAATATGGGGATTGTTTCGGCCTGTGTGTTTGCTCTCACTTCACTTATCTCCATCAAGTTCTCAGGTACTTGAGCAGATGCTTATGATTTTTTCATAAGATTTTGCTTTTGTCAGCGATTGCTGACTATGAGTGAAATGACTCCTCTTTGATCACTGTAGCTTTGACAGGCCAACCCATCTAACCAAATTCTCACAGAATCTTTGGTTTCTAACTCTGGAAGGGATCTTATACCTTTATTGTAATATTTTGTCTGCTTGTGCTTCCCCAGTCGTTTCCTCTCTAGCACAGGCTCCTTAATCATCCTTTTGTTGTTGTCCCATATCTGATAACTGAGCACTTATATGTCTGTTGTAGAGGAATTCATCAGATGATCCTTGATGCTGAAGTGGTGTAGCTTTATAGCTGGGTAGTGTTAAACATGGCTCTTTTCTTGTCTCCATTACTTTTTGTGTGTGAATTGTTCACTATACATATTCATAAGGGGAAGGTGAAAATATTATTTGTGGAGAGCTGAGTAAAACTTAACAGCTACCTGCAGGGAGCAACAGTTGGAGGGGTGAGCTGGAGACCAAGCCCAGAGGGGTTAGGTTAGACAGTGACCCCATTCAGTCACACATGGACCCCAGACAGCAGCAGCTCCTGTCCTGCAGCCACAGGTCTGGGCCCAGGGGTTGCAAAGTGAGCCCAGCTGGCCCTGCACTCACCCCAGGAGGCAGGGATGGCCTGTGCCTGGCTCTCTGCTCCAGCTCATTGGCTCTTGCTGCTAGGAAGAGTCCTTCAGCATCACATGGTGCAAATTGGTGCTTCCCCCAGAGATGGACATGCATATAGGGAGGTAGTTGGTGAACTGGGTTGATAGATTTGAGTGGAGGTTAACTCCATTTTGCCTAGCCCCTTGCTGCCTATGTGCATATTCCACATTCAGGGGTTCTGAAACTTTTTTTGCTGGGACCCCCTTTGAAAATATTTCTGGTTGTTATAAACCTCCAAAAAAAGTGATGACCTAACCCATATATTCCATCATTATTGTCATGCACAGGGACTGACAGCTGGCGACCCCTCCATAATAACCTCGCGACCTCCTGAGGGGTCACAAGCTACAGTCTGAGAGAACCCCTGATTTTTATTTGGTGATATTTGAGACTAGATGTCTTATGCTGAAAGTCATACAGTTGAGCACAGTCCAGGAATTCCTGTTCTTAGAATCCCATGGAGTGCAAATACAGTTTTAATGTCCCTGACAACTCTTGCTGCTGTTGTATCTTCAGGTGTGACCACTAGGAAATGAGGAACATAATCCATTATAATGAGGTAATCATGTCTTCATAGGCTGAACATGTCAGATCTGATTTTGTCCCATGGAATTACAAGTTATTCATACAGTATCACTTGTTCTTTCTGCTCAGAATCTCTGTGCCTCTGTCATGTTCCACTCCTGCTCTCTATTCATTTGATGTCACTATTCATATAAAAAATCTGTGTGCTATTCTCAGGGCACTAAGCATTGTGCTCTTGAGAGGATACCATTGCTAAGTCGCATCCAGGTTGAAACTCCATTTCATAGTTCTGTATTTGCAAAAGTAGTCATTATATCCTTGATGATGTGTCTCTAAGTCAGTTATTGTATGATCTGTTTCTGGTTAGAAGCTACAGCCATAGAGAAAGTAATGAAATCTTGTACATTCTAATACCTGACCCGGTTTCACCTTTCAATTATGCATACATCCCTGTGGCCGTCATAGCTCTAAATGCATGAGACTGGCAACCAACCAGTTCTATGACACTGTAATAGTACTGCTTCCAGCCCTCCTTTTGAGGCATCTGTGAAGAATTTGATGTCTTTTAATGATCAAAAAATTGCAGCTGATGTCAGAATATACTATAAATCATTATGTCTTCCATACTTTGGCATCCATTCAGTGACCTTATAGTGGAGATACCTAACTACATAGCTCACACAACTCACCTAAGGTATAAACGTGTTGATATAATTCAACGTTTAGCAGCTTTTGAATTCCATTTTTAAAAATCGTTGTCTCAGAATATGCAGTATTGCCTGAATCTCTTATTAGAGTATTTGATAATGTTCACAGAGAAGCCCTCTGGAAGATCTTGCAACACAATGGAATTCCAGCAAAAATTGTTAATTTGATGAATGCTTTGTAAGATGAGTCTGCATGCTGCATCAGAACAGAGAGTGGTGATAATGAATGGTTTAGAATTGTTACTGGTGTAAGATGGCTTGTGTACTATCCCCACTTCTCTTCTGTACTGCCACAGACATTGTGCTGAAAAGAGCAATGGCTGCCGACAAGGACAGTATTATTGTTTGGGCAAGAACTAAGTTGTGGGACTTAGATTTTGCAGATGATACAGTCAGAATGGGCACCAACTTAGATGGAATGAAAAGACTTTTTACCAGTATTAAAGCAGAAGCTTCTAAAGTGGGGCTTCACATCAATGCCCAGAAGACCAAGACAATGGAGACAGGAGGACATGAGGTCAATACTGGTGGAGGCATGACTGATGGAGTTAGAGTATGAAAGAGTAGACTTTGTTATCCTGGCAATAAGCTGTCTGCTAATGGTCAGGTCACTAAAGAAGTGAAGGCACGAACTGGTAATGCCAGTGGATCAATTTCCCATTTGAGAAATATCTGGAAGAGTAAGATACATCTTACACACTAATGTGAGAATGTCCTTCCAATGCTATTGCTCACATTAAAACTGTGGCAGATGGTAAAAATACACAACAGGAAACTGACTGCATTCCGCCAGCATTGTTTAAGAAAAATCTTTGGCTGTGTCTACACTAGCAATTTAGGTCGACTTAAGGACTCTTAAGTCAACGTAAATTACTCTCTGTCTACACCATACTTTCATTAAGTTGACTTAAGAAATTCCTTAAGTTGACTTAATGAAAGCTTACGTCGACCAAATAAGAACTGCCCATTAGGTCGACTTAAGCTTTAAGTCAACTCCTTAAGTCAACTTAAGGACGGTGTGGACGGGGAGTAACCCTTAAGTCGACTTTATTAAGTCAACTTAAGGGTGGGTAGGTCGATTTAACAAAGTGAACTAAGTTGACTTAACTGTAAGTGGACTAAGTCGACTTAAAAAAGTCGACCTAACTATTTCTAGTGTAGACATAGCCTTTGGAATTAATTGGCAAGATCATGTGACCAGTGTGGAAGTGCTGTGCTGCCTGGGTCAGCGGACGTTGTCCTCAGTAATTAAACAGAGATAGCTACAGTAGTTTGACCATGTCATCAGGATATGCCTTGACAGAAGCACAAGGTACATATTAGATTGTATTCCACCTGGAGGGAAGAGAAGGCCTGGAGGACAAAGAATGATTGACTGCAGGATGCTTGAGAAGGATGCTGCCTTCATGGAGACAAAGAATGATGAAGTCAATCATCTTGCTCTGGGCAGACAGCAGGGGGAAAAGTGAGTTGCCTCAGGTGCCACTAGGCACAGAACATTGAAAGTCTAAGAATCTCTGATCCATTGAGCAAGATTCCTTTTGAGATCAGTTTTTCCAGCTGTTATTTTCATTGTTTGAAATAAACATTTGGCCTTATTCACTTTACGGTTACTAGCTCTGGCTATTTCCATTGCTCTTTTCAATCATTCCTGCTATTCACTGGCAGACCTTCCATAAATCATTCTCTCAGTGTGATGGGGTTCAAGTCCAAACCTGGCAACACTGCCAAGTAGTAATGGTCTGGGCTGCGATGCCTTGTGGAATAAGGCAGTGGCTGGGGCTAGGGTAACTTGGGCTTGCCTTGCTTCATTAGATTCTCACCCAGAGCCCTATGAGTAATAGTTCAACTATGCAGCCAGGAGAGGGGGAAAGGGGAAGGGACCCTACATCTGCTCCCGGGGCTGCACAGGAGCATTTTAGCAATCGGCCAGGAGTCCAAGCCATTGCTGATTTCTGGGATGAACTACCAATTATCTTGCTTGCTGCTTTTAGCCATTCTTAGGCCTTTGCAGAAAATTTAACATAATTAGTCAAACTGGGAGAGGGGAAGACAGAGTACAAGTGAAGTAGGCCTCACTCTGTGTTCCATCTTTCTGAATATGCTGTGGCAGATGTCTGTGAAAAACAGGAAGTCAGGATATATTTTATAGCTGCAGCTCTGAGGAAATCTAGCAACTAAATTAACAACTCAAGATTGCTTGCTTAACAATTTTTTGTGAGTGACATGTCCAACTTTTTTTCTGCCCAGTGATTAATTTTGTTTGGTCAGCTATGAACACTTCTCTTAACTGGTATGTCTCCATAACTTTTGGGGTATAAGAGTCAGGTAGCAAGTCTGAGACAGCAGATCACTTCATTGAGGCACTGAAAGATCTCTGGGCACATATAGAAGAACTAGCCATCTTGAAATCTGTGACATTCACTCAAAGACTGCTTCAGACATGTGGGAGTAATATTAAGGGTACTCTAATTACCTATTGTATTGTGTTGCTTAAGGCTAATAAGGAAGACTGTGGTGAAGGTAATCCTGAAGGGGCACTGCTGGACACCGGAAGTAAAGCTTTTAAATTTAAACATTTTCTTCTGACTTTTCTTTTGCTAGCCCTGTAACAGGCAGGTGTGCTGTGTTTCCTTTTCAGTTTGCTGCCTGATACCACTGTGCAGAAACTAAAAGGGTACATCTACACTTAAAAATTAAGTTGAATTAAGGAGGCTTAAGTCAACTTAATTTATTCCGCGTCTACGCTGGGCTTTCCTTAAGTCGACTTAAATTGCTCCTTAAGTCAAATTAAGGAAAAGTTAGTTCAAATTAATAACACTTCATTTTAATTCAAACTAGTGCTTAAGTTGACTTTATTAAGTTGACTTAAGCCAGTGGAGATGCGGAGTAGTGCCTAGGTGGACCTTTTTAAGTCGACTTAAAATGTTAAGTCAACTTAATAAGATTGAAAAGGGGCCACGCCTACACGTGAAAAGTTAAGTCCACTTCTGTTAAGTTGACTTAATAAGGTCCACT
>ML685930.1:2061561-2096594 GCA_007922175.1 Pelusios castaneus | reverse complement strand
TGACCTGATGCTATGTCATACACTCCCCTGCATTTAATTTCCTCCCACTCTGTAACTTTCCTATCTTCAAAGCGTCTGACGAAGTGGGATTTTCTCCCACGAAAGCTCATGCGATAAATAAATCTGTTAGTCTTTAAAAGTGCCACAGGACTCTGTTGTCTTTCTACAATAGACTAACACGGCTACCCCTTTGGAATTTGTCCTTCTGGAGTAATAATATGGATCCGTTCCCCTGCCTGACGCATCTGTCTCCACACATCTGCCTGTTCCAGAAACTGAGGTAGCTGATTGGGAACAGGCTGAGGGTGCTGAAGCCTGAAGTGTCCCACAAACTGTGGGTCACTCAGTTCTAACCACTTTTCCAGCAGCTCTACACCCACATTCGGTTCCATCCCCCTTCCTTGGTGTTGCAGGTGGGATGCCCGAGGACGGGCTGGGGCTAGCAACAGTTCGTTTAGGTTCGTTGCCCGGAGTGCGCAGCACCAATAACCACACCAGGGCAGAGAAGCACACTAAGATTTATCTGAGATCTCAAGCAGGCACACGGAGACAGGCACATCTCAAATCATGCGCACCCCACCCCCGTTGTAGTGACCCTTATATAGACAGGTTGTTTGCTTCAATACTTTTCTCCTTGTAAGAGGTGGAAGTACTCTCCCCCTTCTCTTAGAGAACAAACTTTGACCGATTTCCACTGGTACTTTCAAGGCTTGTTATCTACTTTGCTTCCTGAAACCGGGGGAACATCCTTATATGGTTGGTGTTATTGTGTCCCAGCTGCCTCTGAGTCTGGAGCAAAGGAGCTTCATCGGCGCTATGGCCTTCCACCCCCTCGAGTTACCCAGTGCGTGACTCCAGATGCAGCCAGGGCCATCAACACTGGGGCACCACCGATGGGTCCTCCAGAGGATTCTCCTAGCACCGTGCCCATGCCTGTGTGCGACTGAGTTTCCCCCACCCTGTATCTCCTGGGATTCTCTTCATTTTATTCATTCCAGCACACCGAGTGTACACTCCAAACAACTGTTTTGCCACCTGGCTTGGGATCAGAAATGTGTTCTCCAACCCTGCCAAATCAATTCCCAAGGTATCCCATCTCAACAGACTATACCACACAGTCACCTGGTCCTCATGAGTCAGACCCTCCAACTCCCTGTTTACCTCCACCAGCCACAACAGAAACTGATCCCAGTCATCCCGGGGTATCTTTCCCAGCCTGCCCAGCAATGCCTCTCGGTCCCTCAGGGACAAGGGCTGAATTTCTGCTTGTTCCACTACTTGGGGGAGCTCATTCCCCCAATCCGCAGTGGGAGGTACTATTCCTGTCTCCTGCAGTTCTGCCTGAGTGGCCTCCCTCGCAGGGCCAGTTACTATGGATTGCTGGCTTACAATGTCCACTGGCAGCTGCGGGTACAGTGTATAATCAAGGTACGGGGGAGAGGGAGCGTCCTTCAGTTCCTGTGGTGGGGCAGATGGTTCGGGGACCCCCAGGCCTTTACCCCCATGTTTACAACAATACAGTTGATCCTCTAAATTTGCCACTCTCCTCACCAGTTCATCCCTCTCCTGCCGAATTGTCTCATAGGACTCCTCTGTCCGGGCAGCGTCCCGGGCCTTTACACAGCCAGCACAGATTTCTCAGTTAGAATTCTTTGCTGCTCCACTATTCCCTCCAGAGCCTTAATATGATGAAGGAAATCAGCTTCCCTTTTTGCCCAGTACTCCATTCCAGCACACAGGCCTTGCAATATCACACCCTTTTTCCGATGATCCTTTACCTTGGGGTCCCCTAGCACCTCCCCCCATTCCTTTCTCAATCTCATCCCAGGTCGACCCCTGTACCTGGTATGGGCTCTGATTTTTCTGTATCGACCTGTTCAAAAACTCCACTACCCCAGCTTGTGAGAACCCACAACTCCCATCCTGAGAGCCTGCCATACCCATGTCAATCTGCTGCACAGACCATTTCGAGGGGAACTTACCTGGCTTCTACTCACTTGTCCAGAGAAGGCATCTGAGTCTTGGCACCAAGATGTTAGAGGTCCCACCTCCTGCAGTTCTTGTTCACTAACAGAGGTAGAAGCCCAAAGTCCAGTAGCAGGCAATACAATAGGTTTGTTGGGGCTGACAATCCTTTTCCAGCCTTTACACCAGTGATTCCCTTTTTCCTTTCTCCTCCTACTTCCTGTTGGACCTCAGGTTTTATAGTTTATTTTTAACCAATCACCTTTTTTACAAGTATTACCAGATAATTCTATAACCAATCCTACCGTATTGTAACATAATCCTTCACCCAATCATACCCCACCACCTTAACTGATTACAACTAAATATAAGACAGACAGAAACAATTAAGGATGCAGACAGAAGTCAGCAGAGCAATAGACACCAGGATGACCAAACAATACAAAATGTAAATTTTGTCACAAGTGTGATGCTCTTCAGGTGTTGGCTCCTTCTGACTTAATGTGCTTGGAATGTGTGGATGTGACTGCATGCTTCCCAATGTATGGCTGCCTCTGTGCTTTTTGTCTTTGCTTACTTAGCTCAAGGCCTCAGCCACTCAAGTTGATTCTTTGATTTGTAGCTAGTTAGTGATACACCATATTTAAAGAAAATCATAGGCCTTATAGGCTGGCCTAAATGTCGATAGTCTAACAACTGAATATATGGATAAACCAAATTAAATTGATAAATGGATAACACAAGTGATAATGATCTAAATACAGTCTTATTTAAAATACATCTGCGCTATATTTCTATTGCATGCTTTGGATTCATATACTCACTGTAAAGAAGGGTGCCGGTCCCTCCTAAGGGTCAGGGCAGACTGGCAGACAGTCTCTGGCCCCTCAGGCATGGCAAACCGGCAGACAGTTTCTAGGGATCAGGTAAGTGCACAGATTCTAGGTAGGGGTAAGCGCATGTGGAGTCACCCTGGAGAGGAGAGGAGGAGGGGGATGCAGACCCACCCATCTCCACAGCGTCCCAGTCCAGGGCCCTAGTCATGGCCACGGGCTTGGACATGGGGTCAGTGGGGTCCCAACTGCAACACACTGACCCACTCGTTGGCCTCAGATCGGGGTACCTGCACTCCAGTTCCTCTGGGACACTTCCTACCTCATCTCCCAGCAGAATTTGGTCGAGGATCTCTCCGTCAGTCTCTCTGGGGTAATCACCCAGGGGCAGGATGCAGAACCCCTCCATGTCATTGGGGCATGCGAGGTCTGGTAGGTCCTCCTGGAGACTGGCGAGTGGTAGCTCCTCTAAGTCATAGCCCCTCAGGCTTGGGTCACCCTCGTCAGCAGGGGGCAGCTCTTCGAGGTTGCAGGTACCCACGGCAGAGGGTTCAGGGGTAGACCTCTGAATCCTAAGGCACTGGCAGTTCTCCAGGAGTCTCAGGGACTGGAGTCTCTGGGAACACCTCCAGGTCTCCCGCCGTGGGAGGTCCCAGCCAGTCTTCAGGGCTCCAGGCTGTAGGCCAGCCACTTGGATGGACGGAGCTCTGGAGAGAGTGGAGGGGCCTTCTTCTCCTCTGGAGGCCTGGGCTGGACTGGGATCCTGGGTTTCCTACCTTTATTTTCTGTCCCATCCTCTTGGGTCTGCCTTGACAGGCAGATGTTTCCCAGCTCTGCCCACCTGGAGCATACTGCTGCTCCTTGTCAATCTCTGAGGAGGCCACATCCCCTCCCTACACTCATACCCTTTCCTGCTGATCTGATTGAGAGAGATGTCTGGTCCCTCAACTTTGGTGTGGATGTGCAGAATTAGAACTAGAGCTAAGAGCTGAAAACTAAGACTATTGATAATAATTAAATATCTTAAAACAAAAGATACTATCTAACAAAAGAAGATCAAAGTAGTTGGGGCATAACCTGGCAATACTGTTTGCCCTTTTTATACCCTAAGCAACATGGGTCCTCCTTCCAAATCTAAACTTGGCTCTGTTACCCACAGATTCTCGTGGTATGGTTCTCCTATAGGCCGGCAAATTCATGTGTATTAATGTCACATTATGGATATACCCAGCATCTTTCCAGATGGTTCTAGATAGTATGTTCTTCACACTTGTTATTTCTGGCCCTTTTGATGGGTTTTGTAGTGGACTTGTGAAGTTTGTCTGGGAGTAATCTGGCAATACCCCCCATTCTGATACCTCCTGACTATTGAGGTGCTAAAGTCATAGCCACATTTGGAAGCTTCTTGCTTTTTTCTGGATCAAAGCTCTCAAACAGATGCATGCTTAGCTTTCATGCATGATGTGCCCTGCAGAGTCTTACATTCCAGCATTATAAAATATATATGAGCAAAATTACCTGTTGTAATGGGAAAAAAACCTTGTTGTCTCTACTTAACCCTCAGTTGATGGTGTCATTTCTGCATATGAATTCCAATTCTGTAGTTTCTTTTTGAAGCTGCGATTTGTTATTCATTTGCCTAAGTATGGCTATTAACAGATAATTAATGGAGTGATCAAGAATATTGAAGCATTCCCATATTGGTTTTTGAATACTATTATTTCTGATGTGCAATTTGAGTCCATTTATTCTTTTGTGAAGAGACTGTCCTGTTTGTTCAATGTATATGGCGGGGGAGGAGGGAGGGAGAGGGGGGAGATGCATTTCTGGCACATGATGGCATAATAACATTGATGGATGGGCAGGTGAATGAGCCCTTTATGGAGTAGCTGGCTTGATTACGCCCTATGATGATGTCTTTTGTGCAGGTGAATGAGCCCTTTATGGAGTAGCTGGCTTGATTACGCCCTATGATGATGTCTTTTGTGCAGATATGTGGGCAAAGTTGGCAATGGGATTTGTTGCAGGGATAGGTGCCTGCTTTAATGTTTCTCTTGTTAGGTCTGTAATTGCTGATGAGTTTCTCTTTAAGGTTGGGGGGCTGTCTGTAAGTGAGGAGAGGTCTGCCACACAGGGCTTGAGAGAATGAGGGAGTTTTTTATAGAATAAACTGTAGATCCTTGATGATTTGCTGTAGAGATTTGATTTGGGTATTGTATGTGATGACCAGTGGCATTCTGTTGTTTTCTTTCTTCAGCTTCTGTTATAGTAGTTGACTTCTGGGTACCCGTCTGGCTCTGTCGATCTGTTTCTTCACTTCCCCAGGTAGGTACTGCAGTTTTAAGAATGCTTGATAGAGATCCTGAAGGTTTGGGGCAAATGTGGTTATATCTTAGGACTTGGCTGTAGACAATGGATCAAGTGGTGTGTCCTGGATGGAAGCTCAAGAAATGTAGGTAATTATAGCAGTCTGTAGGTTTTCGATATAGGGTGGTGTTTATGTGTCCATCACTAATTTGCACTGTAGTGTCCAGAAAGTGGATCTCATGTGTGGCGTATTCCAGGCTAAGGTTGATCGTGGAGTGGCAATTGTTGAAATCTCTGTGGAAATCTTCAAGGGCATTTTTTCTGTGGGTCCAGTTGAAGATGTCATCAACATAGCGTAAGTAGAGGGGTGGTACTTGGGGATAAGACTGGAGGAAGCATTGTTCTAAGTCAGTCATAAAAATGTTGGCATATTGTTGGTTACCTATGGCAGTGCCACAGACTTGAAGACATAAATTACCTTCAAATCTGAAATGGTTGTGGGTGAGTACAAAGTCACAATGTTCAGCCACAAAGTCTGCCGTGATATCATCTGGGATAGTTTTCCTAATGATTTGTAATTCTGTATTTGTGTGGGATGTTGGTGTACAGAGCTTTTACATTCATAGTGGCCAGGATAGTGTTTTCTGGAAGGTCACCAAAGGATTGAATTTTTCTCAGGAAATTCGTGGTGTCTCAAAGGTAGCTAGGAGTTTTGATAACATAGAGTCTGAGGAGAGGGTCCACATAGCCAAATCAGCTCGCTGTAACAGTGCCAATGCCTGACATTATGGGACATACAGGGTTTTCAGGAGTATGGATATTCGGTAGTAGATAGAATATCCTTGGTCACGTGTTAAGCATTGTTTACTTGTTAGCTCATATTATTGCACACATTTCCTTCTCTTAATTTTTATTTTCTCTGGCCCTTCACATACTTTCTAGGTTCCCATTTCCGTTTCTATTATTTTTTTTTCCAAAAGCAGAAGTCCTGTTGCTGAATGTCTATTTCAGCATTACACACTGACTTCCATACTCCATTCTCATTTAGGGATAAATTACAGCTGTCCTAGAAGTGTGAACTGAAGAATAGTGCAGGGAGTCTCTTTCATTCCAAGTATTCCACTTCTGGGTAGTCTCACATCCTTAAAATTTAGATTTGTCAAGGCACTGGTTATTTTTGACATATTTTGAGAAGTTTTGGAAAACCTTTCCTTAAAGAATGTTGTGCTCTTGTAATCTGAGACGTGGAAGCCATCTTCGTCACATTTTGTTTCTGAAGTGGCAAGAGGGCAGGAGAAACAATGATTTTACTGGTGCAAACCCAGAAAAATTCTTTTTGCTGAAAGGTCTGGCAGAAAAGGAGTGGAGTGCAATGTAGAGGAGAGGATGAGGAAGAGAATGTGTATGATGGATTAGGGATGGGAGCAAAAATGTCCAAGGTTTATGAGTTCAGGACATCAGAGGAAGACTACTCCTAAAATGTAGCTCTATATAGCAAGAAAAAAGCTTTATAGAAAGAAAAAGCACTTTCTAAAGGAGGGTTAAATTATTATTTCCCTGTTATTGAAGGAGAAATTAAGATACAAAGAGGCAATATGTGTATTTCTTTTTTCTTAGATGGGAAAGTGTGTAACTACAGATGGACCTGAGCCATTCATGGGCTATGTCTACACTTGTGTATTTAAGTCGACTTAGTGGCTGCGTCTACACTGGTAAATTCAGTTGACTTAAGCTTGCTAAAGTCGACTTAATTTACCCTGCATCTACACTACAGTTTCCTTAAGTCGACTTAAGCAGCTTGCTTAAGTCGACTTAAGGAAAATAAAGTCGACATAAGGAAAATTAAGTCAACTTTATTAAACCACCTTTTCATTAGACTTAAGGCTTAATTCGACTTTTTAAAGTCGAATTAAGCCAGTGTAGCCCTGGGGTAGCCCTAAGTTGACTTAAGGAATACAAGCATTGTGTCCTTAATGGCTCATCAGTTTACTCCCTGGGACCATTGTACCTGGAAAATTCCTAAACATTAAGGACACAATGGTTTTACACACGCACCTCTCTCAGGTATTTCAATAAAATAACATAAGTTAAAGTATAGATATAACACCAAATTCCTAACTTCTAATCGAAATAGAATTCCTAGACATAAACTACATAATCATTCCCAGTAAATTACTACCTTTCTATTGATACCAAACATGACATAGTTCCTATGGATTATAGCATTTATGAGATAGCCATTGAAAATAATATCATAAATGCTTCCCTAAATCCAGACAGCATCACACACAGGGCTCTGCCCTGCCAGGGTTCCTGTCCCCCTTTGCCCCATTGCACACAAGGGGTGCCCCCCCTGCCACCATGGGCCTGCCCAAGGTCCCCTAGCCCCACAAAGTCGACCTAGAGCGTCCAGTGTGGACGCTCTAGGTCGACTTTGTAAGTTTCACTTTATGTTGACTTTAATTTTAAATGGAGACACACTAAGTCAACTTAGTTAAAGTTGACTTAAAAGTGCAAGTGTAGACAGAGCCAGTGTGTCCACATTGAACAATAAAGTAGACTTAAAGGGAAACTTAAAAAGTCGACCTACAGCATCCACACTGGACACTCAAGGTCGACTTTGTGGGGCTAGGGGGACCTAGGGCAGGTGCACAGGGATGGGGGGGCACCCTTTGCCCAATGCCAGGGGGCTCAGCCTTTGCCCCATTGTACCTCGGTACAATGGGGCAAAGGGGGACAGGGACCCTGGCAGGGCATAGGGGCAGGGTGGGCAGGGCTCTGCTCTGCCCTGTGGGGGGGGCATGCCAGGCTCCACCTGTGCCCCCCCTCCCCGGCAGGGAGGGCATTTGTGTAGCCCTGGGGTAGCCCTAAATTGACTTAGGGCTACTCCATGGCTACACTGGCTTAAGTCGACTCTAGGGAGTCGATTTAAGCCTTAGGTCTAGTGGAAAGGAGGTTTTATAAAGTCAACTTAAGCAAGCTGCTTAAGTTGACTTAAGAAAACTGTAGTGTAGATGCAGGGTAAATTAAGTCGACTTAAGCAAGCTTAAGTCGACTTAATTTACCAGTGTAGACGCAGCCATGGATACCACCCTGAACTATTCTAAAGCCTGGGAGTTGTTCAGATGTAGGATTTTACTTTGGCCTATTATAATGAAAAATCTCAGTTGCAAACTTCGGATCCATATCTGTAGCTATAGTCTAGCTTCCCTGAAGTTTCAAAGTATTTTCAGGAGGAGCAGAAATTAGGATGTGGATTATCCCCCACAAAATAAAATCTTAATGTAAAGCAAAAGGTATTTTGGTATCTCTGCCGGTCTAGGAAATTATGTTCCAATTTTAAACTAAGTGTGATGGAACCTTGTAGGAACAATATGTACACAAGCAATGCAATTTTATTACAAGCGAGACATTTATATCTCATTTTTTATGACTAATAGCATATATTTTCTCGCACTCTTCCATTGCCCTTTTTACCTCAATTCCACATATGTTTCATATTACAGTTTGAAACATCCCAATGACAGTCCTCTGGGAAGCATCAAACCCATTTTGTACATTCATTGATATATTAGGTCAAATGGAAATTTAATATTGGTTTAAACCAAAAGCAAACCACTAGACTTCCATAACATTTCTTTATTTCCTCAGAGCACAGCTGAGTCCAATTTGACTGTATTTTTAGATCTATGATTCTGCTTTAACACATTTTAGCAATTAGAAAATTATTAGCTAAAACAGAGCCTGCATAGTGATTTAATACTCTTGCTAGTGCACTGCCCAATTCTAATCTAATGCAGATCTCTTACAATTATGTAATGAAATTGTATGACACTGTTTTAACTGTCTGATCCCATTACTATTCGACCACAGGACGCTGTCCTGCAAATTATAAGAACATTTGTTACTGACACAGCAGATAGATATTATGTTCTACCAATATATAATTTAAATCACCTCTCAAAGACTAGTAAGACAATACAGACCTTCTAGAAAATATCTTGGGTATTCAGGCTCAGCGGCACTAATACCAGCCTAAAGCTATTTCTACTACATAACATATTTAAGCATTAGCAATGAACCTAAGGCTTCTTGTAGGCTGAGGCCAGATTGACTGAACATTCACAGCTCTGCTCAGGATTCTCCACTTCCCAATTACACCGACATGTTAGTAGGAAATAACTTTACACTGATAATACTTAGCATAATCAATATGTTCTAAAAGTGTTATTATGCCCTTCTTCCAAAGAATGAAATCTATAAAAATTAAAGGACAAATTCTGCCCCTAGTTAAACTCAAGCATCCCCCACTGAAATAAATAGGGCGGTAAGTAACTGAGAGTAAAATTTGGCATTGTATTTTTACTGATAGAAATGAACAGGAAAAGTTGGGTAGTGGGAAAATGGCACTAGGGCCTTTTAAAATTACTTTAATGTAGGAAAAGTGATATTACTTAACAATAAACAAACTTAAAGAACAGATTTTCATCAGCATCACAAGGACACAAGGAGGGTTTCTTCTAGACATACGACTGCCTAAAGTGGTAAAAGTCTCTGGGTTAGTCTTCACTGACGGCGGCAAATTTGCCACTATCAGATCCATCTTCCCAATTGACTGATCAGGTCTGTGAAGACCCACTCAGTCGATCAGGAAGTCGATTGTTGAAGGTCACTCCAGCAACTAGAGTAGTTCTGAGTCGAAGGGAGGGCATTTTCCTTTGACTCAGCACACTGAAGACACCACAGTAAGAAGGTGTTAGGTAGTCGAGTTGAGTATTTTAAGTACTTTGCATATCTCCCTTCAACTGCTGCCAAAATCTCACTGTAGTGTAGACCTGCCCTCTGTCTGTTTTCACTGATCTAGATAAATGGGTGTTAGAAGTAGGGAGCACCACTCAGTGGTGTAATTGAAGTATACTGTAGATACAAATTGGGTTCTCCAGTGCATTCCCTTGACACATTGAATCCCATGGATAAAATGCTTATATTAGAGCAGAATTTAGTCCAAGGTTCAGTGAGAAAAATGGGCCTTATCCTAACTAGAACTGAACCAAATAGTATGTGCTGAATTCAGTGGTGTGGCTTCACTTGGTGTCTCAATATATGACACCTACTTTCTCTAGTACTAGCTATCAGTCATATTCACTTTGTCACTTCTTTGCCACTTCACTTCTGCTATGTACTGTAAGATGGTTGTCCAGTGTTCTGCACTTCCAGTACCAATGAATGCAGCCCACGCTGATATTTCCATTCTATTAATCAAAATATCAGCTCAAGTTTACGGAGGAGTAAGGAGCATTGCACAATTAGTGGCTTAATTTACAATTTTCCATTTAAACCAATATTTTCAAATATAGGAATCCAAAGTTAGGGCCTTGAAATCCATATTTAGACACCTAAATAAAGTGGCCCAGTTTTCAAAAGTGCTGACCATCCAGCAGTTCCTATTTACCTCAATGGATACTGACTTCATATAAATACAACAGAGAGATTGGGAAAGCACAAGTAATGGCGTGGTGATTATAAGAGCATGTGACAGGGTGTACCAACCCCTCAACAGCCGGAAAGGCCCCATCCCTGTCACAAAGGCTGCATGCTCCCTGGCAGGAAGTGGGATTAAAAGCCCAACAGAGGCCTCAGAAAGGGAAGGGCGAGCAGAGGAGAGAGATTTGTTCCCAGATCCCAGCAGGAGGAGTGCAGTACTGGGAGGTATGGCTGTTAGTGGGAGCAAACAAGCCCTTTTGGGATTGGGGGTGGGGTTGGGACCAGAGGGCTGCTCTACAGTGAGACCCACGGAACCCAGCCAGGCCCAGAAGTGTTTCAAGACTGTACTGCAGCTCAGCATTGCTGCTAAGGGCCCCTGCCATGCCCAGAAGAGCTACAGGATCCAACCTTGCTGTGTGAAGAGCCTGACCACACCTGGGGGGGCAGTATGGGACAGCTTCAAGGCCCAACTCAACAGCATCTGGAGCCCGGCCACACCCAGAGGGGCTTGTAGCACAGTTGGAGTTCCGCAATGCTCCCAGGGTTGTGTTGCTGCCCAGGGTGACGTTTCAGGGCCTGCACAGCATGGGAAGGGATCAAAACATCCCTTTTCAGGGAGAGCACCAGGCACTATGTATCACACAGCATGATAAGTAGAGGTCACAGCATATCAGCTGTCTAACTATTGTCCCAGGTTTTTTATAGGCATCATGGCACAGAAGAGTTTTAAGGGGAGAATATAGGAAGGATAGGGTTGTTTTTTTCTGAGATCATAGCTATATTTCTGTTTTGCTGCTAGTCTAATAGATAAGAGGAACAAGTCTAGCTTTGCCAATGTAATTTTGGATGATGGTGTCAAATTGCAGTTTGTAATGATTCTGCTATCTCTCTTTTGCAGAATTAGTAAATTGGGTAAACTCTGCCTGTTATAAAAATGAATGAGTGTAATTATACCAATGTAAGCAAGGTCTGAGTGTCTGAGTGGTCCTCTCCTTTCTCAGTCAACTGAAAGAGGGACACTTTATTTGAATGGGCTCTGTATCTGCATAAGCCCACATAGGTGCTGAGCAGCATGATAGGAAATGGTCAGTTTGGGCTGGTACTGGGTTACAAATCACTGGAGTGCTAACTACTGAGGTAATGAAATGCTGTCTCCCTGTTATATAAACAAATGGCAGGAGAACTTTGCTTAGTCTCTTTTAATAAGGGATTCACTCTTATCGGAACAGAACTCAGCAAAGGAGGCATTCGGAAGCCAGAGACTGTGTGAAATCAAGAGGGAGGGTTGTGGTTGTCCCCTTGCTGAGGTGACACTAGCTCTAACAAATTGCTATTCTCAAGTATGGATTGACTGTCGCCTCCTACTGTTAAAAGGTAGAATTCATTATTTTGGAGTATTTTGTTTTGTTAGTAAAATGAGGGACACTCCTCCTGTGTCAGTAGAAGGTTTTCCCCTGAATGAAAGTTGATACCTCAAACTCTCTAAGGCTATGTCTACACTAGAAATGTTAAGTCAGTCAATTTTGTTAAATCGACTTAATAAGGTCAACTTTAAGTCGACTTAAAGTTGACCTTATTAAGTCAACTTTACTTTTCTAGTGTAGACATAGCCCCTTGTTGACCTCATTAAGTTGACGTAATGCTTTAAGTCAACTTAATAAGGTTGACTTAGGTGCTAATCCCCTTCCACACTGGCTTTAAATTGACTTAAAGAGTTGACTTAAGGCTTACGTTGACCTCAAACGAGGTGTTATTAAGTCGACTTAAGCTTTCCTTAAGTTGACTTAAGGAAATGCTTAAGTCAACTTAATAAAAGCTCAGTGTGGACACAGCTTTGTTTAGGTCGACTTAAACCTCCTTAAGTTGACCTAAATTGCCAGTGTAGATGCACCCTAAGAGCTGAAATCACTAAAGGAACTGGGAAATCTTGAAAGACTGAAGCCTGGATATGGTGGAGCCAGCAGCTGTCAGAGTCTGCAGTGAGAGCCAGCAGTAGAGAGGGTCTGATGGCAGCAGGAGCCTGCAGTGGTTGGCTGCCTGGAAGTGTTAGGTGCAGCAGAGGGGACCAGTAAGCCTGTACCTTGCGGGAGCAGCAGAGAGGACTGGGGCCCCACAACTGAGCGGTGGATAGTGCAACTGCAACGGTCAGTAGGGCAGGGGAGAAAAGAAGGGAGAGGTAAAGAACATCCCCTATGTACTCTGGGGTGGGTGGGTTCAGTTCATTGTGTTCATGTATTCTGTTTGTACTGTTTTCCCAAACCAATGCTCTGTTACTTCCTTCCTTTTATTAAATGGTTTAGTTTCTACACTCAGCCCTGGTTTACATTGACAGTGATGTTTGACATAATGCTGCTTACCTTTACCTTCGAAAGCCTGTGTCTTCATCGTCAGAAAAGTAAATTAAAAAAAAAAAAATGGAGCTGTTATTCATCCTGCTAACACCACCCCTAAAAGTGTCATAGCATTGAATTCAAAATCTACAGTTCGAATTTAGGTCCATATAGTCAGAGAGCAGTTTTTCTGTTTTTTTCCAGTGTGTGTTGCATCATAAAAGCATAGTTCCTCTCCTGCCTCCAGCCCTGGAAAGTTTACACTCAGTTGATAAGCAATAGCATATAGTAGGGAAGAAGGTGCTCAGATATTATGGTCATAGAACCTTAGAAGTTTAGTATTGGTCATCTACTTCAACACCCTGCTCAAAAAAGGAGCAACCCCAGTTAAATCATCCCAGCTTGGGCTTGTCAAGCCAGGCCTTCAAAACCTTAAGGCAATAGAAGAATTTAGTTAAATAAAAAGATCAGGAAGAACCGGAATCAGCTAGAATTGGAGATCAGAAATTGGAGTTTGACAATTCCACTTTTACTGACAATTATTTTTTCTTCTTCTATGATGAGTATTCCCATAGAAATAAAATAAGATTCTCTACTGCTTATGAATGAGACAGACAGAATTATGCCCTATCTCACATATGACCATTACTATTGGGGTTTCTTTGGAAAAATAAGAATTCTGGTATCCTCTTTGTGCTATTAATGACTCTAAAAATTAATGCAACTTCTGAATTCTAGTTTTGAGTTAATTATTTAGCCAATTAAAAATACATGTACATCATGTGCTCTTGTATTTTCTTTAGGTATAAAAATTACTATCATAATCTCAGTTGGAATCTTCAAGTGCTACTTTAATACAAATAATAATATGATAATCTGGATTTTGGTCCAGACTTTGCAGCTCATATTAATCTATAAATACAGCAAATAGAAAAGAACAAAAACCAAAGGGATCTATTTTTCTCTTGCTAAGTGTATATGATTGCGAAGGGAGTGTC
This sequence comes from Pelusios castaneus, assembly GCA_007922175.1. Taxonomy (NCBI): domain Eukaryota; kingdom Metazoa; phylum Chordata; order Testudines; family Pelomedusidae; genus Pelusios; species Pelusios castaneus. The sequence continues at coordinate 2,082,677 of ML685930.1, read as the reverse complement.
ATATAAATATCAATGGCTTAAAAGACAACTAAGATCTTTATATGTCTATGTAAACCTATTAGTATCTTTATTCCTTTTTTGGATAAACTAATGCAAGATAAAGACCACAATAAATAAATGCACTTCACTAAGTTTTAGTTTTCTTTTGTGCTTAGTGTCTTTTCTCTCTCTCTCTCTCTCTCTCTCTCTCTCTCTCTCTCTGACTAATCATTTTTATAAACAGCAAATATAAATAAACAAGAAAAAAATTCAAGTGCTCTTTTGTTCATGCTAACCTTTTTCCTTTCACTTCTTGGGTATGCAGACCCAGACCCTCAAAGGCACCAAAATCAATTGCAGTTAGGCACCTAAATAGCTTTGAAGATCAACCTCAGGAACTACCATGATGGGGGGTCATGTAAGTGTGTACCTAGGCAGATAAGAGGTGTATGGTTGAGGCTGGATTCTCATGCAGTGAAAGACAATTCCTAAGCCCTTTCCACCTATGCAGAAGGATCCAGATTTAGCTGAATAGGTGCAGATTAATCATTTGGGCTGTGTATGCCAGGATTTTCTCATGGGGGGCTGCTTCAGGCAGAGTTTGAGTGAATCCCCAGTCCATTGGCTCATTCACAGAGTGAGACCACTTGGACTGTAGGGCATGCACCATCCTGGGGATTGGAGGTAAGGGTTTCTCTCTGATGGAAATCCTCAGTGCCCAAGCACATTATCTGAGATGAGGCTTGGAAAAAAGATGTGGCCTATGCTGAGGTGCATACCCAAAACAGGGGGGAAAGCAATAGTATGGAAAACTCTTCTGAAAGAGATCAGAGGAAAGTTGTTGCTCTCGTGGCTTGATCTCAGTTCCATTGACTCAGACTTTATTAACTGCTGAGCGCTCAGGTCTGTGTGATTTTGCTCACACTTCTGGAAATCTCTCATTCATATTAGTCATGCTCAGATGGAACACAAGTATTAGCACAATCACTCCCATATTAATATTGTTTCCTTTACTTTGCACAGTCAGACCTGTATTAGTTGAAATCCATCATTATGCTTGATACTGGCAGCCTTAGGCCAGTTATTTAACCTCTCTATGTACCTGTAAAATGGGGCTACCTAGGATTAAGAAATTGAAAGTTAATACAAATATATAATAATATCCCTCTGCTAGGATGGTAAAAATTCTCAGAAAACACCTTCTACTCAATGATTGGAAGTTATACTTCCCTCTTCCAAGGCCCCTTGGCTACTAGAAAGAGGAAGAGTTGTAGCACGGTGAGTGAATCTGCAGAGAGCAGGTCAGGTGCCAGGAGGGAGCTCGTTCAATGTGGTGCTAATGGCTGAGGAATACAGACAGAGTACAAAATCCTAGGTCTCTCACTCGAGAGCTCCAGAATGTAACACTGAGGGCAGTTAAAGTTCTTCAAGGGGGCCCCTAGTAGTGGGAAGGGATAGACCCTTTTCTGACAGCATTGCTGTTATCAGAGGCCTCCAGTAAGTTTTTAGATCTGTCAGAATCCCTACTTGTTGTTTGCCGGGAGTGAGGACTACAGCTGGAAGTAGATCCACTGATGAAGGGGTGTCAAAATCTAGGGATGTCACACTGACAAGTGGGTGTGCTTGTCACAGAGATAAATCCCAGTGGCACTGTATGATCCAGTCTTCGAAGAACTTGATACTCTGAAGAAGGCCATGACAATGAAGAAGGCCCATGACACTGAGGACTTCAGACTGCTGTAATCCAGCTGTGGGGCTAATAGTATTTACCTACCTACTTTACAGCTGTGCTGTGAAGTTTAATAGATGAATGTTTATATAGCTGCTTGACAACCTAGAAAACTATGTGAGTGTCTGTGTTTGTTGCAAATACACTGCTGAGGTTGTTATTATTCATGTGTTGGCAGCAACTTGAATGTCTGGGTAGCTCATTTGTCATGATTGTAACAGATTTTTTCTTTGTGAGCTTAGTGAGGTACGGTAAGTGAGCAGCAATGGGTTACATTGCACATGATTGGGAAGGGACCTTTCTCATCACAGTTCAGACTGCTGACTACCATCTCATCACAGCACTAATTTAAACTAATAGGATAAACTGGAACAAATACAAATTACGAGTGCCAAGCTAGCAAAGTGGAGTGTTAAACTGAACCGAAAACCAGATTTAAGATGCTTGTGGTAGATTAAATGAATGATGACATTCAGGCTGAGTACGACCGATTCTGTGAAGATCTGAAGGATGACGGCAGGTTAAATAATGGAGGACTTTCCGGATGAGCACCAAAGCTATCACAAGTTGGGAAGTAGTATATTATTAAAATAGTAAGTTCAGAGAGGTCCTGAAAAATGAGACTATGCATGTATCAGAAAAACGAGCCATGAATCTACCTAGCGGCACTTGGGAAAAGAAGTAATCAGGTTTTCTGGAACCAATGCATGAGAGACTGCACAAGTGACTGGAAATTACAATTGCAGGTTGGGTGCAATTGCAGGTCAGACATCTTGGGTTATTATTAATGGGAATACATGAAAATGAAGTCATTTTTCCTGTGTTTCAAAATGAAGGTGGACCTATCAGAGGGAGCAAAAATATGGATTGAAAATAAAGCTGGTAAATACAGCATAAAATTAATTGTTGAATTCTATATATTAGTCAACTGTTCAATTGTACAGAGGGAATGGGAGGGCATAAGGGGTGCCTACACTAGTAAATTAAATCGACTTAAGCATGCTTAAGTCGACTTAATTTACTCTGCGTCCACACTGGCATTTCCTTAAGTCGACTTAAGCTGCTGCTTAAGTCGACTTAAGGAAATTCAAAGTTGACGTTATAACACCTCGTATAAAGTTGACTTTGAAGCTTAAGTCGACTTTTTAAGTCATCTTAAGCAGTGTGGATGCCCTAAGTCGACTTGTAGACTGAGGGCACGGGTCCCTTCTCGCCAGGACCACTCAGGTCCCGGCAAGAGGGGACCGCGAGGCTCCCTTCCGTCCCGGCAAGAAGAAAACCACGCACTTCCTTCTCCTGAGGACCCGTGCTCCAGCTGCTCAGCTGGAGCGCAGTCCCGGGGAGAAGGAAGCCCCATGCTCCCTCCTAACTGGGACCCTGCGGTCCCGACCAGGAAGGAGAGCAGGAGACCTGTGCTCCAGCAGCTGGCAGCTGGAGCGGGGATCCTGGGGAGAAGGGACCGCGGGGCTCCCTTCTTGCCAGGACCACTCAGGTTCCAGTGAGAAGGAAGCCCCGCGCTTCCTTCTCCCCGGGATCAGCGCTCTGGCTGCCAAGCAGCTGGAGCGCGGGTCTCAGGGAGAAGGGATCCCCCCTGCAGTCCCGACCAGGAGGGAGAGCGGGAGATCCACTGCTCGGTCTGGCTAGGAGGGAGCACGGGGCTCCCTTCGGCCAGGACTGCTCAGTCCTGGCTAGGAGGGAGCCCCACACTCCTTCCTAGCAGGGACCGAGCTGGAATGCAGCCGTGCCGCAAATTGCCGGCACTCCGGCTGTTTGGGGAGTCCCGGGGGTGCTGGCAGCTGGAAGTTCTCCCCGGAACCTGAGGGATCCCGGCTAGAAGGGTTCCCTTCTGCCCGGGACCTGAGAAGTCCCGAGCAGAAGGGAGCCGAGTGGTCCGGGGCAGAAGGGAGCTCCACGCTCCCTTCTCCCCCAGACTGCTCAGGGGCTTGCTGCCTCAGGGAGAGTTGACTTAGAGAGTCTAATGTAGACTCTCTAAGTTGAGTTAGTAAGGCCCCCTTTAAGTTGACTTAAGTCGACCTAAATTCCCCAGTGTAAACATAGCCAAGGAGCCTTTCCATTCCCAGGCATAATTGTAGAGTCTTCCACCCCTGTCCCCTTAGGGCACATGACATCTCAAAAGGGGAAAGGCAGGACAGAACCATGGCTGTGACCTTCTAAACATCGGCCTCCAAAACTGTTTGCCCCCAGAGAGGGTATTAGGCTTCATCCCACAAAGAATGCAGCAGCAGCTGTGAAGTCTCTGAGAACCTCGCAATTCTACCTCCCTAAAGGACAAAGCGGTCAGTGCTTTGCCTGTGGTAAGGTGGCTTCACATCTCCAGGCTATGTCTGCAAGCCCAACTGAGCATGGGGGGTGGAAGGTTTTGCCATCTGTAGTGGTGCAGTGGCTCCACTAGGGCAAGGAAGGGATTAGCTGGCCTGGAAGAGGTTAAAAGGGGGCTTGGCTGCAGCAACCAATCAGAGGGGAGGACTGCGGAGCCAATCAGGGCCCAGCAGGCAGTACAAGAGGGCAGGCAGCAGGGCAAAGAGGTTGGTCTGTTTGGGGAACTGAAAGGAGAAGTTCTCTCCTGGGCTGGTAGTCTTTAGGGCTAGAACCCTGAAGAGCTCTGAGCACAGCACAGCGAACAGGAGCCTGGAGAAACTGATGCTCCTGAAGGGAGTGGACAGTGGTAAGTGGCTGGAGTGGTGGATGGAACTGGGAGCAGACAGCAGCTGGATCCAGGCTGGTGAGAGTGGTGTGACTGGGGACTTTGGGGAAGTAGCCCATGGAGTCAATGCTCAGAAATGAAGAGACTGGAGGGAGGTGGCAGGCCTCACTGGAGGTACATAGGTCCTTGGGCTAGGGCCTGGTGTAGAGGGTGGACCCAGGTCCCTCCCTGCTCCCCCAGCGTGCCATGAGCAGTGTGGGTGGCAGGAGCCATGCATAAGCTTGCTGGCCACTAGACTGATTTAACTATGGGGTGAGCTGGACTGGACCGCAGGATAGCAGTGCATGGACTAACCACAGCTACTGCTGGAAAGTGGGCTGGTGGGGTTAGTTAGACCCCAGAAGGGGTGCATTGAGGGTGTCGGCCAGAGGGCTGAGGGTCCAAAAGAGGACTGGGGGTGGAGTCTGGTGTGTGGCAGAGCAGCGCATGAGCTACCAGCTGGGGCACCACTTGAGCAATTCTCCAACACCACCACCAGGAGGCATCCTATTGGTGAGCCCCATGCTAAGAACTGCTACACCATCCTTCTAGTGAACATTACCTTATTATACTTCTGTTTTGAACAGTGGCATTATTCCCTGAACATGCTTACTGAGAAGTTTTAATAATAAGAAGTGACTGACACAAAAGGTAATGTACAAGAATGCAGCTAGGGAGCATTGATAAGAACTGTTACTGTGTCTCTGCGTGCTATGTTGCCTTGAAGACTAGTTCTGTCTGGTCAGAACTACTTGCCTGTGTCTCGGAAAATGTTATTCGTCCTTGTGTGCTGCCTTAAAAGGAGCAATTGTAGTTATGCCAATGAGAAGCTGTAGCTGTTTCCTGCAAAATGTATTCTGCAGGTCTATAAAGAATACTGCATGATGTCACTGGGGTGGAGAAGGTCTTTGCTCTTTCCCTGTGAGCGCTCTCGTATTCTGAATAAAGTAAAGGCTTTGCTGACACACTCAAGTCTGCCTCTTGATTTGAAGTTTTTTGACAGTAGGAACCTCTTCACAGAATGAAGCAAAAAAAGGTTTCTTAGTATTGGTTCTATACTGAGAACTTACATGTATAGCAAGGCACAAGCACAGAGTCATGAGGAATTGTAACAGTTTGATAACTGGTATCTACAGGCACCATGCTTGTCAGATAAAGTGAAAACATGTGAGACTATAGAGATTTGTGCTCTAAGCTAAAGGAGATTCCTTGTTAGCTCTTAGCATTTTGTTTATTGATTTTTGAATTTTCACAGTTGTGAGGAATAGTGCAAGAGTTAGACAATGGGAGGGTCACTTATTCGATGACATTGGACACTGTCAAAAAGTTAGTTTTGTAACTGTTAAAACAGTTTTTCAACATCACATGTCAAAATATTCTTAAACTTGAAGTCCTCAACCAGCATTTTTCTTACTTTGATTGTTGTGAATTAAAATATTTCTTTCATCAGATCCTGTGAACACATTGAAATTAACATTTATGGGCATTTACCAATTAAAAAAATCTAATACTTCTAAGCTTGTAATGCTCAGTACTCTGAAAAATCCAGTCCTCTGCCTCAACTTGGATTCAGTAAATTAGTGGAAACATTTGCTGTTAATCTCTCTGTGCCTCAGCTTCCCATCTGTAAAAGGCATCTCGCAGAGGTGTTGTATTTTGAAAATAATTAATGTTTATGAAGCACTTAGTTTCTATAGTAATGGCTGAAGTCCATGAGGAAATAATTGACTCTCTTGAGAGTCAGGTTTGAATAGTGTGCAGTAAATAAGGCCTGGGGTCACACTTTGAACACTGAGAAGAAAAGAAAATATTGATTAGCTAGCAGCTATTAAATGAGCATCATCCATTCTGTGCACAAAGTGAGGCTGGGGCCCTGTGGAAAAAATAGAATGTGATCATGTGATTCAAGATTGTATCATAAGCACATATGGGTCAAATTAAATTTGTACAGGGAACTTTAACTCTTGTTTAACCCAGTGAGGGGTGGGGCTTCCCTGCTGAGGGAGCTATAAAGGCAGCCACTCCAGGAGGCAGCAGCACACAGGGGCTGTGAACAGAGGAGTTTGAGTGAGCCTTTAGGGTTGTGGAGGACTCCGGGGGGAGTTGTAGTGCTTGTTTTTCTTTTTTCCTTCAGTTTGCAGGGTCTGAATGGTGGAGAGAGATCAGCTGACCCCAGTTAGGGGTGGGGCTTCCCTGCTGAGGGACCTATAAAGGCAGCCACTCCAGCATGCAGCGGCACACAGCTGTGAACAGGGGAGTTTGAGTGGGAGTTTTGGGGGAGGGTGGGTTTCTTGAATTGCTTTGCTTGTAGTGTTGGGGTTTATTTTGTGCAGACTGGAAATAGGAGAATCACTATGGCAGATACAGAGGCAACCATAATAGACTCTCAAGCAGGGGAAGCAATAACAAAGATGACAGTATGTGGAAGCTGCAAGATGTACTTGATCTTGGAGGGATTGCTCCCAAGGACCTATATGTGCATGAAGTGCCACCTCATAGGGTTGATGGAGGAGAAAATTCAGGGGTTAGAGATGCAGGTGGAAACTCTCATTGGCTATGTCTACACTGGGGAATTTAGGTCGACACAGGACTCCTAAGTTGACTTACATAAGAACATAAGAAAGGCCGTACTGGGTCAGACCAGAGGTCCATCCAGCCCAGTATCTGTCTACCGACAGTGGCCAGTGCCAGGTGCCCCAGAGGGAGTGAACCTAACAGGCAATGATCAAGTGATCACTCTCCTGCCATCCGTCTCCATCCTCTGATAAACAGAGGCTAGGGACACCATTCTTAACCCCTTTCTGGCTAATAGCCATTTATGGACTTAGCCACCATGAACTTATCCAGTTCCCTTTTAAATATTGTTATAGTCCCAGCCTTCACAACCTCCTCAGGTAAGGAGTTCCACAAGTTGACTGTGCGTTGTGTGAAGAAGAACTTCCTTTTATTTGTTTTGAACCTGCTACCTATCAGTCTCATTTGGTGACCCCTGGTTCTTGTATTATGGGAGTAAGTAAACAACTTTTCCTTGTCCACTTTTTCCACATCAGTCATAATTTTATATACTTCTATCATGTCCCCCCTCAGTCTCCTCTTTTCCAAGCTGAAGAGGCCCAGCCTTTTTAATCGTTCCTCATACGAGACACTCTCCAAACCCCTAATCATTTTAGTTGCCCTTTTCTGAACCTTTTCTAGTGCTAGAATATCTTTTTTGAGATGAGGAGACCACATCTGTACACAGTATTCGAGATGTGGGCGTACCATGGATTTATATAAGGGCAATAATACATTTGCAGTCTTATTTTCTATCCCCTTTTTAATGATTCCTAACATCCTGTTTGCTTTTTTGACTGCCTCCGCACACTGTATGGACATCTTCAGAGAACTATCCACAATGACTCCAAGATCTTTTTCTTGACTCGTTGTAGCCAAATTAGCCCCCATCATATTATAGGTATAGTTGGGGTTATTTTTTCCAATGTGCATTACTTTACACTTGTCCACATTAAATTTCATTTACCATTTGGTTGCCCAATCACTTAGTTTTGTGAGATCTTTTTGAAGTTCTTCACAATCTGCTTTGGTCTTGGACTTAAAGTGGGCCTTACACTTTGGACTTAAAGTGGGCCTTACTAACTTGAGTTGGAGAGTCTATATTAGACTCTGTAAGTCGACTAGTTGGGTCCAGGGAGAGCCAGCAAGCCCCTGAGTGGTCCAGGGGAAAAGGGAGTGTGGAGCTCCCCTCTGCCCCAGACCACTCGGCTCCCTTCTGCTCGGGACTTCTCAGGTCCCGAGCAGAAGGGAACCCTTCTAGCTGGGACCGCTTGGGTCCCAGGGAGAACTTCCCCGGGACCCAAGTGGTCCTGGCCAGGAGAAAGAGCTGGAGACCTGCACTCCAGCTGCTGAGCAGCCAGCAGCTGCACACAGGTCTCCCACTCTCTCTCCTGGTCAGGACCACAGGGTCCCAGCTAGGAGGGAATGTGGGACTCCTTTCTCCCCGGAACCGCACTCCAGCTGCTCAGCAGCTAGAGCGTGGGTCTTGGGGAGAAGGAAGTGCGTGGCTTCCTTCTTTCCAGGACCATGGGGCTTCCTTGTTACCAGGACCTGAGAGGTCCTGGGGAGAAGGAAGCCCCGCGGTCCCTCCTGGCCAGGACCTGGGAGGTCCTGGGTAGAAGGGAGCCCTGTGGTCCCTTCTTGCTGGGACCTGTGTGGTCCCAGAGAGAAGGAAGCTCCCTTCCCCCATATCCTAAGTAGACTTAGGGTATCCACACTGATTAAGTCAACTTCAAAAGTTGATGTAAGCGTCAAAGTCGATTTTTATACGAGGTGTTATAAAGTCAACTTTGAATTTCCTTAAGTTGACTTAAGCAGCAGCTTAAGTTGACTTAATTTACTAGTGTAGATGCACCCATTGAGTTTAGAAGGGGTTTTGAACAACTGATGGAGCAGACAGGTGAGGAGGTTTTAAGAGAAATGCCAGACCTGCAGATGGAAACAGGACCATCTAACTGTGAGGGAAGAATACCGGGAGATGAAAGTGGCTGGTGGAAGCATATGACTGAGAAGTCGGCAGAGGAAAAGATGGGCTAGCGAAGGAGAAATAGAGCTCAAACAGGTTTGCTGGGTTAGCAAATGAAGGAGCACAGCATGTGGTGGCTGACTTTGGGAGTGCAAGGACAAAAAGAAGAGCAGCTAGTCCCATCCAAAGAGGGGATGAGCCACTGGAGATTCCTCCCAGTAAGAGCCCTAGAGTGACTCAGGCGCAGATGCAAATGATTGCAGAGGAAAAACAGGAGGACTGAGGACTTGCGACTGGAACGAAGTGGGGATAGGCTAGTGAATAGCACTGTTGCCAGGAAAAAGGAAGTTTATGTGATTGGGGACTCCCTGTTGAGAAGGACAGACAGGCTTATAACCAGAGCTGATCCCGAGAACAGAAGGGTATGCTGCTTACCGGGTACGAAGATACGGGACGTCGATCTGAGGCTGAAGAGGATCTTAATGGGAGCTGGAAAGAATTCTCTGATTGTCCTTCATGTGGGTACAAATGATGTAGGTAGCTTCTCACTGGAATGTATCAAAGGTGACTATGCCAGACTGGGGAGGACTCTCAAGGAAATGGAAGCTCGGGTGATCTTTAGTGGGATTCTGCCTGTCCCTAGAGGAGGACAACAAAGGTGTGAGAAGATCCTGATGATTAACAGATGGCTCAGGCAGTGGTGCTATAAGGAGGGCTTTGGCATGTATGGTCACTGGGAGACATTCATGGACAGAAGACTGTTCTCCTGGGATGGACTGCACCTGAGTAGGGAAGGAAACAGACTTCTGAGAGGGAGATTAGCACAACTGATCAAGAGAGCTTTAAAATTGGGAGTCAGGGGAGATGGTTGGGAGATGCCTGAATTATCTCCATGCCTGATATTAGTGTTGAGAAGGAGGAAAATGAAATAGGGAGGAGGAGGAGGAGTGTAAATGCCAGTCTAGTGAGTGATATTGTCTGTGGAATGACTTTGCCAAATCAGGCAAAGAATGTGAGTGAGGCCAAACAGCACAAACTAAAATGTTTATATACTAACGCAAGAAGCTTGGGTAACAAAATAGAGGAACTGGAGCTACTGGTAGAGGAAGTGAGACAGATATTATAGGGATAACTGAAACATAGTGGAATAGTAGTCATGACTGGTGTACTGGTATTGAAAGCTATGTGCTCTTTAGGAAAGATAGGTATAAAGGCAAAGGTGGGGGAGTGGCATTGTATATCAATGAGGAAGTAGACTGTAGGGAAATACAAAGTGATGCAACAAGACAATCAATCTGGGTAAAAATCATGTTGGCGGGGGGGGGGGGGGGGAAGATACTGAAGTTTCTCTTGGAATGCTGCTTGGAGTGTGTTACAGACAGCCGGGATCTGATTTAGACATAGATGGGGACCTCTTTAAGGAAGTTAATACTACTGTGAACTGTGTGATTATGGGAGACTAACTTCCCAGATATAGACTGGAGGACATGTCTTAGTAGTAATAAGACGGCCCAGTTTTTCCTGGATGTGATAGCTGATGAATTCCTTCTCCAGATGGCTACCGAACCAATGAGAGGGAATGCCATCTTAGATTTAGTACTGGTGAGTAGTGAGGAACTCGTAGATGAACTGATTGTAGGGGACAACTTAGGTTCAAGTGACCATGAGCTAATTCAGTTCAAACTAATTGGAAGGATAAACAAAAATAAATCAGCAACCAGGATCTTTGACTTTAAAAAGGCTAACTTTAGAAAATTAAGGGAATTAGTTGGGGAAGTGGACTGGACAGAAACTCAGGCATGTAAAGGTAGAAGAGGCTTGGAATCCCTTCAAATCAAAGTTGCAAGAACTATCTGAAGCCTACATTCCAAGGAAAGGGAAATTCATAGGCAAGAGCTGTGGACCAAGCTGGATGTGTATGCATCTCAGAAAGGCAATTAGGAGGAAGCACAGAGCCTACGAGGAGTGGAAAAGGGGAGAGATCAGCAAGGAAAGCTACCTTTTGCAGGTCAGAACATGTAGAGAGTGAGAGGCAAAAAGTCAAGCTGAGCTGGACCTTGCGAAGGGAATTAAAACTAATAGTAAAAGGATCTTTAGCCATATAAATAAGAAGAAAACAAAGAAAGAAGTGGACCCTTAAACTGAGGATCTACTGACATTAACAGTAGTTAGATCAAACCCCTAAACAGATTCAGAGGTTTGATTTAAGGAGGTAAACCACTCAGTCATAGATTGGTGGCCTATTGTTGGAATGGGTGGGTAAGGTCTTGAGGCCTTCATTTTACAGGAGGTCAAACTAGATGATTGTACTGGTCCCTTCTAACCTTAAAGTCTGAGTTTGAGTACTTCCTAAATTTTGAGAGCTTGACTTTACAAACTTAATGCATTTCTTTTAACATAGATTGTGTGTGTTATACAGTAGAACCATGGAATTACAAGCATACCAGGCATGGTGGTTTGCCAATCTGAAATGTTTGTAACTCTGAACAAAACATGGTCATTCTTTCAAGGCTATATGTATAGTTGTAACATTTTGAAAGTGTACTGTGCAGAAGAAAAATGCTTTTAATTTAATAATTAAATGAAACAAGGCCAGAAACAGTTTCCTTACTGCGACGTTCCCCTTGCCCAATTTAATCTGGTGTGCCAAAGTACGTCACCGATTGCCCACTCGTGGACCCTGACTTAACCTGCTTTGCTAGGTGGGCAACCACTCCTGGGGCTGTCCACGCCAGCCTCCTGCATTTAATCAGTTCTAGGCAGTGGAAGTGCACTCACTGACCAATCAGGGGACGGTCCCCCAGTGAGCATTCCCAGGTGCCACATCGGGAACTTCCATCCTGCAGGGCCCTTCCCAGATCACTGCCGGCTCATACTCTGGGCTTCAGTTTAACAAAGAAACTGATATGCAATCAGCTTTTGCTCCAAGTAAGGCCTACCCATTCATACATTCTCAAATCCACACAGTTTGATACAATCTCTTTTAAAACTAACCCCTTTACTTTTTAGAAGTTTACATTTCACAGATTACTATACTGTTGCCAGATTATGTACTTCCAGCTCCAAATGAGGTGTATGGTTGATCAGTCAACTCATAACTCTGGTGTTCATAAGTTTGTAACATTAAATAAAAGGAAATGAAAACCCCAAGATGTCTGGAAAGGATATAAGCCTTTAGGGTCACTTCACATAGAATTCAGCAGCAAGCCTCCTACCTTGGGGTGACAGACTCAGGGTAGCAGGGCTCATCCTGGCACTCTAAAAATAGCTGTGTACAGAGTGGTTTTGGAATGGCACATGCTTAAGTGGTTTCCTAAATCAGGTCCATAATGTCTGGCCTGTCATACAAATGACTACCCCCTTCTTCCAGCACAGGCTGAAAAGAAGATACTGCTATATTCTCTTAGTTTCATAGCAGTTGATATATTTTACTTTAGGTGTTTTGAAATTGATTTTTTGCCTGTACTACTAGTTTTCTCTTTATTCACATGGGTGATCAATGAGAAATGGTAAGTATTCCAGGGCACTGCTTCCTAAATTCAGAAAGTGTTTGTTTTAACATCCTCCAACCCTCATTTTCTAACTGAAAATGATTATTTTAAAAAAAAGTCTAAGATTCTGGCACTAATTGTTGGGATTACTAAAGAAGATGCAGTCTGCTAATATGAGACAACAAACACTTTTTTTGGTGACTGGTCAATTGAAACAAATAAATTGCCCTATATTATTATGATCATTTCATAGTCACACCTACACTTGAGTTTCTTACAATAATCTGTTTCTCTGAAGTTATTAAAATTGCTGAAGTTTATCCAATATTAAACTCCTCATTTTATGCAAATATATTAAATTCTGAGCACAGGAAAAAAAAAAAAAAACAGCCAGCACACAAACTGAGATGGTATTAATTTAGATAAACAAATTACAAAATAAAAACCTACACACATTTTGTAACATTAGCCATATATTTTATTAACATCATTTTAAAATAAAATCCATTTCCAGGCTGTCCCATTCTTGAGCAGCATTAGGAGTAACCATCTGGTGAAAGCTGTGACAATCTATGAAATGTATTTGAGGAATATAATCAAGTCACCAAGTTTCATGACAATAGGGGGAGGGAAGAAAAAAACCAAGGTACTGACATACAGGTTCAGCGCACACATTTTTTCAGGAGGTGATCCCTTCCAGCTGGTGCATGGAGGAATACTGAGGGGTCCTGGAGGAAGCAGTGTCCATTTGAGTGCTCTGGTTCTTCTACTTGAGAAGGGCTTACCCTAAAAAGGTGCCACTTTGTATGGCTACACTTGGATTTTTCATTTTTAATTGCTAATTTACTTGGGTTAAAAATACAATTATACATGTTAGTCTGGACAATCTGTGAACATGTTTCAGATGCAAAGATTTGTAGTTTACTCCCTGGGACTCAGCCTGATTTTGATCTCATTATTTTTGCATAGCCTAGGGAACCATAAGCATTTGTGTTCTGGAGCAAATGGCTGGCATGTCAAGACTAACATTTACCACCACCACGATAACTAACTTCAGTTTAAACTTTGGCAGTGACAAACCCTTAGAATAGTAAGGATTGACACCATCCAAAGGAAGATTTACTAGGACATTAAGGCTATTAATGTTCAGCTCAAATAGACATATTGCTCTCATTTTCACTGAGCTAATGTTTTAAAAATAGCAGTGTAGCCATAGCAGCATGGGCAGTGACATATTTCAGAAAGGGCTAGCCTTTTTCAGTACAAACCCACCTGGACCCTGTGGGTACATAAGCGGGGCATTTAGACCCTGCTGCTGCTTTCCCCTACCCATGCTGATGCATATGGACTATAGTTATTAGCATACTAGCTTATTGAGAGAGAGTGCAAGTATGTCTGAGCTGCATATCAGACCTTTAGCTAAGTGTACATGTAGCATTACATTCAACATTAATTTCCCCTTGACTTAGAAAAAGGGATTTTCCCTGATAATATTCTATTGCTGACAATAGAATATTGTCTTCTGTACTGTTCTTCCATATGTTAATTCCATCAAATAAGGTCCCTCTATGAGCACTCTTCATCCACAATTCAATGTCCTATCCTCTGTCACAGCGCATGCTAAAGTCTTCCTTTATCACATCTCACCACTTCTTCTTGGGTTGGCTGCCCTCTCTTGTCCATCAGCCATGATCTCTTGGACTCCTTTACCCACATAGTTGTCAGGACTGTGCTTTACATGACCATTTGGACCTGTACTTCCTCCCCCTTTTTTTTCATTCTAACATACATTTATCAGTCTTTCTTGCTTATATGACTCATCCATCTTGACTTTTGCATTTTTATGGAAATTTGCTCATGTTTCATCTTTGTTGCCCAACACTCAGCAAAATGACTGAAATCAAATGGATCACTATTTCAAATCCTTTCCCATTTAATCGTATGGGTACATTTTACACCACTTATCTTTCTCTATTTGAAACCGTTGCTCCTTGTTCTGTCCTCTGTTAACATCGAGAACAGCCTACCTCCCTCTTCTTTGGAGCACCCCTTCAAGTAGTTGAAGGTTGCTATCAAATCTCCCCTCAGTCTTCTCTTCTGTAGACTAAATAAGCCTAGTTCCTTCAGTCTCTCCTCATAAGTCATGTTCCCCAGCCCTCTAATCATTTTTGTTGCCCTCCGCTGGACTGTTTCTAATTTGTCCACATCCTTTCTGTAGTGGGGAGCCCAAAACTGGACACAGTACTCCAGATGCGGCCTGACCAGTGTCAAATAGAGGGGAATTATCACATCCCTCAATCTGCTGGCAATACTCCTACTGATGCAGCCTAATATGCCATTGGCCTTTTTGGCAACAAGGGCACACTGTTGGCTCATATTCATCTTCCCGTCCATCATAACCCCCAGGTCCTTTTCTACAGCATTGCTACTTAGCCGATCGGTCCCCAGCCTGTAGCAGTGCATGGGATTTTTTCATCCTAAGTGCAGGACTTTGCACTTGTCTTTGTTGAACCTCAAGAGGTTACTTTTGGCCCAGTGTTCCAATTTGTCCAAGTCTCCCTGGATCCTGTCCCTGCCCTCCAGAGTATCTACCATTTCCCCCAGCTTGGTGTCATCCGCGAACTTACTAAGCACACAGTCTATTCCATCATCAAGAACATTAATGAAGATGTTGAACAGATCTGACCCCAGGTCTGATCCTTGGGGCACTCCACTCATTACTGGTTGCCAACTAGACATCGAGCCATTGATTCCTACCTGCTGAGTCTGGTGATCTAGCCAGTTTTCTATCCACCTTACGGTCCACTCATCCAACCCGTACTTCCTTAACTTGCCGACGAGAATGCTGTGGGAAACCATATCAAAAGGCTTGCTAATGTTGAGGTATACCACATCAACAGCTCTTCCCACATCTACAAATCTAGTAATCTCATCATAGAAGGCAATCAGGTTGGTCAGGCATGATTTGCCCTTGGTGAATCCATGTTGACTGTTCCTGATCACTCTATTTTCCTCCAAGTGCTTCAGGATGGATTCTTTGAGGACCTGCTCCATCATTTTCCCAGGGATTGAGGTGAGGCTGACTGGTCTGTAATTCCCTGGATCCTCCTTTTTTCCTTTCTTGAAGATAGGTGCTATATTTGCCTTTTTCCAATCCTCCAGGACCTCCCCCATTTGCCATGAGTTTTCAAAGATAATGGCCAGAGGCTCTGCAATCACTTCAGCCAACTCTCTCAGCACCCTTGGATTCAGTTCATCCAGTTCCATAGACTTGAGAACATCCAACTTTAAGTAATCCCTAACCTGACCTTCCATCAGGGCCGCTCTTTTCTCCATTCTACTACAGTGTAGTAGCCTGGGAGCTGGCCCTCCCTGTGAAGACTGAAGTAAAAAAGCATTGAGTACTTCAGCCTTTTCTGCATCTTCCACCACAAGGATACCTGCCTCATTCAGTAAGGGACCTACACCATCCCTGATCCTCTTCTTGTTACTGACATACTTGTAGAACCCCTTTCTGTTATCCTTCACATCCCTTGCTAGCTGCAACTCCAATTGCCCTTTGGCCTTTCTGGTTTTATCCCTGCTGTCCCGAGACACTTACCCAGAGTTTATCTTAACTATTTGAGCCACTTTTGTCTACAGAATTTAACTGGAAATACTGCAAAAGAAGTCATTCTTGTGATAGTTTTTTTTTTTTGTTTGTTTTTGCAACTTGAAAATAAAAATAAGATGCACAGAAATTAAAACAAGTTTAGAAGAGATTTTTTCCAATTGATTGTCTGTTCTGAAAAAAAAAAGGTGGGTTCATATTTTGAGGTTAGTACTAAGCTACAGGTATCAGGGTTCGGATTGTATGGCTAGACAAAAAGGACAGGTAACTCCATTTAAAAATTACCATGGAGTCTTCTGTCAAACCCCACCTCTCTCTTTTTTTCAATCCATTACTTTGCATCCATTGCTGAGACATTACCATCCACCACCCCTCATAGGAGGGTTAAGGTGAGCTGTAAGACTGGGGGGTTGTCTCCCTGCTGTACCAATCATAGGAGCCCAACCAGGGCTGGATTACCACAGGAGCTTTAGGGGCTTATGCCACTGGCCCTGGGCTAAAGGGGGGCCCATGGACCCCCCCAAAATCTGGCCTGGCTGGCCCAAGTGGCAGCTGCTGCTACTCACAGCCTGCCTACCCAGCTCCCTGGCCTGGCTGGTGCTCATCAGCTAGCCAGGGGGTGGGGCAAGAGAACCCAGCCTCTGGCCCACCCCATAGGGAGTATAACTGCTGGATTGTGCTGGCTTGCAGCCCCGGCCTGTGCTCTCCCCAGAAACATGGCTCCCCCAGGCCACCCCACATCCCCCACAACAGCGTGGTCCTCAGCCCCAACAGCTTCTACAGTGGTCTGGGTTGCCTCCTTGGTCTGCTTGCATCTTGCCTGGACTCCTGCCTCCACAAAAGCCTGCTCAGTCTCAGTGGCTTGCTCTGTGGTTCCCCTCTTACCTTCGGGGGGCCCAATCAGTCCTCAGTTTGGACTATACTATCTGTAAGGTCAGTCCCAGACCTGGCCAGCTCCCGAGGCATTTTTGTCCTCCTACCTTTGCCTCAGGGGGCAAAGCCTCTTAATGTGGCTTTCCTCATGGCATCAGAAACATCGGTTTTGTCTCCGTTGGGCCTCTGGCCTTTCTGACTCGGTCATTCCCAGACTAGCCTTGCTTTTCCAGGCCAGGCATTGTCTTTTAAAATGCCCTCTGGCCCCACAAGTCCAACAGACCCCTCCCCATCTGGTTACCTTCACCAGTGAGGTCCACAGGAGTCTCCCCAGTGTGTCTGTCCAGCTCCCTCGCTCGGGGAAGCTCCTTTTCAGATGGCCAGCCTGGCCACAGAGGAAACAGTTTAGGTCCTGTTGCCACTCTCAGGCGCAGTTAACCCCATTCTGCTAGTGTGGGGCTAAATGCCCTAGCACAGCATCATATTTCTTTTCAGGGAAGCAATGAATTATGTCATCTAATTTCTATCACATGGCACTCACTAACAGAGTTCTACTACAAAGCAAGGGTTAACTCTTCAGTTAGAAAAAAATACAAATTTAGTCTTCTGCATTTCTATGTTCAGTATTCAGAATCCATTATGATTATGAATCTATAATTCGTAGATTATAAAACCAGAAGGGAACCTTGTGATTAGCAATTCTGATCTCCTGCATAACACAGACCACAGGTTTTCCCTGAATTAAATCCTTTTTGACCTAGAACATATATTTTGCTGGGAAGCCGTGGTCCTAGGGACTTGCTTGCTGGGAAGCCGTGGCTCCCCTTGTCCCCGGGAGCTGTAGCTCCCCTAGCCCGGGGAGCTGCGGCTCCTAAGCATCTAGTGTAGACACTGTAAGTCGACTTAACAAGGTCAACTTTAAGTTGACCTAAATATCTGATGTAGACGCATTAAGTTGACCTAACAGTAACGAAGTCAACTTAATGTAACAAGTGTAGACATAGCCAATATGTCTAGCTTTAGCTTTTAGCCCTTGCATCTAGTTACATCTTTGCCTGCTAAATGTGAAAGCCCTCCATTATCAAATTTCTCTTCCATCTGTAGGTGCATAGGCCAGGATAAAATCACTCTTTACTGTTTCTTTAATAAGCTAAATAAAATAGATTGAGTTCCCATCATTCCCCTTTTATGGTGTTTGAGCTACAGCAAGTTACAGAATATAAGGGGCTTCTATAAAACCTGTATATTGTACAGTATAAGATGATGTGAAATAGGGAAACTTGTGGTATTATACATTTTCAGCATTCCACAAATTTTTACCTCTGGGATCCAAAGCTACATGAGTTTTAAAAGGCACAATCAAAAATATTTAAAAAAATTATCTAACAGTAGGCCAATTCAGAGAAATCATGCCGTCTCTGGTGCATTCAGGATCAGCCAGCATAGCCCCTGGAAACTTTCCCTTTCAAGAAGTAGGGGGATAGCCTGGCAGCAGTAAGCCCTCTATGTATACCTGGAGGATTTCCAATGGTTTAAAAAACATTAGCTTGTCTTAGAGTATGCTGGCAGCACCAAATTATGCTACTCCTTGGCAAACTTCCCTTCTGTACGGGACACTGGACAGGGCACATGTATTTCTCAGAGAGGACCAAAGAGACAATGCAGCCCATAGAAAATGAAAGCATGTCTACTGCATGCCAAGTTCCAAAGGGGTAGCCATGTTAGTCTTCAGCAAAACAAACAAGAAGTCCTGTGGCACTTTTAAAAACTAACGCATTTATTTATTCGATAAATTAATGTTAATCTTTAAAAGTGCCACAGGACGACTTGTTTTTTTTACTGCATGCCAGTGGTAGCAATATAAATTGATGTTTACAGTTCATAGCATTACTTCTACATCTAAACTCTCAAAGCATTTATTTGATTACAGCCTGAACCCAGTCCTCATCTGTCTCCTGCCTTCTGCTTCCTTGAATTGTCTTAATGTTTCACTGAACTTTTTTTAATGAAATAACAAATGCTTATATTATCTAATAAGTTCATTTGATTCGCAGCTGGGAAATGTGAAAGTTAATGTTACTGTAATGAATATCAAAGGAACTGGAAAGTGCATAATGTTTTTGAAAATGTCTCTGTCTGAGGATTTCACATTATAACCAGAAAGCAGATAAGTGCACTTGAAGAGCTCGTCTCATCACCATCTGAAACAGATGTCCCAGTCGTTTAAGGATCTTTGGCAATGGGAAGGGAGGGGCAGATGCTTTAAAATGTTACTTTTAAATAGTAGAAAATGACCTGCGTATACTATATCTTATACTATCTACTATACCCTACCAAAGAGTTCAGCAAGAAAAATGTATGACTGTGTTCACAACCAAAATTTATTGAAATCTTAACTCAAAACTGATAACCGTTGGCCTATTACTACTCCAACTGAAGCTAATGCCCAGAACTCCCATTAAATTAGAGGGGAACAAGACTGATTTCTTTACCATGTTAAATTTTAGATTAAAAGTCAGACTAGAATCTTGAATTTTAGAGTTGTAAAACAATGCTAACAAATGTATCACTGGATCTTTATTGTGCTAATATGAGGGTGCAAGTATTGCGTAGTTTGTTTGAACATGGCACACACAATATTTTCATGTACAGAAAAGACTGTTTTTAATACAACACAGCATTACTGAAATTCAAGTGTTTTTGTCACTGCAGATGAAGTGGCTTCCTAGTTTTTTTACCTCCCTCAGACTATTTTATTGAAAGATCTTATCTAAGGCCCGGCCTGTGGGTTTGGTAACAACACGTGGACCTAAGGATCTAGCATACTGTACCTCACAAAAGTGATCCTCTAGGGAAAAAAATGGCATCAGAGAAAGCAGTAGAGGAGAAATATTCAGAGCAGATTGAAACAGAAATGCTTAACTAGTTAGCATACAACCTATTTTAGCTAAAATTCCCTGGAGAAGGACAGGTCAGTTCAAATCAGACACCTGTGAGAATTTATCTGCATGTTCTTGTGCCTTTTACCTGTCTTATCTGACACGGCAATTCTGGAAGAGGAAAGAGTGAGATTATGATAGGTGGCTGGCAAGAGGATGGAAAGGCCCTAGACAAGGTCAATTAAACCAAAATTTAATTTCATGCTAATGTCTAAATCTAAAAAGCAGAAACAACACTCTTTGAAAAATCCTACCAGCCAGCTCTTATGTTTCCTTGGAGGGGTGCAGTTAGTGCAGGTTTCCTCTGTCATTAGGTATAGGGAAAAATGGGAAGATACTGATCAAGGATGACATGAATCTGACACCTGTCAGCAAAGTAACAAAAACAGTTTTCAGCGTCCAGGGGCTCCAACAAGAAACTGGTGCATCTGCTCTGATCATCAGTATTGCTCATTTACAAGAGTACCTCAAACACTGGGGAAGAAAAGGACAGATTGTGATAATTTCAACTCTGTTATTACCATAACTCCTTTCATCCCAAAGATTCTCAAATCAATTTACAAACTGAGAGCTATAGTTTGACTTCAGTTCTGTTTATTTTATTATTTTTTTAACACAAAGATCAGTGAAGTCCCAACCACCCTATGGGGAGGGTACCAATTATTTAGTGTTGGGGTACAACCAGAAAATCTTTCCAAAAAGATTCTCTGGGCTATGCCCCATCAAATGAGAACTGAAAAATCCTCCAATCAGTAAGATTTAGCTGGAGCTTTCTCCCTCCTCCTTTTACTACTGCCGCCACTGTGCATACCTCTTCAGTGCCCCATCCTCTCCAGGAAGGGGCATAGCTAAGGGTAAGTCTGGGAGGGCCATGGCTCACCCACTTTGAAAGCAAGCCCACTCGAAGGCTGCATCTACACTTGTAATTAAGTCGATTTAAGCTTGCTTAAGTCGACTTAATTTACCCTGCGCCTACACTAGTTTTCTTAAATTGACTTAAGCAGCTTGCTTAAATCGACTTAAGGAAAATAAAGTTGACAATGAAAATTAAGTTGACTTTATTAAATCTAGATTTAATTCAATTTAAGGCTTAATTCGACTTTTTAAAGTCGAATTAAGCCAGTGTAGACATGGGGTAGCCCTAAGCCGACTTAGGGCTACCCCAGGACTACACCAATGCCCTCCCTGCCGGGGGGGGGGCACAGGGGGAGCCTGGCATGCCCCCCCCCCCGAAGGGCAGGGCAGAGCCCTGTGTGACACTGTCTGGATTTA
>ML685930.1:2007847-2061461 GCA_007922175.1 Pelusios castaneus | reverse complement strand
ATTTAGGGAACCATTTATGATATTTTCTATTAATATCTCATAAATGCTATAATCCATAGGAACTGTCAAGTTTGGTATCAATAGAAAGGTAGTAATTTGCTGGGAATGATTATATAGTTTGTCTAGAAATTGTATTTGTATTAGAAGTTAGGAATATGGTGGTTATATCTATAATTTAACTTGTGTGATTGTGGGGAAACGTCCCAGACAGGAGGATGTCTATAACCATTGTCTCCTTAACGGCTCATCAGGTTTCTCCCTGGGTCCATTGTACCTGGGAGCTTCCTTAACATTACAACCGTTGTCTCCTTTCTATTGATACCAAATATGACATTGTTCCTATGGATTATAGAATTTTTGAGATATTAATAGAAAATAATATCATAAATGGTTCCCTAAATCTGGACAGCATCACACCCTGCCCACATGCCCTGCCAGGGTCCCTGTCCCCCTTTTCCCCATTGTACACAAAGGGGTGTCCCCTGCCACCATGGACCTGCCCAAGGTCCCCCTAGCCCTTAGAAATTGACCTAGGTGTCCAGTGTGGATGCTCTAGGTCGACTTTGTAAGTTCCCCTTTAAGTCAACTTTAATTTTAAGTGTAGACTAGTTAAGTCGACTTAAAATTACAAGTGTAGACATAGCCAATGTGGTGTTTCTGTTGCTGTTGCTCCATTTAAGCTTGGAGCATCAGGAAGCTTTCAGCGGGTTGCTACCCAGACTTCTTGCTTCTGGCCACGTGAACAGAAACAGAAAGTTTGGATAGTGACTGGCCAAGAATCACGGAGCTGCTCAATGCTCCAGTTGCTAAGGGGGCATCCAGCAGCTTAGTTTCACTGCCCAGATGCATCCTGAAAATCTGGTCATGTGACCAGAAGCAGGAAGTGGCCAGGCCCCCCTGAGTCAATCATGGGCCCTGCTAGAAACTCACTTTTGGTTATACCCCTGCCTCTGGGTAGCAGATCCCCCACCTTCCCAATTTCCCTTTCACTTCCATTCCTAAGAACTCTGTTCTAGTTTTGGGGAAGCAGCACATTAAGGGGTGAATTGAGGAAGAAAAGGGAGGGAGAACATCCTCAGCAGTAAAGCACTGCACAATAGTAGCTTCAATTGTTAGCTCCAACGGCATCAGGCACCTTCCTTACTCCAGCCACATTCACCCCAAAAATTCACACCTCCCCTTTTTCAATCTGACACAAAAAATGGTTGTAAAAATGTCGTATGACCCAGACATTACCATCTTTTACTTACAAAATATTGTTGGGTAATGGGCTGCTTTGTCTTCCCCCTTCCATTTTGTGGATCATGGACCAAAAAAGGTTGAAAATTCAGGTCTACACAAACATTTAGGAAAGAAGTGAAGAAGAAAATTATATCTAACTAAGTGCATAGAGAATTTTGCTAGGCAGAATATAATTACACAGATACTGACAGTGTTATAATGTTTCTAGATAGGGTTCATTTGTGGGATTACTGTAGATTAGTGAATTTTAGATTTTGAATTATTTATTTCCTTATAAATCCCATCAACACTTTATATCTACAACTAATTATGACTTGATAGCATTACTATTTCTTTTGTAGAGATTCAAAAATAAATGCTCTGGGTCTAGCCATCATATAACCACGTAGGTTGGAGCTGAAATGATGACCTTTGATTTATGTCCTTACTGAACAATGTCTGCTATTGATTTTTGTACATTTATATTCCATAAATTACATTCATTAACTTGCATCTGGATGCAAAGTACTGTGCTCAGTAGCCAAAATAGTCTTAACATTTCTACATATAAAGGATGTGATTTCACCAACCCCCTTTGCTCATGTAGTTCTTTACCAGTAGTTCCAGTTATATGAATATTAGATTATTGTGTAACTATTTCTTGAGTGAGGTTACTATTCCATCAGACAAATTCCAAAGGGGTAGCCGTGTTAGTCTATTGTAGAAAGACAACAGAGTCTTGTGGCACTTTTAAAGACTAACAAATTTATTAATCGCATGAGCTTTCGTGGGAGAAAATCCCACTTCGTCAGACGCTTTGAAGATAGGAAAGTTACAGAGTGGGAGGAAATTAAATGCAGGGGAGTGTATGACATAGCATCAAGTCAGGCTGTAACAGCAAATCAAAGTAGGTGTTAGGATTCAAAACACTGGGGAACAGCACATAGAGGAGGGGGGAGGTCAATTCACTTGATGTAATGCGAGAAAAATCCATAGTCCCTGTTCAACCCCAAGGCAACTGAGTCAAATTTGCATATAAGTTCAAGCTCTGCAGACTCTCTCTGAAGCTGTGATTTGTTATTCATCTGTGTCAACACAGCTATTAACAAGTCGTTAAGGGAGTGAGCAGGGAGGTTGAAGTGTTCCCCTACAGGTTTTGCAGTATTGCAACTCTTCAACACATCATCAAAAATCTACAGCCTATTTTACAAGATGATCCCTCACTCTCTCAAGCCTTGGGAGACAGACCTCTCCTTGCTTTCAGACAGCCCCCTAATCTTAAAAGGATACTTACCAGCAACTACAGATCACAGAGCAGAAACACTAAAGCAGGAACACAGCCCTGCAGCAGACCACGCTGCCAACTTTGCCCTCATATCTACACTGATGACACCATCACAGGGCCTAATCATGCCACCTACTCCATCAAGGGTTCGTTCACCTGCTCATCCACCAATGTGATTTATGCCATCATGTGCCGGAAATGCCCCTCTGCCTTATATATTGGACAGACAGGACAGTCTCTGCGCCAAAGAATCAATGGACACAAATCTGACATCAGAAATTGCAATACTGCAAAACCTGTAGGGGAACACTTCAACCTCCCTGCTCACTCCCTTAACGACTTGTTAATAGCTGTTACAGCCTGACTTGATGCTATGTCATACACTCCCCTGCATTTAATTTCCTCCCACTCTGTAACTTTCCTATCTTCAAAGCGTCTGACGAAGTGGGATTTTCTCCCACGAAAGCTCATGCGATTAATAAATCTGTTAGTCTTTAAAAGTGCCACAAGACTCTGTTGTATTCCATCAGAGTAAGTGGACAGGATCAGGACCAGAATGGTAACCTAATAACACAAATTCTTGGCAAACTTTTCAGTTATGTGGCATTTCCTAAAGATAATTCATATTACACTCTCCATATCCAAATCAATAATGGCAGTTCAGTGAAAGAACAAGATTTTGCATAACTTTTTCAGACATGGGGTAGCATCCATAAATATTGTACAATAAATTATTGAGTTGATATATTTGTGGTTTTGAATACTGCATCGTTTAAATGCCTGATTCATGTTTTACTTAATGTCTTAGCAGAAAATATAATTTTTTAAATAAATTTATTTCCCAATATTTCAAATCCTTTCTTATGTATAATATTCTTACCTTGCACTTCCTGAAATCAGAATAGCCATCTCTTATGTTGGGTTTTAGATGATTTTCACTTTTATGTAGCAGAAGTCAGAAATGCATTAAAACAAAGACACTGGGTTGATTTCCATAATTCATAAACTACTGAGAGATTTTCCTCAAGGCCAGCAAGTAGCAAGTGTTCAACTCTATTCATGTTTCCTTTTTTTTAATTATTCTAGAATTAAAGGCTGTCTACACTAGCAATTTAGGTCAACTTAAGGACCCTTAAGTTGACCTAAATTACTTCCTGTCTACACCAAACTTTCAGTGTCGACTTAAGAAATTCCTTAAGTTGACTTAATGAAAGCTTAAGTCGACCTAATAAGAACTGCTCATTAGGTCGACTTAAGGATGGGAAGTAACCCTTAAGTCGACTTTATTAAGTCGACTTAAGGGTGGTTAGGTCAACTTAACAAAGTCGACTTAGTCCACTTTGTTAAGTCGATTTAATAAGGTCAGCTTTACGTCGACTTCAAGTTGACCTTATTAAGTCGACTGAATAAAGTCGACCTAACTCTTTTCTAGTGTAGACATAGTCAAAGAAGCTAGAGTTTGAAAATTTTTTAATTCATGTAGTCCATACCATTGCTAGGATCTGCAGACTCATTCCTTATGGAATGATAACTAGTGTGCTGTTCAGTACAGTTTGAAATATCTCAAATAATGGTGTTCAGACTGCCTTTGGGAGAGCATTCCATAGTCTAATATAGTTTACTGTTGCATAGGTTTCTGACAGTCAGCCTAAACTCTCATTTCTCTAACATATCATATTACTGCAAGTTGTGTCAGGTTTTGTAAGACCCCTTAATTCATATTGTTCTGATGAATGCAAATTTTTGGGTTTGGTTTGCCAACGTACACAACCCCTAGAGGTTCACTTGCTGTTCTAGATTTTCTGGGGTCCCACAAATGCTAAGCAAATTGTGCAAAACTGTATTGTATTTGAAAATTTAAGCTCATATTACACTGTTAAAATGTTGTCTTACATTCTGCTTTTACAAAGCTCATGCGATAAATACATTTGTTAGTCTTTAAAAGTGCCACAGGACTCTTTGTTTGCATTGTAGAACTACATTCAGAAGAAATCTAACTGAAACTAGAGTGTGTAAGTATATTACTCCTAAGGGAATTCGTGCCAAAAAATCTAAAATTCTGTACCAAATATTTGCAAATTCTGCAAAATGTTGCATATTTTACTTGTCAAAATACAATATAATCACACCAGTTTCAATTAATTTCGTAACTCATTTCAAAGTGTCTGTCAACTATAATAATACAGACAACAAAAAAGATTCTTCCAGGAGCAGAGAATTAAAGAAACCCTATGACAACCCACTTTATCTCTGTTCTTTTCCAGGAGGCTTCAGTTTAGGTGTGTCACACTTGCCAGCTGGGCACATCTTGGGGGGGAAAACTGCCTTGCCAATCTCAGACACCTGCAGCCCTCCCCCCAGAGCCAGCTGTGGTGCTACCCAGCCCAGTCACTTGCACCATCTACCCCCTGAAGCCCAGAGATCCAGCGAGAGAAGCAGCCTGATGCTGGGTCCCAGATTTTCAGAATTCCCTGTCTACTGCCTCCTTCCTTCAGGATGTGCTGGGAACTACAGCTGCCTGGAACCCTCAGCACCCCCTTCTCCCCCTCCCCCCCCCAACAACCCTTGGCCTCCCATGGAGCTGCTGCTTGCCATGCTCATTGGGACCAGGAGCCTGCCTCTGCATCAGTTCTGGAGAGCCAGGCAAGGGCTGATATTGGGATGTCCCTCTTCCCCACCCATGTATCCAGTCCCCACTGAGCTGTGATGGAGGGGACAGAGTGGCTGCGTCTACACTGGTAAATTAAGTCGACTTAAGCTTCCTTAAGTCGACTTAATTTACCCTGCATCTACACTACAGCTTCCTTAAGTCGACTTAATTTACCCTGCATCTACACTACAGCTTCCTTAAGTCGACTTAAGCAGCTTCCTTAAGTCGACTTTATTAAACCACCTTTTTCATTAGACTTAAGGCTTAATTCGACTTTTTAAAGTTGAATTAAGCCAGTGTAGCCCTGGGGTAGCCCTTGGTCGATTTAGGGCTACCCCAGGACTTCACCAATGCCCTCCCTGCCGGGGGGGGGGGGCACAGGGAGATCATGGCATGCCCTCCAAAGGGCAGGGCATGTAGGCAGGGTGTGATGCTGTCTGGATTTAGGGAAGCATTTATGATATTATTTTCTATTCATATATCATAAATGCTATAATCCATAGAAACTGTCATGTTTGGTATCAATAGAAAGGTAGTAATTTGCTGGGAATGATTATGTAGTTTGTCTAGGAATTCTATTTTAATTAGAAGTTAGGAATTTGATGTTTGTTATATATATACTTTAACTTGTGTCATTCTGGGGGAATGCCTTAGATGGGAGGGTGTGAACAACCATTGTCTCCTTAATGTTAAGGAAGCTCCCACCTACAATGGGCCAAAGGGAGAAACCTGATGAGCCATTAAGGAGACAATGGTTGTTCACACCCTCCCATCTAAGGCATTCCCCAAGAATGACACAAGTTAAAGTATAGATATAACATCAAATTCTTAACTTCTAATCGAAATAGAATTCCTAGACAAACTATATAATCATTCCCAGGGCTCCTCCCTGCCAGGGTGCCTGGCACAGCCAGAGCCTGGCATGCCAACCCACAGGGCAGGACACAGCCCTGCCCACCCCACTTGTATAACCTGCCCCTGTCCCTGTCCTGCTCAGCCCCCATATACTTTGGTACAATGGGGAAAATCCTGAGTTCCCTGGCCCTTTTAAAGGGGTGCCTAGGGAAGGGGGGCACCTCTCAGGTGCCCTCCTTCCCACCATGCACCACTCCCAGGTCCACCTAGCCCCTACAAGTTGACTTAGGCATCCACTGTGGACACTCTAAGTTGATTTTGCAAGGTCAACTTTAAGTCAACCTAAATTAATAGTGTAGACATGCTAAATTGACTTTGCTGAGTTGACTTAAGTCAACTTACTTGATCAAGTGTAGACATAGCCAGGAAGCCTGGAGATGGTGGGAGCCGGGTGGGGTCAACACCTGTTGTCGGTGGGAGCCAGCAGCGGGGACTCAATGAGTACGTCTACACTGGCAAGTTAGGTTGACTTAAGGAGGCTTAAGTCGACCTAAACAAAGCCATATCCACACTGGGCTTTTATTAAGTCAACTTAAGCCCTTCCTTAAGTTGACTTAAGAGCTTAAGTCGACTTAACACCTTCTCTGAGGTCGACTTAAGCCTTAAATCGACTTCTTAAGTCTACTTAAAGCCAGTGTGGACGGGGATTAATGCGAAGTCGACCTTATTAAGTTGACTTAAAACCGTTAAGTTGACTTAACAATGTCGACTTAAGTTGACTTAAAGTATTGCCACTCTGTTAGGTAGACTTAAAAAGGTCGACTTAACTTTGTCAGTGTAGACATAGCCAATGAGGCCTGTGCATGGCTGCCTGATTGAGCCTGTGTTTGACAGGAGCCTAAAGAAGGGGACTGGCTGAGCCCCAACTGAGAAGTTGAACACTGCTGCTACAACAGTCAATACAGGGGAAAGCAAGAAGGGAGAAGTGAAAGACACTCCCCACGTACTGTGGGGGTAGGGTGAACTCAGCTCATTGTGTTCATGAATTCTACTTTCCCAAACCAATTTTGTGTTATTTCCCTCCTTTTATTAAAAGATTTTCCTTCTACATTCAGACACTCTGCTTGCAAGGGCGAAGTGTTGCCTTTGAGGGGCATCCAAAGGATAGGGTGTCATTTCCCACATGACTGGGTGGGGGATTGAGCCAGTTGGGTTTTGTATCTAGAAACCCCAATTGTAGAGTCTGACCCTTTGTTGCTGTTGGCTCTACCTGAAAGCAGGGTTACGTGCCATTTTATTTATGTTATGCTTAAATTTAATTCTTTGAGTAGCGAGTTCTAAAATAACTTGCCTCTCCTGAAGGGAGTAATTAATTATTACTATATTGTGCTTTGTCATTCATTATTTAAAGTTGTACAGTCAAATAATAGTCTCCTTCTAGATTGTAAATTTAGCTTGTGCTCACTTTAGTGCCGATTTTTTTTAAAAAGCTAAACACAACTTTAGACAGTGTGCAGATGCCTGTTGCTTATTTTTAGTTACATCTGTAAAATAAAAATTTTTACAAAATAAATGTTTCCAAATCTGATACTACTAATAATGATGGATTCGAGTGTTAGTGAGCCACACAGATGCTTATGATATAAATGCCAAAATAATTAGAAAAATTTCTGTTCTCAATGACAGAGAAACATCCCATAATTATGTATGTTAAAATTAAATATGATTTTTAGTGGAGTAAAAAACAGACTAAAACAGAGTAGATAATGCCAGGAATAGTGGCCTTTAACTACCTGAAAGTGGGTCCTAGAGAGGAAGGAGCTAGGCTGTTCTTGGTGGTGGCAGATGACAGAACAAGGGAGAAAGAACTGAAGTTGCAGTGGGGGAAGTCTAGACTGGATATCAGGAAAACTTTTTCTTGAGGATGGTGGTGAAGCACTAGAACGGGTTATGTAGGGAAGTGGAAGAATCTCCATTCATAGCAGTTTTCAAGGACTAACTTGACAAAGCCTTTCCTGGGATGAATTAGTAGGGTTTTGTCTTGCTTTGAGCAGGGTGTGACATGCTGCACCCCACCTAGGCTCTTATGGCATGATCTGTGTATGTGTAACTGTGTATGTTCTGATGCAAAGTATGTCATGTAAGCAGTTTTTGGAATTCTCTGGTCACTGAAATTTATCATTGTTGTAGCATGTTTCTTGCAATGTCATGCATATGTACAGATATGAAACTCTGCCATGTCAGGTCCCCAAATGTGTGTCTCACATGGTTTGAATAGATGCAGACAAAGACAACTGTGTTTCCACACCCAGTGGAGGTATGCATAGAGGAACAGTGGAGTGGCCTAAGCACCAAGGAGCACTTTGGCTCAAAAGGAAAAAATCATGTCCATGGACATGTACAATCACCTGACCCCCAGGGAATGCCAAGGAAACTTCTTAAAAGAAAGAGGCACCTTTCTCTAAGGGCTGTCTCCTGGAATCCATCTTTTAAGCAACACCAGAGATTGAGAACCTACCTGCGGGGGAGGGTATAGCCCTTGACTTAACCTATGCTTTGTTTGCATTTATTTATATATTGTGTATTTTATAAGTTTAAGACATTTTGCTGTTAGTTATAGAGGTTTTTTATACTTAACATAACTTTAAATGAATTGCTAAAATGCAAGGGACCTTACAGACCTGTGTAATTATACAACTTATATGAACAGCTAAAGGGCATAGGCATAGAACTTGGAAAGTTAAGATAATATTAGATTGAAACTAGACTGGTGGGTCTGTTCATCAATATTTGGTGATGCATAGATCCAAGAGGCTATATTTTGTTCATGACATCCAGGTCAACAGACAGAAAAACAACCCGAGACTTTCCAGTTCAGACCCTTTGACATTTAGTGAAACACTGCAAAGCCCACAAAAATATCCATAACTAATAATGGAACATTCTGAAGGGTGGACATGTGTCAATCATATGCACAATCCCCTTGACCAATGACAGAGAGGTATCCCTACAATTTCTGAGGTGATCTCCCCATATTTGCATGCTAGAGGAGGATTTAGCCTGCTATATGTTAAGAATGGAATAAAAACCTGTTACTAAGGGCAGCTTTAGCTCTTAGTTTTCTAGCAGAGCTTTTAGCTTGTAGCTCTTCAGCTACCCTTTTCTTGAGAATATCACACACCAAAGAATTTATTTCCCTTATTAGCTAGTTATCTTAAGTTGCTTTCATAAGTTTAGATATATCAGCTAAAGTTACTGAACTTCACACCAGTCAAGTCAAGGGCCCAGGAGTCCCTCTTCACCAAGCCAGAAAACCAGGGTGTAAGTATCAACCATAAACTTTGATATTAAACTTAGCTCAGCAAAATATAAACTGCATAAAATTTCCTGCATGTATCAAAATAGAAGTCAATTGTAATTTTGTTGGAGATATATTTACTCAGCTAACCTTTTTCTCAATTCTGTGCTTATCATTTATGCTTTTTAGCAGTACAAAAGGTTTTATAAAGTTAAATTCAAGTATCTATGGCTATGTCTAAACTAGAAAAGTTAAGTGGACTTAAGGTCAACTTTAAGTCAACTTAAAGTCAACCTTACTAAGTTGCCTTAACTTTTCTAGTTTAGACATAGCCCCTTTTTGACCTTAAGTTGACTTAACACCTAAGTCGACTTAATAATGTGGACGTAGGCGCTAATCCTCATCCACTGGCTTAAGTCGACCTAATAAATTCGACGTAAGCATTAAGTTGACCTAAATCGAGGTGTTAAGTTGACTTAAGGAAATGCTTAAGTCAACTTAAGGGAAGCCCAGTGTGGATGCAGCGTAGTTTAAGTCGACTTAAGTCTCCTTAAGTCGACGTAATTTGTAAGAGTAGATGCACCCTGTGTGACTCTTCCTACTAGATGTCTCTGGGGGCTCCCTTTGTGTTTTCTGTGGTTGAATTCAAGCAAAACCCAAAATTCCTTGGCAATCCTATTCTATATCTCAAACCAAAGGATCAGGCTACAAGGGGGGTGGGTCTAGATGCAAGACATATCATAGCTGGCTTATATGGTCAGTTGAATACAGACTGAAACAGTAGTCTTAGCTTAGAATAAGAGTTCTCTTTTACTCTGCAAGACAGTAGGTCCCAGGGTTGATTCTAGGATGGAGAGAGTTTGCTGGAAGTCTATCCCATGAGTGAATGGCTGGACCACTACTCCATTGGCTGAGGAACTGATTACATACAAGTAGCTAGGTGTGAGCTGACCCAGGAGTGGGGGTTCACACAGCAAAGCAGAGTAAGTCGGTACCCAGCAGAGGCGGCCTTAAGCTATCTGGGGCCCTAGGCGAAGGCCAATTGTGGGGCCCCCTACAAGGCCTAAACCCCTAACTGGCTCCTGAGCCCCAAGCTGGACCCTGAGGCAGGCCACACCAGCCCCTCTGCTGACCCCTGTGCCCTGAGCCAGACCCTGTGCCCTGATCCAGCCTCCATACCTCACACTGGAAGCTGGGCCCCCACGCCAGTTTCTGGGACCCCAACCAGGGCTGCACTAGATCACCACCCTGCGCCCTGAGCTGGCCTCTGAGCTGCCCCGTGCCCGCTCCCGAACCCCGAGCCAGCCCCTGCACCAGCCCCCAGTCCCCCGAACAGGGCCACACTGGCCCACAAGCCAGCTCCCAGGCCACCGCACTGCCCCAGGCCCTGAGATGGCCTCTGAGTTGGCCCCCCATGCTGGCCCCCAGGCTCCCGAGCCAGCCCTCGGGCCCTCGAACAGGGCCACACTGACTCCTGGGTCCCTGGGCTCCCAAGCTGGCCCTTGAACCTCTGAACAAGGCCGTGCTGGCCCTTGGGGCCCCCGTGCCAGCCCACAGGTTCCCAAACAGGGCCATGCTGGCTCCCAGGCCCCAAGGCCCTGATCCAGCCCCCAGCCCCCAAAGTGGCTCCCCCCACAGCACTTACCTTGCTGTGGAGGTGGGGTCAGGGCGGAGCAGGGAAATGTGGCCAGCAGGAGGGAGCCTGGAGCCACGGCAGGCAGCTCTTGTGGCCCTAGCCCTCAGGCAATGCTGGGGGGCGAGGCCCAGGGACGTTGCTGGATAGCAAAAAGATCCAGGGCTGTGGCCCCCAGCCCACTCCCTGCTAGCCCCACCCCCCCAGGCCACCCCCCCCCCCCCGGCTAGGTCCCACCCCCTGGCCAAGCCACTAGGCCCCTCCCCCAGTTCACCCACACACACACACACAGAAACAAACCCACACCCCATGCTCCTCTCCATTCTGGGTTGCAATACAACTCCTTCATTCTCATCTGTACTAAGAACTATAACAGAAGCAATCTTTCTTCAAAAGTCAGACCATGTCAGAAGGACACATAAAATGTGACTCCCTGTCTGATAAGGCACAACATTCCCTCCAGGTTCCCGTGGCTGAATATCAGGAGCCAGGGAACTCAGAAAACAGGAGTGGGAAGGAGGGTGGTGGAGCAGGAGAGTGGGGAGAAGGGGAAGGGTGGCAGGGGAGCAGTGCAGCTGGATGGTGGGCACCAGGAAAGGCAGCACAGCAGCTGCATTTTCCCATGCTGTTCCAGCCCTGGGCCACACACCTGAGCATGCCGCAAGGGAGGAAATTGAAAAAGGCTCTGGCCAGGTCCCAGCTTTCAGGTGCACACAAACCAGGTGGAGGAAGTTGGAGAATTCACAAGGCAAGAAGGTAGACTGCCTGGGGCTTCCAGTGTGGTGCCATGAGCGGTGTCACACCAAACTAGCAGACCCAGCCAGCCAGGCTGCCAGCCTGTGCCTCCCCTGCAAATAGCCAAAGAGAAGACAACAGAGTGAACTGAAGAAAAGGCAGAGAAGGCTGCTGCACTGTTCCCTACTCTCACCCCACAGCTCCTGCCAGGCTCCCAATCCCTCTCCTGGGGAGACAAAGCAGAAAGGACAACAGCCAAAACTGAGAAAGCTCACTCTTATAGGAAAGGCAGAGTCCAAACTAAAAATGCAGCATTATTGGGCTGACAGTAATGGGGACAGAACTGAGGGGACAGGGGTGGGGGGACAGATCCTGCACCAGGGCCAAAATCATCTTTTCCAG
This sequence comes from Pelusios castaneus, assembly GCA_007922175.1. Lineage (NCBI taxonomy): Eukaryota > Metazoa > Chordata > Testudines > Pelomedusidae > Pelusios > Pelusios castaneus. The sequence goes on along the minus strand of ML685930.1, from coordinate 2,049,382 downwards.
TACCTGTCAGAGAGAGGGCAACCCTAAATTGTCACATACTCACACCCTAGGACGGGCAGGGGGAACTCAAACATCAACTCCATTTTCTCCAGTCACCCTCCACCCCCTACTTAATTGCAAACAAACAAGAAAACCAAAATTTCAAAGCACAGAATAAATTTTAGGTGCACAATATGGTGCTGGTCTGCAGATTTATCTTTATAAATAAGGCCAGCATTGGCACCCCCAGCTGGGGGATGATCCCTGGGCCACTCATCCCCCAACTGACCTCATTGCATGGGGAGGAGGGGCGATGCCCAGCTGGACTGATGGACCTAGGCCCAGAGGGGGTCCCTGGCTAGATGGGAGGGATAACCCCACCTCACACTTGCCACCTGGGCCAGGGGAAAGCACAGAAGGGCTGTGATCTCCAGCCCGACCTGTCATATGTTGCATAGTGTGGTATGATCTGTATAACTTTGCTTTCACCACACAATTACATGGCAGGAGTGGTTTGATGAAAAATGTGCCATGCAAGCAAGGTTCCTTTCTGAATGCTCATAAACATGCTCTGCATTATTATGGTATCATGTTTCCTGCATCATCACATGTATGTGTATATAGATCAATAGATCTGAAACATCCCAGGTATTTCATATGGCTCTGGGTAGAGTGTCTCTTTCTCAGCATGAAAGCTGATGAGATTGGATACATGATAAAAGATAATGTAAATAAAGAGAATCACCTAACAACAAGGAGAAGGGAACCAGAGAGTCACACCTGGAGAAAGGGAGGGGATGGAAAGTTTGATAACAAGACACTTGGAAGTGTGAAAGAGCTTATTTCTGGGGCCTTTTATACCAGAGTTGACTTTTGCTTAAGGTAATTGGCATGATGATCTGCAGTTGCAAAATGCTTACAGGGGCTAGTCTTTGCATTTGAAACTTTTACTTTAAGCCTGCATAAATAACAAGCATTAGTCCACTGTGGCTTTTTCAACACAGGCCAAAATGGAAGCACATAAAATAACATGATTGCTAGCAGATAAAAATAAGCTTCACCTGCCACCCTGCGGAGGGAGGGAGGGGAACAATCCCAAACCTACAATTTGCTGCTGCTCTGGCTGGTCACCAATCCATGGGGCAGGGGATGATCCCCAGCCTGCTCCCCAGACCCACTGGACTGACCTGGGGATTGATCCCCTACTCTCAACACCTCCCCACCCCCTCCTCCTCCTTCAGGTTCCTCCCTCCTCACACACACAGTACTTACTGGTGCTGTGTAGAAGAAGCTGCTCCTAAATAAAGCAGAGTGCAGAGGAGTCAGCTGCAGTGCTGCATGGCTGAGCCAGTGCAGCAGGGGAGAGAGAATTTAAAGTTCCCTCTTCTCTCCCTGCTAGTGACTGAGCTACACTGCAGCAGGCTTGTTCCCAGCTTAGCTCCGCCTCCCCTGCAAACAGGCTGTCTGATCATGTGCCTGCTGGGGAAAATAGATCCGGGGCTCAGGCTAATCTACCCGGGGCCGACGCCCTCTGAGCCTAACGGCAATGACGCCTCTGGCGAGGCCAATGGGGAGCCTGAGCCGATTTGGCATGCGTGCCGTGGGTTGCTGACCCCTGTTAGGGAAGCAGGCGACTGACCCTGACGGGGCCCCTTACTGCTTGGGACCCTAGGCGGCCACCTGCCTCACCTCCCCCAAAAGGTGCCTTTGGTGCCCAGGAGTGAAAAATTAGGGTGACAGTTGGAAATAGTCCAGATTGCAGGAGGGGAACATCACATAAGGGGTTGGACTAGATGACTTCCTGAGGTCCCCTCCAACCTTAATCTTCATATTGGGTATGTCTACACTAGCAATTTAGGTTGACTTAAGGACCTTTGGCTATGTCTACACTTGAAAAGTTAGGTCGACTTTATGAAGTCGACAATAAGGTCGACTAAGTTTAAGTTTACAAAAGTCGACTTAACTTTTCAAGTGTACATGTGGCCCCTTTCCGACCTTAAGTCAACTTAAAATGTTAAATTGACTTAATAAGCTCCACCAAGATGCTAATCCCCATCTCCACTGGCTTAAATCGATTTAGCAAAGTTGACTTACGCGTTAGTTCAAATTAAATTGAGGTTTTATTAATTCAAACGAACTTTTCTTTAATTCGACTTAAGGAGCAGCTTAAGTCAATTTAAGGAAAGCCCAGTGTGGACCTGGAGTATTTTAAGTTGACTTAATTGGTAAGTGTAGATGCACCCCTTAAGTCGACCTAAATTACTCCATGTCTACACCTGACTTTCATTAAGTCTGCTTAAGTCTACTTAATGAAAACTTAAGTCAACTTAATAACAGCCCATTAGGTCGACTTAAGGATGGTGGCGTCAGGGAGTTACTTTATTAAGTTGATTTAACAAAGTGCACTAAGTCAACTTACTCCACTTTAAGTTGACTTAATAAGGTTGACTTTAAGTTAACAAAGTCGACTTAACTTTTTCTAGTGTAGACATACCCTATGATTCTATGGACACAGAGGGTGTGTCTACACTTGCAGCTTAGGTCGCCTTAAGGAGGTTTAAGTCAACCTAAACAAAGCCATGTCCACACTGGGCTTTTATTAACTTGACTTAAGCACTTCTTTAAGTCAACTTAAGGAAAGCTTAAGTCGACTTAACACCTAGTTTTAGGTCAACTTAAACCTTAAGTTGACTCCTTAAGACAACTTAAAGCCAGTGTGGAGGGAGATTAGCGCCTAAATTGACCTTAAGTCGACTTAAAGAGTTAAATCGACTTAAAGTTGACAAGGGGTTATGTCTACACTAGAAAAGTTAAGTTGACTTTAAGTCGACTTAACTTTTCTAGTGTAGACATAGCCATAGTGTGTCTATAAAAATAAATAAAAAACAGATTTTATGGTATCTGTGTTAAGGCTCCAAAACTGATACTTCTAGGTTGGGATTGGCAATATTTTATCGTATTGTCTTCTGATCATTCCAAATTTGCATACAAATTTAAAATAAGCCATTACTTAGTGCTTGTATATGTATATTTCTTCCTTTATATAGGAATTAGAGTCAGTGCTACTGTCATCTAATTTCAAAGTTTTATCTGGGGAAAAAACTAGAGATTTCAGGAGTAAGTAGCTTCTTCAATCATGGTTAAAGTTGCCCCCCTTGAAATCTGAAATAGCCACCTTGCATAACTACACTGAACTTAATTGGATCACAAAGATTGTAAATAAGACCAGAATTTGGCTCATGCCCCCTTAATTTACAAATTTACTGCCTGTGCTCGTAACACTATCACACCTGGTTTCCATCACTAAATTCATATAGGGAATGGTCCTGGGGTCTGTATCATGGCAGCAGGTGTGTTGAATGTAGAAAGAGAATGCCAAAGAGTATACTGGGGAAGAGGGATTATGTGTAAGGAAGGAAGGGGACTGGTCTGGCCTGGAATCGGACTGAGTTTTCTCTGAGTTAAAATCCCTTGTATCAGCCCTACACCATTTCAACCTCCTTGTGCGTTTATACCCTTGAAATACTTGAAGACAGCCATGCCTTGGTTGACTTACATTTTATGTACACACATGTGCATACTTGTGTGTGTACAGTCTGTTATTGTAATAGGCACCGATGCCTTGTTGGCACTTTCAGCAGAGGCCATGTATTGCAAAGGCATGGAAGCTAAACAACTGTCAGCTCAAACTGTGGCCCCCTGCCAGATGAGGTCTGAGCCTTCAGTAACTGGTGCTTTCCCTGTTCTGTGGATGTACAGCAGACATATTTCTCCAGGGGTGTCAATCTAGCACCTTTCACAAATGCTAAATTCACTTTTAAAAAGTGGTATGTTAAAAACAAAATTTGCCATAACTTTGCTCTTAACTTTGCATTTGTTGGGAAAAGAAAATTGATGTTCTAATACATATTGGAATGGACAATATTATATTTCTCCTCAGTTGTGAGAGACAAAGGCACTATCACAAAAGGCAGCTATTCTTATGAGTTACAGATCTGCATTTTTTACCTCTGATTTGTTGGTGCTGTCTTTACGTCGTACATAATAAATGCACCAATATTAATGTAATAAATGTAATAAAATGCCACTTTTGGAAATATTCCCTACTGCAAACTAAACATTTCAGCCACCCCCCTAAAAACTAAGCTCCACTCCTACATCTGGCCCATTCAGAGTTCCACTGACTTCAGTGGCTCTGTGTGGGCCCCTCATGCACGCGTGTGGAATTCATTACAGGGTCAGGACCCTCATAATGTATTTCTTAGTTCTGTTATGTATGAGGGATGAAATGAGGATTTCCAGCACTTCCTCAGCATTCTAGTTCATACCACAGCCAAGACTCCAGAATCTGTTTGAAAACAGAACACTTGCAAATCTAGAGTCTGATCCAATGCCCATTGACATAAATGGGAATCTTTCCATTAACTTCAATGAGTATTGGATCAAGCCCTGATATCCATATGTCTTTGAAAGACAAGTCATTTGTGTATTTTAGGAATAAAGGAAGCAGTAATGATATTTTGTCTGGCAGCTAAAGAAAGTTACAGCATATTGGTATCTTATCGTAGGCCACTGTTCAGGAAGTCATATTTTGTTCCTAGTTATAACTTATGTTTTGTTGATGTGTGGCTTATGCACTTTTTGGCAGACAGACACTTTCCAAGGACTTTCCCCCGCTCTGAATAATGCACTAAACATCTTCAGCAAGAAAACATCTGACAGGTGCCAAAGAAATGGTGAGGCATTTGCAAGTTGAATTATACCAGTGAGAAAATATGACTGGTAACATCATGAAAGAAAAATGTGAAGTCTGATGAGGTGTGACTCATTTAAATTCTGTAGTCCCAGGGACTCCTTCCCCCTCCCCAGAAAGAAATGCAATTTCATTTATCGGTGAGCCAAAAAAGGACAATATGTTTACAACAATAAAAATAAGGATTAAAAAAGGTACGTCCACACTAGTGACTGTACACACTCCCTTGTGTGGAGTCATGCCATAACCCCTGTTGTCCACATCTAAAGCCCAGTAGCACATGGGAACCCCATTCCAAAACCAAGCCCACTTGACCATGAGGCTTTGGGTTACTTACCCTTCCTAGGCCTGGAGGCAAGCTGAGTAGCAGGGCTTCCACCTTTTTTCCTGGCCACACCTCCCCTATGGCTTCTCCATGGCTGGGTTATATACCTCCCCCCATCAGCTAGGGAAACAAGTTGACTTAATTTGTAAGTGTAGACGTACCCTGAGGGACTAAGCGCACTCTACTTTGCCACAATGTCCCTTGTACAAGGAGCTAAACCTGATCCTATAAAGACTCTGTAACATGCTGCTGGGGATACCCAGAGCTGTGTACCACTGTGTTAACTCTGCCTCAATAAGAGTGCAGTGGGGGAAGATTAGATTGTATGTCACTCCCTGCTACACCAGTCTGTCTTTCTCTCCAGCAAACTCCATGGCTATGTCTACACTACAAAAAGTTAGGTCGAGTTTTGTTAAGTTGACCTAACAAGGTCAACTTTAAGTTGACCTTATTAGGTCGATTTAACAAAGTGCTTCCCCTGAAAGGGAACTTAATAAGTCGACCTAACTGCCCTTAGGTCGACCTAATAAAGTGGATTTAAGCGTCTACACTGTGCTTAGGTCGGCCTAAAGAGTCGACCTAAGGGTTAGGTCAACCTAACTGGCTGTTCTTAAGTCGACCTAACCTTTCATTAAATTGACTTAAGGAATTTCTTAAGTCAACTTAATGAAAGCCTGGTGTGGACAGGGACTAAGTTAGGTCAACTTAAGCCTCCTTAAGTCAAGCTAACTTGCAAGTGTAGACATAGCCCTTGAGACTCTGCTGGTTAAAACCTTCCATGACCTCTTCAGAGATGTTTCCCTTCAAAGCATAGCCCCTATTGCTGTACTTTCATGAAACGTATTACTCTCAATGCTCTTCTAAAGAGTCAGTACATTCAAAAGTGCTGAAGACACTACTGGTCACCCCAGTTTTCCAAAGTGATGTGATCCCACCACACTATGCTGGTTCTCCTGCACCAGGAGCAAAAGTCCATCAAAGGGCACACAGTGGCTGATAAGCATTCATCACTGACTCTCAAGGCCAGCCATCTTCAATGGGTCCAAAAACTCCATCCAGCATCGTGCTGAACTTCTGTTCCATTGCATAAACATTTGTCCAGCAATAAGGAGCAATCATCTAATTGCTCCATGTCTTACACCCTATTTGGCAGGGGATGACATAGAGAGGGTGACTTGATCAGGAAATGCTATTGGCAAATGGGTGAAAGTGGGGACAGGACCAACAGCACATGGCAAAGCAGTTCCTACAGTGTCTCCCTGTGACATACAGAACCTGGTATGCTGCCCTTGAAATAGTAGCATTAACACTGTGTAACAATAGCAGCAGTGTGGATATGGGTATACACATGTACACATTATACTCCTGTCCAGAAAAGGATAACATCAACACTTGCTGTGGGCACAGGGCGCATGAATGAACATATACATGATCCAGTACACGAATATGCCTGCCCGTGTAGACATAGCCTGTGAAAGGGTTTGATTTCACTTTTCCTGACTTGCGGGGCACATAATTGACTTCCTGTAAAATAAATATGGTTTGGGTTTTTTTGGAGACAAGAATGTTAATGCTTCTGTACTGTTTCCCCCCATTTTTATTTTATTGGATCACAAAATACTTTAAACAGAAATTTTTGTTATTACCTTAAAATGAACTTCTGCCCAGCTATAGATTTTTGTGCCCAGGATGCAATTTATTAATTTCTTTAACATAGAAGAAAAACATTTAGTAATATTTTTACACTTAACAGTTATGAATCAGGTCTTTATTGGTGATGGAATTGAAGCTGTTGGTTTAAAAATTGCATTTTGCAGAAGTGACATTCCATGAAGAGATTTATTTTATGACAAAATGCCGGCTTCTGAGAGATCCCCCTGACCTGCTCACTCTGATACAGCAAAGGAGCTACATTTTAAACAGAATGACAAATTAATTTTCTTTTATTGATAGCAGCTAGACTTTGTATTGCATGTTATTGAAAAAATGATTTCTTTTATGTAATATTGGTACAGTAAAATATGATCTATTCTTGTAATGGAAAAGCTTTCACACAAGAGAAGTGCAAAAGAGGATAGGGATTTAGACATATGATTATGCTTTTTAGTCTGGTCAGAGAAGGACTCCCCCCCTACCCCCCCCCCCCACCCCCCCCAGACAGCAAGCCACACTCTTTAGCCAGGTTCTTTGACTATAAACTTCATTCTGAATAAGTAAATTACAGTGTAGTATGTTATGTTATATAGTATGACTATAAACATCATTCTGATTAAGTAAAATACAATGTCAGGATGTTTATTGTAATTTTAAACTTAATTACAAGTTTTCAAATTTTTAAAAAAGGGTTGTTGTGGGTATCTTTGTTCTATTTCTAATAAAAATTGAATTGCTCCCCAAACTGTTTATGGTCATGATACTCATTCCATAAATGACTATATCCTTCATCCTGCAACCATCTGAGAAGTCCCATTCTTTTTCTTTCCCCTATGTCTTTGTGGCCCATGGAAAAGCTGCACAGAATTTGACCTCCATCTCCTCCCCACAGAGGCTTTGTCTGTACTGACAGCGGCAAAGTCTCCACCATCAGATCAATGTATCTGGTTTGATTGAGTGGCAATAAAGACATGCTCAGTTGATCTGGAAGTTTATCTAATAAAACCACCTCCTCAGGTGGTATAGTGCTGCATTGATGGGAATACATTTCCCATCGGTGCAGAGCAGTTCAGTCAGCACATAGAAGGGAAGTTATGAACTCTAGGGGATTTACGCAAGTTACCCGGCATAGCTTGCATAACTCCTGTTGACTGCCGCTGAATTTTGCTGCCAGTGTAGACCTGGACATAGAGTCTTGACAACCCACAAAAGATGGGGAAGACATAGGGCCTATCTCCACTCCATTGCACAACAGGCCACACAGTAAGATTCCAGGGGAGTAGGCTGCGCTCCATAAAAGACTCCTTTTAGCGGCAGAATGCTGCAAAGAGGGTCCACTCTAGGCAGCTTCTTTACGTGTCATGCCTGGGGCATGGGCAGGTCGGGGACCCCCTGTGTCCCAGTCACCACCGAAAGAGGCCTCCTAGAGTGGCTTTTGGTGGCAGGAGCAACAATTTCTGCAGTACTGCAGGGAATGCCATGTGCCACTCTGAATGGGCTCATGTGCCACTGCTGGCCAGGGGTTGCCTACCCCAGCTCTAAGGAGAGGAAGGGAAAACCATATCACACCGAGAACATTTTCCTAAAATAAAATTTCCCCTGCAATTAAGCTTCCAAATTTTTGATGCTGTAGCTGCTATGAATCTAATTTCTTCCTTTGCTGGTACTCTTTTTGTTGCTCTGGCACAAGCTCTCTCTTCAGCAACATTACAGCTTGTTCTCTTGCACCATCTCAAGTCAATTCAGAGTCGTATAAAATCTGTATCCAGGCTGAGGAAACTTTTTTTGTTACAAGAAAGAGAGCTGCTGCTACTCATAATACTATAACTTCTGTATGAGAGCTGGAAGAAGAAGGAAGAAAGTCCATAGCTCAGAGGAAGACAGTGTTGTCAAAATTTTACTAGACACACAGCTATTTGGCATTCTTTTTCAGCTGTTGTAAAATGTTCCAGGATGTTGTTTAACTTTGAAATCTACAGCTTGATGTTAGTGTGCTTTGAGAAGTTAATGGGGAGAAACTGAAGTTCCTGCTATGTAGGACTGAATCTAAGACCAGGACAAAATAAAAGCATTCTCTCTTAGGGAATTCCATTATTCATAGCTATTTTTCATTTGTGGTTTCAGAGTTTGTAAATAATTTTCTTCATCCCAGTAATAAACTGATTTATAAATCATGTGGAGGCTTGTGGCCAGAAGATGGGAACAGAATTGATTTTGATACCACAGAGTTACAGCTCTGTGGTCCCTAAATGTTAAGCTCATATTTTTTGTTGTGTATATTTTTTCCTTTCGACAATACATTAGTTTCATGGGGTAAAAAGACAGTTAATGTGGCACATAATACGGATTACTACAGGAGCATATAGGCTATAATTCAATAGTGTCTTGAGGTACATTACATTGTATCCTAGCTTTAGAATAATTTGTAATCAATGACAATTTAGAAGTTTAAAAAAGCATTGGAGGAGTTGAGGTAACAACTGCAGACTTCATAGTCAATTAACCATTATTGGAACGTTAGGAGCAATGGTTCTACTGGGAATAACAACAAAGTAGCCCAACCAGCTATCAAGAGTAAGCTTTGGATGAATTAAGCTCTATAGAAAATGGAAGGCATTAATACTGTCCTCCTTACTTGTTTTCTTGTCTTTTCTAACTCTTCTTTTCTTTTTGTCATTTTTCATTATATACTAGAGTTGATCAAGTGATTTTTTATCACATCCACTCACGATATTCCACATCGTGCAAGACATTTTCTCAATCACACACACTCATACATATAATTTTTCTCCACACATACATGCTTACTCATGGTTTGTCTGATGAAAAATAGTGTTGCAGGTGCTACATGTCATGTGCCTTCATTTAATGACACAATTTATGTGACAGTTTTTTTTATCATTCTCCCAGATGCATATTTTTATGTCACATGTGCCACACTTCAATACTATTGAATGTTTATGATAAGGATAAAGCTCCATAAAACATGCCAGCATTTGTTCACAGGGGTTTTGTGAAATACTTTTGTTTCATTTTATGTGAGCTTCACATTTGAAATAAATCAAATTCTCAAATTGAAAAACAGAAGTGTCAATGAATCTCAGCCAATTTTTAGACAAACCTGTCCCAAATTTTGGCTTTGTAATGAAACTCCCAGAAGAGTTTGGGATAACATTCTGAAATATGTGCACAGTTCTTATAGGTGCCATACTACCAGAGCTCCATAATCGTACTTACAAAATTAACTACAGAAGCAACCAATAGATCACAGCCCATGATTAGTTGTCTCATTTATTTGAAAACAAAATGGTTGATTCAGCAAGCCTAAGTAAGATTTATATATTTTTCCACCTAAAAGTATATAAAAGTGCAATAAAACTGTGCTGCTTTCATTTCCCAGCAAGAGTTGTGTAAAATGATGCATCACACTAGTTCTTTATGGCAATAAACATTTTCTTCATACTTCATGATTTGCACAATAGCACCCTTCATTTTAGCTTCTAACATGCTTAGGCCAGGTGGCTCTATCTAATGGGCTCATTAGTTTCAAGGTCAATTTAACTCCTGCTATAGCTTGCTATTATATAACACTATATAGGAAAGAGAAAACAATTATTTTCAGTACTTCACATTAATTGTGTAAGTACTTTTTTATACATAGATGGAGGTCAATGAGTGGACAGTAAAGGTGGGGTAAAAAGGCAGGAATTTGGACATGAAACTAATTATTCAGGCTAGGCAACAAAAGTAGTGGTTGTACCTTCAAATGATTCTAATCCAAAACATTAATCCTCAAGAAAGGAATGCATATTTTCACTTAACTAGAAATGACAAGTTAGTTGTCCACAGATGTTTTATCTCATTGAGTGAAGTAACAAAAAATGGAATTAAGTAACTTGAAAGAAAGCCATGAAAGAAATCAGAAAATTTAACCGCAGCTAGCTCAATTAACAAAATTGGCCCAAGTCTTCCCTTTGATCACAAATACCATAAAGTGGATTGTTGTCTATTCAACATTAAAAGAGGAAGTCACCAGCTATTGCCTGTTCAGAATATTTTAGCTTCTGGTAAAAGAATTTTCTGATGTTCCCTTTAATTAATTGTATTTTATTTTATATTGGAGGCTAGTTCTTTGTTGCTGAGGCAAAATTTTTGTCAAGCCTGCCATGGAGTATAGATTCTAGAGTTTCATTTGAGAAAATATTACCATGACCTTTTAATGAGTTTTTTTTACCAAAACAACTATGAACAGTGAGGAGAATCATATGCAAAGAATATATGTATACTCACAAAACATAAGAAGAGGGAATCCATAAAGTAATAACAATCCATAAAGTAATAAATAATAAAGATAATGCTAACATTTTAAACTCGAATGCTGAAAGTTAGTTCTTCTCAGTGCACATTTAGGCACCTGTATAGAAGTAGTTTAGCAATGGGATTTTCAGAAGAACCTAAGTAGGTTAGGACCATAAGTCCCAGTGAAAGCCATATGTCTACTATACAGCAGACACATCAGCACAGCTACAGTGGGACAATTGCATTGCTGTGAGGCTGAAATGTAGTTGATTCATACATTGACAGAAAGGGCTTGCCCATCAACACATGAGCTACCTCTCTGAAAGGTAGTGGCTAGAACAGAAGAATTTATCTGTTAACCTAGCTGTGTTTACAGTGGGCAGGGCTGGCCCAACCATATAGGTGAACTAGACAGTCATCTAGGGGTCCAGGCTTTAAGGGGTGCTAAATTCAATGGAAGTGAACATATTTTCTATTTAAAAAAAAAAATTAATATGTTATCTCTTATGTGTGTGTTGGGGTGGGGGGGGGGGGGGGGGGGCCCCCCCCCCCCCCAAAGTCATAGTTCACCTAGGGAACCAAAACCCTTCAGCCGGCCCTGATAATAGGGATTATGTTGACCTAACTACATTGCACAAGGTATGAAATTTTTCACAGGCCTGAACCATGAGCTAGGATGACTTAAATCAGAGGTTGGCAACCTCTGCTGACCCCTGTACCAGCCCCTCCTCCATGACCCTCAGCTGGTGCCAGCAGCCCCCCAGTCAAAAAAAAATGGCTGTCACCTGAAAATTTGCTGACAGCCACAGCTAGAGTTGGCAAGGGAAGTCCCCAGGTATGCCCCAGAAAGACGCCACCCCATGCTGCTCTTCTCTGTGGCATACCCAGGAACAGGTCCCCAAGCACAACCTGGAAAAAAGCCGTCCAGAGTGTCTCCTCTCTGTGGCATGCCGGGGCAGGTCTGTAGGGATTCATGGCCCGTGGTTTATGCTGAGACGGCACGTCCAGGCACACCTGGACCACCTCGATGCATGATCACGGGCTGTCCACCTGTAAACATGCTGGGCAGGGGGAAAGAGAGAGCATGATGGAAAAACACTGAGAACACTGAGCTTTTGCCTTCAGCTTCTTGTTATGTTCTTGTATCCTGTTATGTTCTTGCACAGGAATGCTTATCATGATTTTATGTAAGTTGTTTATGCTGTCTAATAAAGGGAGCCAGCAGACTTAGAAAGCAGTTTGAGTTCCTGCTTCTGCTCTTCCATGACCTGACATTCTCTGTCTGTCATCCCTTCACAGGTCTAGGCGGCTTCTTTCTGTGACATGCCTGGGGATACCTGGGGCACTGCTGCCTGCCTTTCTGGGGCAGGAGAGGCACTTTTAGTGGAGGGCACCACTTGCTGCTTCAAATCAACTTGCGTGCCACTTCTGGCACACATGCTGGGGACTGCTGACCCCTGACCTAAATTTTAAATGTAGACCAGGTCTCAGATCTTTTGAAAGTTCAATCCTCAGTGCCTATGTTTGCGATTTAGAAGTTTCATGTTTGAAAATTTTGACTCAATATAGTGACACAATCAGTACTTAATCAGTAATATTACTCACATTTTTAGGGGTAAATAAATATTACTATTACTACTATCAGGGCCAGATTAATGCAGAGGCTATAGGGGCTGAAACCAAGGGCACTGGCCTAAATGGGGCCCCAGGCTTCAGACCATAAGGCTCCTGCCTGATCTGCACACCATCACCCCACCACACGCAGCACCAGCAGAGTTTGGGGGAGTGCTGTGAGGGCCCCTGTCCTGCTGGGGCTGGGTGGGGGGCAGAGCCCTGGGGCCAGAGGCCAGGCTTCTGACCCCTGAGCCAGCTGATCTGCACCCAGGGGTAGGGCAGGCTGGCAACTGTGTGTGCCGCCCTGGGGTGGGCCCAGCTGGCGTGGTGCGACCTTCTGGGTCCCATGGTCCTGGGATGCTGCACTGGAGGCTGCACCATGCTCCAGTCAGCCCCACCCCCCAGGGGCAGACCACCTGGAGTGGGGCTTGGATGGGAGGACCCTCTGACCCCAGGCACCCCCCCCCAATAATGGCCTGCTCATAGGCTGCCATGATGGTGAGGGTAGGGCCCTATACAGGAGTCCCATAGTGAGGCCCGAGCCTAGGGGGCTGGGAGGACAGGCTGGGAGAGGGGCCCTGAGGCCGGTTAATCCGGCCCTCACTAGTATTACCCCTCTTCATTTGCTGGCCCTTTGTTTCTTTTTTGAAAATGCAGAGGCTGAGATTTACAAAGCCATCTATGAGATTTTAAAAGTCTCAAATAATTTCAATAGGAATTGTGTATCTAACACTGTTGTAGGGTATCCCCCCAGCTCATGCCATGTACTGACTGTTCTCCTTGGCACAGTAGGCCTGTAGTAAATCTGCCTACCTGGTAGGCAACTCTGGCTTGGTGTGCCAGGGTCCTGGATCTGGGCTTTACCTTTACCTTTACCTTTGGACTGTTCCTTTGGTCAGGTTTTGGTTATAGTTGTCCTATCCAGTGAAGGTCAGGGTTGCTGTAGTTTCCTTCTCAGGCAGTGCCGGGCCCTTCCCTCCTGCAGTCACTACCCCCCACTTTGGGGGTCTTAGGCCTCTGTCTTTGGGGGAGATGAATGTTGTTTGCTGCTGAGACAATCAGACTCATAGACTTTAAGGTCAGAAGGGACCAGTACCATCATCTAGTCTGACCTCCTGCAAAATACAGGCCTCAAGACCTCACCCACCCACTCCTGCAATAGGCCACCAACCTATGACTGAGTTATTTACCTCCTTAAAGCATGATTTAAGGACTTTAAGATACAGAGGATTCACCGGTAGGTGAACCATGCCCTGTGCTACAGAGGAAGGGGAAAAAACCCCAGAGCCCAGGCCAATCAGCCCTGGGGGAAAATTCCTTCCCGACCCCAAATATGGCAATCAGTTAAACCCTGAGCACGTGGGCAAATCTCAACAGCCAGTTATCCAAGAAACAATTCTCTGTAATAACTCAGAACCCACCCCACGTACTCTCCCTTCTTAGGCCACTTGTAAATCCACCACACGGAGCCAAATATCAGTCAATTTCCAAAATAGGCTAATCATACCATCCCCTCCATAAATTTATCAAGCTCAGATTTGAAAGCAGTTATGGTTTTTGCCCCCACAACTCCCCTTGGAAGGTTATTCCAGAACTTTACACCTCTAATGGTTAGAAACCTGCATCTAATTTCAAGCCTAAATTTCTTGATGGACAATTTATAACCATTTGTTCTGGTGTCCACATTGGTGCTGTACTCAAATAATTCCTCTCCCTCCCTGATGTTAATCCCTCTGATGTATTTATAGAGAGCAATCATATCCCCCCTCAGCCTTCTTTTGGTTAAGCTAAACAAGCCAAGCTTCTTGAGTCTCCGCTCATAAGGCAGGTTTTCCACTCCACAGACCATCCTTGTAGCCCTTCTCTGCACCTGTTCCAATTTGAATTCATCCTTTTTAAACATGGGGGACCAGAACTGCACACAATATTCCAGATGGAATCAGGCCTTGTCTCTCCTCTTCTCTCCTCCCAGTGTGCTAGCAGGGGTTTGGTTTTTATTGGGCCTGGAGCAGCCCTTGATTGCACTCAGATGCCCCTGATTGCCCTGCAGCTGTCTCGTCTCTGCCTGCTGGGAAAAGAGCCTTCAGCATTCTAGGGCTGACATACCTTCCCTCAAGCACTCTTCTGTAATGCCAGGCTCTTCCTGGCCTATGATAAGATTGCCATTTACAAAACCAGGGAGAGGAGGTTGGCTGAGGGGGGTCTCTGCGACTGTGGGACCTGCTTCTGGTCCCTGGTCTGCTCACAAATCCAGACAGAGTTCCTTTGGGCAGCATCCGCTGGCTCCCTTGACACCTTCTGGGAGCAGTGGGTGCTGTCTGGGGTTCTCTGCTCAGTGTCTCTCTCAGAATCTCTCATTCTAAACCTTTGAACCCCCACATCCATCCCTGTTTTCATTAGTTGTCCCCCATATTTAGTTGGATCTGGGCCTAGTGCCACCTCCCCGTAGGCTGGGGAAGGGGTTTTAGCAGTGGTTGGGCTCAAGCCTGCCCACTACCTACCTGGTATCCAAATAGGAGCACTCTTCTGTATCACCAACCTCCTCCTGGCCTATCCTAAGGTTGCCATTTACAAAACTAGGGAGAGGAGGTTGGCTGAGGGGGGTCTCTGCGACTGTGAGGACTACTTCCGGACCCTGGTTCGTTCACGAATCCGGGCAGAGTTCCTCTGGGCAGCATCCGCTGGCTCCCTCAACGCCTTTTGGGAGCAGTGGGCACTGTCCGGGGTTTTCTGCTAAGTGTCCTCTTCAGAGTCCCTAATTTTGAACCTTTGTCTCTCATACCTGTTTCCTGTTTATTATTAGTTATCCCCCGCAATCAATTGGATCTGGGCCGAGTGCCTCCTCCCCTTAGGCTGGGGGAGGGGTTTTAGCAGTGGGCGGGCTTGCACCCACCCACTACCCGTTATCCATATAGGAGCACTCTTCTGTATCCATCCGGTCTGACCCTACCACACCACCCAGGTAGCTTGGACAATCTGAGCTTAAGTATATTGTGTGGAAGAGCTCTCCTTGGGTGCGTCTACACTTAGAAATGAAGTCGACTTAAGTATGCTTAAGTCAACTTAATTTATTCTGCAGCTACACTGACCTTTCCTTAAGTCGACTTAAGCTGCTCCTTAAGTCAAATTAAGGAAAAGTTAGTTCAAATTAATAACACCTCGTTTTAATTCGAACTAGCACTTAAGTCGACTTTATTAAGTCCACTTAAGCCAGTGTAGTTGCGGAGTAGTGCCTAGTTGGACTTTTTAAGTTGACTTAAAACTTTAAGTCGACTTAATAAGGCCAAAAAGAGGCCACGTCTACACTTGAAAAGTTAAGTCGACTTTTGTTAAGTCAACTTAATAAGGTCCACTTTAAGTCGACTTAAAGTCGACCTTATTAAGTCAACTTCATAAAGTCGACCTAACTTTTCAAGTGTAGACATAGCCCTTGAGGCTTGGAGCTCCTTTGGGCCCACTCAGCCTTGGGCCATGTCTGAACTCTCACTGTCATGCTAGTCATAGAATCAGATTGATTAAGACTCATGAGAACTCAAGGTCCCCCTCCCTCCATCCCCCCAAGAAACCGGTGCCCCAATCAAAGAATTCTGAGTCTCTTTTTTAGACACGTGGTTTCCTCATTGTTTTGCCCTTTAAGCTTTCTAAGTGATGTTCATTTGTCCACCTGGGTCTCAATCTTGCAAGTTGCTTCATGCAGGCAGATCTCTGTGTCTGACTTCAATGATTTCAAATGGCATTCATCTATGGACCAGATTGCAGGACTGAACTCTTTTGAGAAAAATCTCTCTGATGACTTTCACCTGAGTATGGTTGAGTCTAATACTATATTTTCAATTTTTGATATCATTTGATTGTTATTACTGTAAAACATTATTATAGATTTCAATTGCTCTATGGAAAATAATACATAAGAATTAATAATGATTTTGATATTGCTAAGATGGAAGGATCATGTTGAGAGAAGCAGAGTTATGTACCTTTCCATAAAAAGAATTATAAATCAAATATTATTGCATCAATAAATCTCTGAACAGTTCTCCAGTGGATCAGAAAAGCTCGAATCCAGTGTCTTGAAATACCAGCCCCTGAAAAGATATTAGTCCAAAATTTATAAATCAGCCAGCAGAGATTCAGAGGTCTCAACCAGATTGAAATATATAAAACCAAGGGAAATGTACTTCAAGTTTAATTTAACTGATTCTAACCACAGCAAAATCTGGAAGCTTATATTTAGCTGCCCATGCTTGTTGATGTCACAAGAAACCAACTCAGAATCATCATCCAGTCTCATATGGGATCAAGTAAATGAAATAATATTTCTGATTGCCAGAAAGGCTGAGAAAAAAAGGGTTCTATCACAATTTCTTTGTGCACATGCCCTAGTATTGAATAGTTTCATTCCACTGTTGAAGAAACAATAACTGGTATTAATCTGCTTTCAGATTTCCTTTCTGAATATGTATGCACTGTGAGCTTGCACACATATGCTTGTAGTAGCTCAGTGAGAGCTAGCATGAGTATAAATAACGAGGTAGTCATGGTAGCACAGCATCTGAGCCATTCCAAATAAATCCCCACTAGCTTCAGATGGGTTTGTACTCAACAAGGCTCAGCTGTGCCTCTCTGCTCCCCAAATTACCGTGATGATGTATACTTGTATATCTCTCATTGAGCTATCACAAACATGTACAGAATCAGGGGAATGACACCCTGACACCACTTCTTAGTGTGACTGTCTAAGGGGTCTTAGCTTCTTTTAACTGACCCTCCATGGTTCGTTCCCAATCACTTCCTGCACCTTCACCTCCAAGTAAGTCTATCAGCCTTTCCATTTTATGGCTTGCCGTCTTTTTCAGGCTCCTTCTGTTTTCTTGGAGGCAGCCTGGGTAGTTGTATTAGTCATTTGCTGTCTCAGGTCCTTTTCCTTCTCTGTACTCTTCCCTTTATAGTAGGTTTGGTTTTCTCTGTTGACTGAAGCTGAGGGTCCCTGAGTAGTACAAGGGGGCTACCTCCTGTCAAACTTTAGCCCCGCCCACCGGCCATCCATCAAACTTTAGCCCCACCCACCTGCCACCGGAAGTCCCACCCCGTCCGGTCACCTGACATTCAGTCCCGTCCCGACCACCGGAAGTCCCGCCCCATCTGGTCACCTGACAACTGGCCCGACCCCCGACCACCTGTCAGCGGAAGTTCCGCCCCTCCAGAGCCCAAAGCAATGTCAGGTCATCACACTGGGGCTCCCGGGGAAGGACCGGGGGAGGCTGGGAGCTGTGGGGCCCTGGTGCAGCAGCCAGACAGTGCTGCGAGCCCTGGAGAGCCGTGCTGGAGGCTGCTTCTTGCATGCCGGCCAGCCCTGCCCCCGGAGCACAACATTCATATGCTGGCCAACCCCATCCTGGGGGGGCAGAAGTGCTGCGGCCTGCTGTGTCCTCTGGCCCCAGGGCCGCGCCCCCCCCCCCCAGCACCAGCACCGGCAAACCAGCCCCACTGGCACTGTGCTGGCAAAGCTGGATAAGCAGAGGCTGCAACCGGGACTCCCCCCTTCAGGCTTCAGGCCTTAAAGCCCCTACATTGATCCAGCTAGGTCAGCCAAACAAACAAGTCCTGTGGCACCTCTAAAGACTAACAAATTTATTTATCACATGAGGTTTCGTGGGAGAAAATCCCACTTTGTTGGACTAATGTGATGGTGTTCCAAGGGAGCTGAGAATACCTGTGGCAAGTGATCACCAGTTGAAGTCTCTGCTCTTTTTGCTTTTGGGTTAGGGATCTTTGCAAGGAGTACTGAGCTTTCTTTGGGGCAGTCATTAACTTATGGTCTTAATTCCGATTCCTCAGGAACTAATGAATGTAATGAAGAGGTTTTCCCTGGCTTTCCAGAGCTTCAGTAAATTTAGGTGGCAAATTTGTTGTTTGTTTGATTAAGCAGTCCACAGTCCTCACATTTTCTTTATCATTTCATAATGGCCCTTAACTTTGATTCCAAGCTTGAAAGAAGTAACATGACTCTGTTGCCCATTTGAAAGACACCCATATGTACCCCTTTATTAAATTGTTGATGTTGTTCCTATGCCTCCTTGAGATTTTCTCTATCATAGGTACAATGGGGCAAATGCTGAGCCCCTGGCATTGGGCAAGGGGTGCCCTCCTGCCCCCGTGGACCTCCCCTAGGTCTCCCTAAGCCACTAGAAGTTGACCTAGGCATCCAGTGTGGACACTCTAGGTCGACTTTTTAAGTTCCCCTTTAAGTCAACTTTATTTTTAAGTATAGACACACTGTCAACTTAACTAAGTCAACTTAAAGTTACCAAGTGTAGACATAGCCCTTGTTTGTTTTGCTGAACTAGACTAACATGGCTACCCCTTTGGAACTTGGTAGTTGCTCTTTCCCAGTTTTTATTCTGTATGCTGAATGGATATCACATGTATTTATATTTACACTTATTTATTTTGGTGATTATTTAGATTGTCCTATTCTGAGTTAAGTCATGCAACAGAAGTCTCCTCCTGGCCCATTCACTCCCAAGCTGATTCTCCTTGACTCCACCCTTTCCCTCCTTATGGTCCTCAGATCACAGAGACAGCCATCCAGGTGGTCTGGGGACGGGAGAGGAATGGTGCTGCTGACTTGCATCCTACCTTTTCCCATGAGAAGGTCAGACCCATCTAGAGAGGACCTGTTTCAAGGGGATCTCAGCGGATAAGTGTGCCCCATAATCTCCTGAAATGAAAAAATTCAAAATACTTATGATTGGGTAGGATTTTTACTTTTATTTTTCTGAAAGATTATACAGTAAAAGTGGTATATAATGCAATAACTTTCGGGCAGAAAAATGGTATGTATGTGCTCTACTTTCATGGAGTCCTTTTTGCAAACAGATCCACGTGCATGGGCTCTTACCTCAGGAGTGAGTTTATGTTGGTGAACTTATATTGCTTAGTATTTTAAAAACCTACCTATTAATAAAATAAAATGAAGAAAGAAGATGATGGGAAAATTCCTGTTTTGGAGGATGAGGTATAAGGGAAGGAGAGGGAGAAGGTTAGTGAGATATTTGCACTCTTTGCAGTAACTGTGCTCATATGTCTCATCTTTCTCCTAAATGGCTGCCTACACTCCAGGGACACACACAGATAAGACACCACCACAATAATTTAAACTGTTTTTAAAAAATAAGCATTCAATTGAATTTTAAAATGCTGAACAGAGTTACCCATGTGACTATTCCCATGGAGGGCAATCTAGCAACCAAGGACAGGATACTTGAAAAACTAAGTAAATAAGGGCAGGGAAACCAACAATAAATTAAAAGTGGAGCCTATATACTGGATAGGGAAGGGTAATTGTGGTATTTAAAAAGTAAATAATTCTATAGCTTTTCTTACTGTACAAGCTGTTCCAAAATATGTGGATAACCCCCAACCTCACTGCAATATTTTTAGAAGGGTAGCCATGTTAGTCCGTGTACAGCAAAAAACAACGAGAGTCCTGTGGCACCTTATAGACTAACAGATTTTCTTCGGCCACTGACGAAGTGGGTTATAGCCCAGGAAAGCTTATGCCGAAGAAAATATGTTAGTCTATAAGGTGCCACAGGACTCTTGTTGTTTTTTGCTGCAATATTTTTGGATCATAAAAGGAAAACAATTTCAAATACAGAATGAAACATCTGTATGACAGATATATATGTGCACTGCTGCTCCATCACAATTTACACCTTAATGAACATTGGCTGCTTTACTTGGGGAGGTTTGGAATAGTTCCAAGTTATAAGGAAAAGAGTTCAGATCACAGTAAAAACACATGGCTTTTCCTCTCATTGTTCCGCATTCAGATGTTATGCTATTGATTCAGTGTGGGTTTTGGCTCACCTTCATCTAAGTTCCACTTTTTCTCCTACTAGAGGAATCAAATTATCCTTGAGAGGCATTTTGGTACCAAGGACATCTGAGTATTTCAGTAATAACTGCCTTTCTTAATATCAGCTAGAGCCACTTCAATGCTGCAGGGTTTTCATCAGCTAGGGAATGATACAGAATACTACCACTGACTGGGACTGTAACTAGATGTCAGAATTCCTGACTTTCTGCTACTCTCCTGGGGTGGGGATTCTACAAGAGATGCTTATATGTTACAAGCACATCTCACCAGGCAAAGCTGCAGGACTTGTTTT
Organism: Pelusios castaneus; assembly: GCA_007922175.1. Classification (NCBI taxonomy): domain Eukaryota; kingdom Metazoa; phylum Chordata; order Testudines; family Pelomedusidae; genus Pelusios; species Pelusios castaneus. The sequence goes on along the minus strand of ML685930.1, from coordinate 2,028,585 downwards.
GGGGGGAGAAAAAGGATTCATATTTATTTTCTGGTGAACCTTGTACCTCCTACAACTCCTGAGCAGGTTGATTATGAAGTTACACTTGACTCCCAATAATGCAAGCAGTTATACATGTGCTTCACTTTATGTACCTGAGTAGTCCTCATGTTGAAGTAAAAACGGGGCTTGCTTATATGCACAAGGTTATGTACCAGTATAACCATCTGCTGGTTTGCAATATAAAATAACTTATGGTGGAGCAAAATACACAATCACCCCAACTGCATATGGTATTCCTGATTTTGCAGAGATTTTTTTATAACCCTTCAGTTTCCACCAAAAAATTGATTTAAAAGAGAAAAAATAAGATTGACTTAGATTTCTGCCACAGTTATGAAGATAATTATCAAGTTAAAAGAGCACCAGAACATCACATATTGTATATTTCAAAAAAGAGCAAATATTAGTCTTTGGTTTTATTGCATTTGATTCTCATCCAAATGTTTTCAGATCTACATTACTTTAGTTTTCCAGGGAACCCAAGCACAGACTCAACTCACCAGGCACTGTAACAGTGGCCCAATCACAGCAAATCCAGGAGCTTTAAGGGTTGAATGTGTTATTAAATATGATGCCTTAATGGGATGCAGTAGGAGAGATATTTTTCCTATTTTTACCCTGATCACACAAGTTATGTACTGTTTCTTTGCTTTGCTGGCCCATCTATACAAGAGCATCCCAGTCACCCAGCCAGACAGCCACTGACCATCAGCATCAGGGTCTAGATCGGAGAAGCAGAAGAAAGAAGACATAGGAAGACCTGTTGATAGAGATGATCTGGGACTTTGTAAGGACTGCCTGGATCTTCAGGATCCAAAGGGAGATGCAGAACAGGAATGGCAATCCCAGGCTGCTGCTGAGAGGGTGCTGGAGACGGAAGAGTGCATTGTGGCCAAGGACATTGTCCCTGACTCCATCATGTGAGAGTCAAAGCACCAGCAGCAGTGTGAGGAGAGCCCATAACTAACGACCATGTCTGAATGACTTCTGGGCATTACGGCCAGCAGGGGCCTGAGTAACCTGACCTTGGCACTACCCAGGTTCAGACCCAGCTTTATCCTGTAACCAGGAATTTTTCTCCATGATACTATGAGCTGGATGGGGGTAGTCAGCCAGTCCCTAAAAGGTCAGATCAGGTATATAGTTACTCCACCCTTGAACAGGATAGACTGAAAGCGGATGGGTACTTCCTGTACATGTGACCTGATCCTACAACCTTGGGCACATCACACCTGCGTAGGGCAGATGAACTGCTAGTATTGTTCATTGTGCCAAGATTAGTTCTTTGCGCTGTTTAGTGCTTATAGTAGAGGTACTTATAACAGTTCGCTTTTGCATAGTAAAAAAAGTAAAGCAGCTACAGTGGTAGGGCTGTTCCCTGCTGCACTATTAAATACTTCAAGCAGCAGGACTGCTAGGGTTATGTAGTTGACAAGTTGCCACTTGGTGACTTGAGGTGACAGGAGACAATAACAGCTAGCTTCTCTGTCTCTCTGGGCTGTGTCAAGTATGACCACAGACAGGTGTTGCAATATCAAAGACATTGCACTGGCACATGTCCAATGAATGCCCTTGTATGGAGCAATGGACAAATATGAAGCCCTCCAGGTTTGTGTTGCTGAGTGAAAAACCAACAGCTGTAATAGATTCAGAAACTGCTTGTAGATATCATCTTCTAAGTAACCCACTGAATGGACTGTAATCAAATTATCAAATACTGCAGTGTTAGCATCCAGTGTTTCTTAAGATACCATGAAAGAAATATACATGAAACCTGACACTGAGCAAAATTGCGCCTTGACTACAATGTGGTATCACCAAATCCAAAAGTCAAATAGTAAATATTAAAGGGAATTTGTTTACATGCTTTGACATGTTGCCAAGAAGTTCCCTTTGTACATTAGGATAACACCATTTGGCCAATCCTCAGTAATGTCTGGCAGATTTCCATTTTCAATGTCTCTTAATGTATCATTACCCTAATCAACACAAAGCTGCCATAACCTGTACACATCATTTCCTTCCCCACAGTATGTTATTTGCTTCTGTATTAATTAACTTCAATTATTTGTACCACTTACAGCAGTTATTGATTTTTTGCCTATGTCTGCTTAAACAAATTAGTAATGTCATGCATATTAAACACAGTCTTCAATTGCTGGACCATCAATCCCTCAGTCATAAGGTGGAGTGCTGTCTCAGCTGGTGTTCACAGTAGCTAGCATTTATGTTTTCTAAATCTGCTGTATTCTGTATTGATATTTCCAAACTTATTAAACCTTAAATATCCCATCTAAACTATGAAGTTGCCTGGTTAGAATGGCTATGTCTACACTTAGAAAGTTAAGTCGACTTTAAGTCGACCTTATTAAGTTGACTTAGAGAGTCTACACTAGACTCTCTAAGTCGATAGCCTAGGTCGACAGAGAGCCAAGGCTGCAAAGGAGCCTCGACTCCTCAGGCTAGAAGAGCTGCAGCTCCCAAGGACAAGGGAACCCGTAGCTCCCGGGGACAAGGGAGCCGCAGCTTCCTGCCAAGAAGGAAGCCGCCCGCGGCTTCCACCAGGGATAGCCAGCTGTGTGTGGCTGGCTGTCCCCGGGACAAGCTGCTCGCAGCTTCCTTATCCCTGTGGGGAGATCCTTGTCCCCAGTGGAGCCACAGCTCCCTTTTACTGGGGAGAAGGGCTCCCCATAGCCCTAGGATGACCTAGGGCACTTAGGTCAATTTTGGGCTACTTCCTCTCTACAGCGGCTTAGGTCAACTTAATAAGGTCGACTTAATGCTTAAGTCGACCAAAACGTAGGTGTTATTAAGTTGACTTAAGCTTTCCTTAAGTCAACTTAAGGAAGTGTTTAAAACAACTTAATAAAAGCCCAGCGCGGACAGGGAGTAGTTTAGATCGACTTAAGCCTCCTTAAGTCGACCTAACTTGTAAGTGTAGATGCACCCTACAATACCAGGATACCAGGATTGTGAGATTTTTTTATTTTTTTTTTGTTCAGCTATGCTGTTCCAAGCATGGTTTTGATATGACGCTATTTCATCTACCACCAAACAGTGACAAGTCAGTATGTATACATTGTCTAAATTCAACCATGTTCTAGTGAAAATGATTTAAATCAACAGGTATATGCATAAATTACACATTATTAAGCAAAGTCCCAGGTATTGAAGTAGCAGTTAAACCACTTGCTGGTCCAGGGTTTATGTGGAGGGTGGTGCAATCTCCTCTGGAATTGTAACCAAGTCTGGACAGTTCAGTGGTTGGAGGATCCACTGCCTTGAGAGTGACAGGTCTGTGTGGTTGTCTATGTGTCATAGGCTTTGTCTACACTTAAAAAGTTAAGTCGACTTTGTTAAGTCGACTTAACAAGTCGACTTAACTTTTTAAGTGTGGATATAGCTGTGGCTCCCTGCTGAGAAGGGAGCCGCAGTCCCGGCAGAAAGGACCCACGGGTCCCTTATTGCCGGGAGCCCCACTCTCTTCCCCCTGGACCCACGCGGGTTTGGGCAAGGAGGGAGCTGCTGGCGCTTTGCTAACAGGGGATCCCTGAGGTTCCACTGTCAGTGGAGCTCCGGGAAAGGCAGCTGCCGGCACTCAACTGACAGGGGAACCTTGGGGATCCCCTGTCAGTGAAGTGCCAGCAGCTCCCTTCTTGCCCAGACCCCGTGGGTCCAGGGAGAAGACAGTGGAGCTCCCTTCTGGCTGGGACTGCTCCAGTCCTGGAGAAGGGAGCCCAGCCTGTGGCTCCCTTTTGGCTGGGACCTGGGTCCCAGGGAGAGGGCAGCCGCGGCTGCCTTCTTGTTGGAACCCCGGGGCTTCCCAGCAAGAAGGGAGAATGGCTCCCTTCTGTTGGGGAGTGGGATGTCCTGGGGAGAAGGGAGCCATGGCTCCCCTGTCCCCAGCCCTAGGTCCCTGTCCCCAGCCCTAGGTCAACTTAGAGAACTAGAGACTTAGAGAACTAAGTCGACCTAGGGTGTCCACACCGGGTTTAGGTTGACTTAACAAATTGACTTAGCTGTTAAGTCGACCTAAACAGTGGTATTTATTAAGTCGACTGAAGGAAGCCCCTTAAGTCAACTTAATGAAAACCTAGTGTGGACATGGACTAAGTTAGGTCAACTTAAGCCTCTTTAAGTCGACCTAACTTTGAAGTGTAGACATAGCCATAGCAAATTCGGTCTTTACTGCACTGGTTGCTGTGGTTCCATTATATGGTCCTATATCTTTGTGTGTCAGACTTCTGAGCAACAGAGTTACTACTTTCATACCTGACTAATCATTCCTGATAATGTCTGCCTGATTTTGTACAACTGAGGGATATTATTCTAAACCATCTCTGTAGCAAGAAAGAAGTCGTTCCACTGACTTCTTATAGGGGACAACCCGCCCATACCATCATTTGTCACCTTAATGTGTCCTCCTGGTGTTCTCCTCTAATCCTTTCCAAAGATTCCTGGGAAAGGTGGAGCTATAATTCTCCATTCACCAGTACCCCCAAATAGCCAGTAACCCCAAGCAACCACACAGGTTCACCATCAGCAATAAAGTACCATGAGCTAGGTTAGTTCACTGTAGAAGGAAGGGATTTTTTCCTCTAAATAGTTTGAGTTGATTAATTGTATCTACATTTCTTCTTTTATTTGCAGTAGTCCAAGACATATACAGACTTGGGCTTTGTATATGCAGTTTAATAAGGCATTTATGGCACCAGTTGTCCTTCAGTATAGCGTATGACAGAAACATGACTCAGTCTCCTACTTTGCAATAATTTTTCTTTATTCCTTTGTCCAACTACTTTTTTCTTTCTGTTTGATTTCCTCAACTAATTAGCTTCAAACAGGTGCATCTGCCTCTGTTGGAATTTATGCATGAAAATATCAGTTTTACCTTCTTCAACATGTGCATCACTTGTTTCTCTCAACAAATGTTCTGGCAGTCTCATTGCTTTTTCTGTTATTACTTCAAATGGAGTGTGGCTTGTCACACTATGATTGAGTAGCCCTGATTGCCATGAAATCTAATGTAGTGAGATTGTCTTCAGTTTTTCCATTCATAGAGACAATTTTTTTTTAGTTTCAGTTTGATGGCAGGGATTGTAGAACTCCTGTTATATTCCTAATGCCAGCAAACAGTTTTCCAAGACTTTTCTTATACAGTGACTTTCTTTTACCTAATTTCAATTGCCAATAAACCCCAATGAGGGCATACCCGCACTATTAGCATATAGGCTGTGGCGTATGCCATGTTCGTTCACTTTGGGAAAGCTTCTGGCCATTTGGAAAAGGGATCTACAACAACTATCAGATAGTGATTCTTCTTTTTACATGTAGATAGTGGTTCCACAAAATCAATCTTCCAATTGGTCCATGGTCTTGAATTTCACTGTGGTCTAAGGGGTGCATTGTTCTTACTACTTGTCGTATTATTCTACACAGAGATTAAACAATTGCCACAGCATTCTTTCACATCCTTTTTCATTTGAGGCAACTAGCCTAACATTTCCAATCTCTGGATGGTGTTCTCTGTTCCCTTATGTCTTCTTGTGATGGGCAGCATGAACTAGCAGAGTATTAAGTCTCTACCCATTCCACCTCTAATATTTCTCGCTGGCCACTGTCACATCCTGTGGCATTCAGCATTTTGGTGGATGTCAACCCAACTCTCCACTAAGGTTGCCAAATACCCTATTCTTGTACATTTTCATTGTTAGTACCCTCTGTATTGTTCTCTGTCCTCAATTTTGATCTGTATTCTTTTTACTTTTTAAGTTTGAATTTGACACCCTTTTCCTGTTACTTGTCCCTGATTAGATATGTCACAGCCATTGCTGATGTTTGAATATTCCAGATTGCTATGCTTAGTAACCTGCACTGTGCTCTGGCTGGAGACTGCTGGAAAATCTGCCCAGCAACCTGCAGAGCAGGGAGGGATATGTGACTTTGAAAAGACTACATAAGGTCTCAGCTCAGTTAGTCCCATGGGCTATGTCTACACTTTTTAATTTAAGTCGACTTAGCATGTCTACACTTAAATTTAAAGTCAACTTAGGGGGGAACTTACAAAGTCGACTTAAAGCGTCCACACTGGATGCCTAGGTCGACTTCTAGGGGCTAGGGGGACCTTGGGCAGGTCCACGGTGGCAGGGGAGGCACCCCTTGCCCAGTGCTGGGGGCTCAGCCTTTGCCCCATTGTATCTGGGTACAATGGGGCAAAGGGGAACAGGGACCCTGGCAGGGCATAGGGGCAGGGTGGGCAGGACTCTACCCTGCCCTTTGGGGGGCATGCCAGGCTTTCCCTGTGCTCCCCGGCAGGAAGGGCAGTGGGGGAGTCCTGGAGAGCCCTAAATCGACCTTAAGTCGACTTAGGGCTACTCCAGGGCTACACTGGCTTAAGTCGACTTTAGAAAGTCGACGTAAGCCTAAAGTCGAATTAAAAGTAGGTTTAACAAAGTCGACTTAATTTTCATTAAGTTGACTTTATTTTCCTTAAGTCGACTTAAGCAAGCTGCTTCAGTCGACTTAAGGAAAGTGTAGTGTAGACACAGAGTAAATTAAGTCGACTTAAGCAAGCTTAAGTCGACTGAATTTACAAGTGTAGATGCACCCATGTTGTCCACCCTAGTGGCAGCCTGTGTCCAAGTTGTATCAGATGAAGAAAGAAGATAAGAAGACTTCTCCTACTTACTATAAATCCTGATTCTGTCCTGAATGGCTCTGGTGAATTCCTGAGCAGTGGCCCTGGGTTCCTGACATTGGTTTCTGGTTAGAGAGATCCTTGGTTCAGTACCCTGGTTTTCTGTCCAGAGACAGTATAATTGAGACCTTTTTGTGTAGTTACTGCCCACTTACTGTTACACTTGATTGTTGTGTCTGGGCTTCAAGCCTTATATGTGAAACAAATGAGTTGTTTTTATAACATGTACTCTTTTATTTGAAGTTTTATTGTGCAATATTCTTTACATGGGAAGGTTGGTGGAGATTGGAAACCAACCAAAGGACAGAAGGTGGGTATGGGAATGGATCATAACATGGAAGGGGTTTCTAGAGAGACTAGTTAGCAGTTCTAGGAAGAAGGATTGTGTAACACTCTCTGGGCTAACAGATTCTCAAGACATCTATCAGGTCCCATGCTTTCCCAAGGCTGGATGGTGGGCAGGAGGCTCTGAATTCTGTTTAGTGTCCTCTGAGGGTGTTCAGTCCCAGCAAAGAAATTTGCAAAGCCTTTACCCTCTGCAGATTTCCCCAAGAAGGAGTCTGGAAGAGCTGGTTTTTGACCCCCTACATAGCAAGGTGGTTAGTAGGGGAGCCCAGGCCCTCCAACTCCACCAGGTTCCAGCCCACGGCCCTGTGAGAAGCAACAGTGTCTGGTACTTGGAAGTGCTTTAAGGCTGTCTCCCTGGGCCATTTCTTGCCCTCATGAAAGTCTTAGAGTTTGACATTGTAGGAAAGAAAAAGAGAATAACTATAAATTCAGTTCATCTTGACTGAGCAAGCAGGCTCTTTCTACCAGGGAAAGGTTTCTGTAACATCTTTCTTCAGGAGCTCTCAGGGTCTGTCTCTCTCTCTCTGCCCAGTCAACCCCCTTTTGAGTTGTCTGGCAGCCTTTTAAGATCCAGTTGGAGCATGCTTTGCAGGTGGAAATGGGCCCAGAGTTGCTCCTTAACTCCTTTAGTTCCAGGCTATGTCTACACTTGCACTTTTAAGTCGACTTTAACTAAGTCGACTTAACTAGACTTAAAGTTGACTTAGTTAAGTCGACTTAGTGTGTCTACACTTAAAATTAAAGTCGACTTAAAGGGGAACTTACAAAGTCGACCTAGAGCGTCCACATTGGATGCTTTAGGTTGACTTTGTGGGGCTAGGGGGACCTTGGGCAGGTCCATAGTGGCGGGGTGGGGCACCCCCTGTGTACAATGGGGCAAAGGGGTACAGGGACCCTGGCAAGGCAGATCCCTGTGTGTGATGCTGTCTGGATTTAGGGAAGCATTTATGATATTATTTTCTATGGATATCTCATAAATGCTATAATCCATAGGAACTATGTCATGTTTGGTATCAATAGAAAGGTAGTAATTTGCTGGGAATGATTATATAGTTTATGTCTAGGAATTCTATTTCAATTAGAAGTTAAGAATTTGATGTTATATCCATACTTTAACTTGTGTCCTTCTGTACAAATGCCTTAGACGGGAGGGTGTGAACAACCATTGTCTCCTTAATGTTAAGGAATCTACCAGGTGATATGGTCCCAGGGAGTATCCTGATGAGCCATTAAGGAGGCAATTGTTGTTCACACCCTCCCGTCTAAGGCATTTGTCCAGAAGGACACAAGTTAAAGTATGGATATAACATCAAATTCTTAACTTCTAATCGAAATAGAATTCCTAGACATAAACTATATAATCATTCCCAGCAAATTACTACCTTTCTATTGATACCAAACATGACATAGTTCCTATGGATTATAACATTTATGAGGTATCCATAGAAAATAATATCATAAATGCTTCCCTAAATCCAGACAGTGTCACACTGTGTCCACATGCCCTGCCCTTTGGGGGGCATGCCAGGCTCCCCCTGTGTCCCCCCCTGGCAGGGAGGGCATTGGTGTAGTCCTGGGGTAGCCCTAAGTCGACTTAGGGCTACCCCAGGGCTAAGACTTTAGAAAGTCGAATTAAGCCTTAGGTCGAGTAAAAAGCAGGTTTAATAAAATCGACTTAATTTTCATTAAGTCGACTTTATTTTGCTTAAGTCGACTTAAGCAAAGTGTAGTGTAGACGCAGGGCAAATTAAGTCTACTTAAGCCAAGCCCAAGTCGACTTAATTTGCCAGTGTAGACGCAGCCCCAGAGTGGGACTTATTCACCCTACCACACTGCCCAAAGGTACATCATGGAATGAATCATTCAGAGCCTTCCAACTTGCTCTGATCCCACACCGATCAATGTTTTGTTCCCTATGTACATAAGCAGCCACCTCTCTGTTGCTAAGGCCAATTATGATTCATAAGGTTTTAAGGGTGAATCTTGTGAAATATTCTTTTCTCACCTGCATCTGTTTAATTGCCTGTAATAATACTGGGTGCATCTACACTTGAAAATTAAGTAGACTTAAGCCCCGCGCTTCCTTCTCCCCGTGACCCGCGCTCCAGCTGGAGCACAGGTCTCGGGGAGAAGGGAGCCCCATGCTCCCTCCTAGTGGGACCCTGTGGTCCTGACCAGGAGGGAGAGCAGGAGACACGTGCTCCCTCCTGGCCGCGACCGCTTGGTCCGGCTAGGAGGGAGCCCAGCGCTCCCTCCTAGCCGGGGCTGTGCTCCAGCTTCTGGGAAGCCTTTGGGCTGCTCAGAAGCTGGAGCTCAGCAGTGCTGGCAATTGCCAGTGTTCCGGCTCTTTAGTAAACCCTGGGGTTTCCTCTGATCAGCTGGAGCGCCGGCAATTGCTGGTCTCCGCAGGGTCCCGGCTAGGAGGGAGCATGGGGCTCTCTTCTCCCCAAGACCTGCGCTCCAGCTAGAAGGAAGCCCCATGGCCCCTTCTTGCAGGGACCTGAGTGGTCCCGGCGAGAAAGAAGCCCCGTGCTCCCTTCTTGCTGGGACCTGAGTGGTTCCAGTGAGAAAGAAGCCCCGCGGTCCCTTCTTGCTGGGATCCCCGCTCCAGCTCTTCCTCCTGGCCCGGACCACTCGGGTCCTGGGGAAGATCTCCCCTGGGGACCTGGGAAGTCCCAAGCAGAAGGGAGCTGAGTGGTCCAGGGCAGAAGGGAGCTCCTCACTCCCTTCTCCCCCGGACCACTCAGGGGCTTGCTGCCCCAGGGAGAGCCAGCCCCATGTGGGGCTGGCTCTCCCTGGACCGAACTAGTCAACTTAGAAAGTCTAGTGTAGACTCTCTAAGTCGAGTTAGTAAAGCCCCCTTTAAGTGGACTTAGGAGTCCAGTGCGGACTCTCTAAGTTGACTTAATAAGGTCAACTTAAAGTCGACTTATTAAAGTCGACTTTTTTAAGTTGACCTAAATTCCCCAGTGTAGACATAGCCACTGTGTCTTAATGTGTGGTGCCTGCAAAACAGACCCAGCCTCTGTAATGCTGAGCGCTAAAACAGATACAATTTCTGTATTCATAATAGCAGAATCAGAGACAGTCGTAGTTTTATGTGAGAAAGTCCATCTCTACCTCCTTTTGAGCACCCTGGTTTGCAAGAGAATTAGCCACAGAATTTTTATAGTGAAACTGGGCCATTTTACCACAGCTTTTACCTTTTAGAACAAAAGGAGGCAGTGGGAGAGAAGCAGCAAGTGAAATAATGTCACAAAGAGATGCATGAGCTAAGGGAGATCTATAAGGGGATATCAAGTTGTGAGAATACTAGAAAGACAGGAATTCTCTGACTGCATTAGAGACCCATGAACTGCCAGAGAGAAAAAAACAAGTGCAAGTCACAAGAAGCTAAATGTTTCCAGTGTGCAAGGCACCACAGCAAACTCAGCACACTGACCTGAGTGAGCTATGCAAGAGAGAGAAAGAGAAATAAAGGCTGAAACCAAGAAATGGCTTCCTATCCTTGTTGAAACTTTGACATTTCCATAAAAATAGAGAAGGTACACCGAAGGAGAGATGAAATGACTGGCAAAACTAGGGTGATGAGGAAGGAAAGGCAGGCAGAGGACACTATGGGGTGTCAGTTCAGAAGTGCAGAAGGGAGATGCAAGGGTGGGAGTGAACAGAGACCAGATATGTCTTTATTCAGCAGTAGCAGCACTCCGCTGGGTTAGTCAGGCATTAGAAACCTATTTGTTCTTGACTTGGCTGGAAAGGAGAAAGTTAGCATGAGTTTGTGTTCTGTGTAAGATTATAGCTAGGAAGCCAACCAGAAAGGTTGATGGTTTGACAGCCAAGTAGTTGACTACTGAGCTACATTCACATACACAGTACTTGAGTTTGACCAGTGAGAGGACTGCATACGCTGTAAACTGTTTTTGTGATGCATTTCTTGGGAAAGAACAGCAGATAGGGCTTTTTCTCTTGCAGCGACCTTCAGATAGAAAGACTGGGTGGGGAGGGTCAGGAAGGTCATGTAGCCAAGATTGGAACAGAAGCCACAGCCTCGTGTAAAGCAGAGGGAGTGGTAGCAGAGACAACATCTGATATCAAAATACCTGTGATAGCCAATAAGGCCTAAAGGATTCTAAAGGTAGATACACTACCAGGTAACAGCAAAAAAGGGCTAAATCTACCTTTTGTTGAGTGGGTGTTCATCCTTTATTGAACACAGTAGTCCCTAGAAAGAAAGCTCATGCTTTGGCTAGGATATACTTCAGAGCAGCTTGTTGCAGCAATCTGAGCAGCTTGTCTAACAGCCTGAGGTCCTTTTTCTGAGAAACTTCAGTATTTCTACTATGTTGATGGCAGTAGCAAGGCAAAGGTCATCAACATGCTGAACAAAGAGCAGGTGGTTTAGAAAACAGTAGCAATGCATATTGACTTTGCCAGAAGTGAAAAGTGGAAGGAGAGTTCTGAGAACTTGCAGGAAGCAAGTCTATATACTGTTGTCCCTCAAAAATAAAAGCTAACTTGTAGAAACATTTCGAATGCCAAGTAATACAGCAAAATCTATTAGAAATTAATAGGGTAGAAAAGCATTGTAAGTCACAAGAAAATGATTTAAGAAAGTCAGGAGTTGTTGCTATATTGGGTGAACACACAGGGGTTACCCAGATTCAATTTGCAGTAATCAATAGTGAGTCTTCAAGACCCTTCATGGGATTCAAGAAATGCTAAGATTTCCTCCCCAGCTCATCATTTAGCATGTTGGGGGATTTTATGGTCAGAAAGACAGGCAACTGAGGTTCCTTTCTTGGCCTCATGCTATACTCCCACCAATATAGGTGTCCCTCCAACTGAGTCACAGCACATGATTACTTTAGGCACGTGACAACAACTCAGCTGACTAACCCTTCCCATAGAGCTTACAATGATTCACTTTCAGGCCAGCAGCAGCAGCCTATCCCTGAGCAAAGCTTGGGCCAGATGACCCTCAGCCTCAGGTATTTCCAGATCCCCACGAGAGCTGCAGATCAGTGTGTGCAAGAGCAGTAACCACCCCAGGAATCCTCGTGTAACCTCATAGTGTATCGGACTCCTTAGACTCTCAGCCTGTTTTGGATCCAGTTTCTGTTTCTAGCCCAGTCTTGCCCAACTCCTGCTCCAGTCTTGTCCTTGCTCTCTCTGACCTTGCTCAAGCCTTGTTTACTGATCTTCTACGGCCTTGCCTCCACCTCTTGGTCCCGCAGACTCAATCACCCAGCTTCAATCTTTGGCTTCTACCTGGACTTTGGCTACAGTACCAGTTTTGCCTTGTATACGGACTCAGATCTTGCATTGGACCTTGGCCCAGTCCCAACCCCAACTCTACTTCTTGCTTTGACTCCACTTCAGCCATTAGGTCTGACTATAGGAAGCCAGCACCTGACATTATCCAGCAGAACCTCTCCATTTTTCATATTAACTCTGGGCTTGGGATCTTCTCCTACTTATATTTGACCAGTCCACTTCAGCTGTGGCTGCAGGGATTTTGAGTTTCCCTGCCTCCATCTTACTAACCATAATGCTCTGGTGAGCCCTTACCATTAAATCAAGTAACACGTTTAGAAGGGTATTATTATTCATTACAAAGTCCATCTTATTCTTATTCTTCAGTGTTGGGCTTATAAACCAGCAAATTTACATAGTGGGGATCCTGATGCCAGTATGGCATGCAGAAGATGACCTCTCATGATAATTCAGATGGTTTTCCCAGAAGATTGCTTAATGATAGCCACAAGAATTATTTCTGTTTGTCCTGGATTCTGTAGTTCCTGTACAATTGCATCAGAAGTTCCATCCCAGCTCTTTGTTCATTTGAAAGAGCATTCCAAGCAGCACTATCTATTGTCATCTGTAGCAGCTTAATGAGCTCATCCTGACTAAGGTGGAAGAGATTGGCCTGATGTTTCACCCTGCTAGTGTGTAAGGTGACAGGATTCCCTTTTTGCATGGGATCTATGGCTATGTCTACACTCAGGAATTTAGTTCGACTTTACTAAGTCGACTTTACTAAGTCAACTTTAAATTGAATTTATTAAGTCGACTTACAGAGTCCACACAGGTCTCTAAAGTCAACTTAAAGCTGGCCTTACTAAGTCGACTGGTTAGGTCCAGGGGGAGGTGAGGCTCCTTTGGAGCCTCACTCCCCAAGGTAGGGAGGCTAGCCTGGGAAGAGCCAGCCCTGCATGGGGCTGGCTCTCCCCTGTCCGCAGCAGGTAATGGATGGGAGAAGGAGGACTCCTGGAAACGTAAAGTGGTGGCAAAAATATAAACTTTATTAATCTCCCTCTTTGGGGCGCAAAGGGTTAACAATTGCGCTGCTAGTCGAGCTAGACTCGGAAGTCAGCTTCACAAGTAACAGGAAAACCACAGATGATTATCTAACAGTTTGAACATACAATGACTTATACAGGAATAAAACTTTCAGAATAATCCCTCCTCTTGGACCCTCTTAATAGCCCGGACACAAAATATAAAAAGACAGAATCCAATACATAAAACAATAAGCGTAACAATAATCCCCAAAGCTACACCAATTGTAATACCTTGGGTTAAGAATGAGGTAGAAGTGTTATTCATATCCAACTATATATATTTTCAAGGGAAGGGAAACAACCATGAGAAGTAAACATGGAGATAACTCGGGTTCACATCCATACCATGACTATCAGGCAGGTGACCAGCAACAGCATGATGTCTAAGACGGAGGTTGAAATCGACTCGGGCCGGCACTCTCGGGAGAACTCCTACTGCAGGGTGATCAGGCCTGGCAGTTAACTCGTGGAGACTCACTCTGCTCCATGCGGCATTGTGGCTTTTATGGCCTAGGCCACTTCCTGCCGAGGGCTGTGATTGGCCAGATTTTGCTGCAGTAGGAAGGGGGGGCGAAAGGCTGCCCGGTTCCCCCTGTCCTTATTTGGGCAAAGGAATTTTCACGAGCTCTCTTGGTTCCGGGTCAGAGCCTTCTACATCCCTGGGAGGGGGGGGGGCAGAGCAGCCATGATTGACTTGCCCTCCAGATGCCCTCACGTGGGCGAGGGGGATGACCCACCCCTTTCGAAGCTGGCTGAGAGCGAATCAGGGTCCGAATGAAACCTGTGGCTGGTCACAAGCCTAGCAGTCATGAGTTACTCATGTGAGCCGGGGAGAGTGTCTGGTAAACAACATCTTGTGACTTTATATCACAAGGGAGGTGGCGGCCATTTTATGGGGTACTCATAACAGCCCCTTAACATCCCCGAGACAGCAAGCCCTGGAGCGGTCCAGGTGAGAAGGGAGCCCCGCATTCCCTTCTAGCCGGGACTGCTCGGGTCCTGGGCAGAAGGGAGCCCTACAGTCCCTTCTGGCTGCAACCGAGCAGTCCCCGCAGCCCTGGCCAGAGGGGAGTGCAGGGCTCCCTTCTGGCTGGGACCCCAATGGTCCCAGCCAGAAGGGAGCCCTGCAGCTCCTTTCTGGCTGGGACCGTGCTCCAGCTACCCTATCAGCTGGAGGGCCGTGCCAGCAATTGCCCAAGAAGTGCTGCTTGGACATGACTAATTGTTGTTTTCTTCCTCTTGTCTTCCTTTTTCTCCTCTTCCATCTCTTCTTCTTCCTCAATTTCCTCCCTGAAATCAACAATTGTTTCCTCTGTCTTCCCTTTTAGACTGTATTGTCTTTCCTACTGTTCTCTGTGGTAGTTTTTGGAACATATTCTCAAAATTTGTAGTCCAGGGGTGGTCATATTCATAACCATATTCCTGATACTATCAATAATCATCTTTTATTGAGCCTGGATCCTGGGGTGCTGAGGGCATGCGGATGTTCGGTTCTAATGCTGTCATCTGCCACCTAAAAACTCTGACTTGTTCCTTCTGCTTTTATCTGTAGTCAGTGTGATCCACCAAAGTGCCCAGTGTTTTGCTGCAACCTGATCCTGTGCAGTTCAATAAGCACTTTCCAAGTCTTCAGCCTTTCTCTGCCAGTTTAATCCTTGTTTGCAGTGTTCTGGTTGTAACCATGCTGGTGCCAGGAAATTAGAGAGACAAGGTAGGTGAGGTAGTATCTTTTATTGGCCCAACTTCTCTTGGTGAGAGAGGTAAGCTTTTGAGCTTACATAAAGGTCTTTTTCAGATTTGAAGGAGAGCTCTGTGTAAACTTGAAAGCTTGTCTGTCTCACCTACAGAAGGTGGTCCAATCAAAAATATTACCTCATCTAGTTTGTCTCAGGCTAATCTTTCATTCTTCTCTTGATCATACGGTGTGTGATAACCCACAGTCCTTATCTCTTGCTTTCTGCAGACAGCAAGACAAGGTGTTAAGAAACTACTCACATCAGCCAGAGGTTGCTTTAGTTCCTTATTTTGCACCATTTCTGCTTCCAAATTATCCTTCATTTCCCTTGTGTGTGTTCATTCCCTTCACTAACTTTATTATTTAGAACCATGCAGTCCACATAAATACACTGCATTGCAATAGTTTTCCATTATACATCTTTCCCCTTTTTACTTGTCTCTATTTATAACAAATTATAAACATCATGCCAAGATCTGCTTTCATTAATTGTGCCCAGCACAAATAAAGCAATTCCATGATTTATAATATACCTTATTACAAAATGCTTAAGCATTTCTTTATTGTTCCCTAACGTTATCTTCCTTTTTTATTTCACCTAGCCATTTGCCATATTGGTGTTTTGTTATTATAATACTTCAGTGTACCTTGATGCAATGCAGAAGTGCCAGGGCATGCTATGCACACAGATGTTTGTGATAGCTCAAGTCATAATCTCTCTATTGCCCCTATTTATACTTATAATCGGATTGTGATCACTTTCATTCAACAGCCCAACTGATATTGGTTACTAACCTCCAGCCTGGCTTTCTATTTGTTTCCTAAATAGCTGATTCACTTATGAGATCAGATAATCAAGCTCACTCAGCTTTCCTCAAGCAACAATTTTTAGTCAAAGATTAAAAGAGCACAGTACAGAAAGAAAGGTCGATACATTACCATACTCTTCTGGGGAAGAGGTCTTGCAGCTTGATTCATTCAGAAATTCAAAATTCAGAAATTCACCTTCTTACATACTATGCTATGTCTACACTTGTTAATTTAGGTCGACTTTAGCTAAGTCGACTTGACAAAGTTGACTTTAAGTCGACTTTGTTAAGTCGACTTAGCATGTCCACACCTAAATTTTAAGTCGACTTAGGGGGGAACTTACAAAATCAACTTATAGCGCCCACACTGGATGCCTAGGTCGACTTGTAGGGGCTAGGTAGACCTGGGAGAGGTCCACGGTGGCGGGGGGGGGGCACCCCTTACCAAGTGCCAGGAGGCTCAGCCTTTGCCCCATTGTACCTGGGTACAATGGGGCAAAGAGGGACAGGGATCCTGGCAGGGCATAGGGGCAGAATGGGCAGGGCTCAGCCCTGCTCTGTGGGGGGGCATGCCAGGCTCCCCCTGTGCCACCCCCTCCTGGCAGAGAGGGCAGTGGGGGAGTCCTGGAGAGCCCTAAGTTGACTTAGAGTTGACATAGGGCTACTCTATGTCCACACTGGCTTAAGTCGACTTTAGAAAGTTGACTTAAGCCTAAAGTCGACTTTAAACTAGGTTTAACAAAGTCGACTTAATTTTCCTTAAGTCGACTTAAGCAGCTTGCTTAAATCAACTTAAGGAAAGTGTAGTGTAGACGCAGAGTAAATTAAGTCGACTTAAACAAGCTTAAGTCGATTTAATTTACAAGTGTAGACACACTCATACATTTTTACAAAAAAGAGACAGGGAAAATGTCCTATTGAACTAAGGAACTTTTTTGCATAGTATCTTGTTTTAATCAGGAGTGTCAAACTCCTTTGCTATGGTGGGCCAGATTTGACTTAAATGTACTTCAAGTGGGTGGTATATACCAAAATTGAAATACTCTCTTGGCATTACAGAGCGCTGTGTATACAAAGCTGCACTCTACGATACTGCAAGACCATACTCTCTCTCACTTTCTGGGTGCGTCTACACTTACAAATTAAGTTGACTTAAGCTTGCTTAAATTGACTAAATTTAATCTGCATCTACACTACATTTTCCTTAAGTCGACTTAAGCAGTAGCTTAAGTCGACTTAAGGAAAATTAAAGTTGACTTTATAAAACCTACTTTAAAGTCAACTTTACTGGCTAAGTCGACTTTATTAAATCGATTTAGCCAGTGTAGATGCAGATTAGCCCTCAGTCGACTTTAAGTCGACTTAAAGGTCTCCAGGGATCCCCCACTTCCCTCCCTGTCAGGGTGGCTGGCACAGGCAGAGCCTGGCGTACCCCCCCCCCCCACAGGGCAGGACAGAGCCCTGCCCACCCTGCTCCTATGCCCTTCCAGTGTTCCTGTCCTGCTCAGTCCCCATTGTACCCAGGTACAATGGGGCAAATTCTAAGCCCCCTGGCACTTGACAAGGGGTGCTCCCCTGCCACCGTGGACCAGTCCCAGGTCCACCTACCCCCTACAGTCGACTTAGGTGTCCAGTGTGGATGGTCTAAGTTGATTTGGCAGGGTCCCCTTTAGGTCAACTTAATTTTATAGTGTGGACATGCTAAATCGACTTAAATTAGCAAGAGTAGACATAGCCTCTGTTAGGGATAGAGTGTGGCCTGATGGAGCACAGTCTCATGAAGCACTGTCTCACATATACAGCATTCTGCGATGTCACAAGACCTGACACTCTCATGGCATCAAGGAGTGCTGGGTATGCAAGCTTGAGCTCTGCAATACCGCAAGACCACAGAGTGTAGTCTCATGGTATCGCAGAGTGCAATCTTGCATGCCCAATGCTCTGCAATTCCATGAGAGTGTCAGGGATCACAACATGGCAAAACACTGGGTATGAACTCAGTCGCAGGCCACACAGAAGAGTTTTGTGGGCCATATCCAGCCCGCAGCCCATATGTTTGACACACCTGTTTTACATAATTGAAAAGGTAAAGACATCTGTTCAAGTCATTATGGTAGAAAACATCTTGAAAAACAAATATTCCTGCTAAATGAAAAACACTTCATCAATCACAAGTAGTCTGTTTCTCACCATCTGAACACATTTTCTGGAGGTGAACGGGTCAGAGTAAGGGGACACCCAATTTATCACTGATAACATATTAGGATCAGCTTAAGTTCAATTTAAGCACAAAGATTCATGATCATTTGGTTCATCTACAAAGGATGATGAGAGGTTGGTTCGTCTTCTAAGAGCAAGCACTTTCCCTTGACTTATTCCCATAATAGTGTGTGAATAGTAAGGCAAGGGTGGCTTGAGTTAGATTTTGCAGTGCGGCTAAATTAGATGGAAAGGAGTATTTCAGGTATACTAACATGAGCCAACAGGGCAGTAAATATAAGCCCCAAAAGAGTCATAAATAGGGGTATAAATTGAACTTTTTTTAGTTAATGTGAAATCATTATAATTCAACAAACAGAACATGAATAAAACAGAACAACCAGAGATTTCGTTACAGTCTCTTGTCACATAATATAATCTCCGATCCTCTCAGTTATGATTCATGTTATAAAGCTACAGTACTATGGCACATTTTGTTATCTGGGGAATAGCTGTAGGCTCTAAAGAGCCTGATTTTCAGGTGTTCTGAGAACCTGCATCTCCAGTTGAAGCTAACAGGAGTTACAGATGGTCCCCACATCTCAAACTTAGTCCCTCCAAGCAAACAGAGGATCAGATACCAGGATTCTCTGCTTCTAATGAACAGGTGTAAGGGATATAATACTGATCCTCAAACTGAGGTCCTTAGATCAATGATCCTTTGAGGCCTCTCTCAAAGCACACACAGAATGAACTATTTTGAGAACCAAGCAATTGGACATTTTGAGTGGTGAAAGACATTCGTGAAAGAAACTCTTTCAAAGTGATTTGCAAAATGAAAAGTCTGAACAACCCTTGGCATACAGCACTGAATGCTGTCCAATCTGATGAGTTCTATACAGAAGGACTTTTCTGCTACCAGAGGTGGGTCACAGCACTCAGATAGGTTTTTTCTTTCTCTCTTAAAAAACTTCTTATGAAAGACCAAACAACAATTGTGGATATGTCACATCATAGTTTAAACCTTTTTACTTTTTTTTTTTTTTTTTTGTAGCTTCTGAGGCAGTCCCCTTTCCATACAAAAACCAACTACTTCATGAGTGCCTTACCTGTGCAGAGTTTTCCTTTATACATGAATGCAATTACACAGCCAAACACAAATGTACCCGAGTCAGTTTCGTGATGTTATGTGGTAGAGGGGGGTTAAACAAGTAGGGTCATTCTTTACAGGTCAGGAGGAAACACCCATTAATAATAGGCAGTCTTAAAGGAGTAAAAATGCCTTCGCCAAGAACAGAGAAGACCATTTTTCACAAAAGAAAATTCTCTTTGTGCAAAATGAGTGAAATTAATTGCCAGTGCCTTAAGGCAATGAAAATGGGAGATCAGGTGAAAGTAAAGTAGCATAGGTTATGTAAATTGTACTCTCTGAAAACCCTGCAGGTGATAATTTAATCAGGCAGAATGGACACATGTAAAGATATATGCAGCATCATTTCAGCGAAGTGTGGTTGTCTTCCAGGGCAAGGACATAAATGTTCACTTAACAAAACAGTTTGTGAGCATGGGGAAGTTAACTATAATTATTTACACTAAAGACAATAACCTCAGGGCAGGGTTGACAGCCACTTGATTTAGCAGTGGAGGACTACAGTCTCCATAAGTAAAATATCCTAGCTTTTAAACTGATGATGCTGATCCCCTTTTGCAGGGCATCCTAGTATTTGGCTGGGTGTATTTGCTTGACCTAACAGAGCGGGTGTCATTAAGGGACATGGATTTTTATAGATGCCAACTGGAAGAGGGACAGGATTGGACAGGATTTTGCAGGGATCTCTGGTTCTGATATCTACACAATGGTTTGCAATGTAGTTGTAGCCACATTGGTCCCAGTATATTAACATGTAATTAATACCATTTAGTGGGCCAACTCCTGTTGGTAAAAGTAAAAACCTTTCAAGCTACATGGACCTAAAGAAGAGACACCTTATCTACATAATAGTTTACTAAAAGGTGGCATGTGAGGTCTGCATCAAGAGCTAGTAGCCCACTGGCAATGTGCCTCAATGGGTCATAGCTGAGGATGCTGAATTTAAGACAAACTGCTGAGAAATAGGGCAGACTCACCCAAAGCTGTTAGTTATTCTAGCTTTAGATTATATCAAGCCAGTAACAAAAGTAAACTTCTTTCTCACCACACTGGTTAACAAGAAGTCTAAATGCTGTCTCCTTAGCTCATCCCAGCCTTTGTTTCACGCCCCAGACACTGGAATCCATGATGAGTGGTTATTGAAAACCAATTTCATCAAAGATTTCTTCTAACCTCAAAAGATCAGCCACATAACCAAGTCAATATATAACTCAGGCTATGTACACACGAGCATACTTGTCCCGCAATAAGTTATTGCGGGACAAGTAAAGCGCTATAAATATAGCGCTTTCTCCCGTGCACACGTGCACTTCCTTTCGCAAAGGAGCATTCACCCTTGGAATGCTCCTTTACGAAAGAAGAGCAGTGCATGGTGGGCACCTGTCCCACCATGCACTGCCCACAGCCAGCCCCC
>ML685930.1:1961469-1988330 GCA_007922175.1 Pelusios castaneus | reverse complement strand
TGGGGGATCGGGTGGCCACAGAAGAGTGGTTGACCTGTGTACAAATTAGATCATCAATATGAAGGCTCTTTCACTATTATTTGTCAGATCAGCCCAGTAGCATTTATATTACAACTCCCTCAATAATGGAAGGTCCATCCAGTATTCCATAGCTTCCTCCTGAGAGCTTTCATTGACAATCTATTCCCCAGCTTGCTTGCACAGTCATCTTCCCCAGTTCAACAGCAAAGTCATGAAGAGTACATTGTCCACAACATTCTGGACTCACAAATGAGTAGAGGCACTCTGTAATAACTGATCAGTGGGGGACGGGGTTATGACCCTGCTTGGGAAACAGCTCAACATATGGTTCCCCCTGAAAAAGTGCAGCTCTTCCACAGGAATCATCCTGCAAAGAGCCTGATCCTATAGATCATCTTGGGAAAGAGAGTGGTCCCAGGTGTCTCAGGTGCAGTCCTGTATGGCTGCTAAGCAACAGCCTTATGGTCCGTGGCACCACACCAAAAAGTCAGCCATTGGAACTTCATAGATTTTAAAGTCAGAAGGGACTAATATATTCATCTTGTCTGAACTCAGACCATGGAACCTTCCGCCCACTCCTGCAATAGACACCAAACTTATGATTGAGTCATTGAAGTCCCCTCCTTCAGCTAACTCCCCAATGCCAACTGTGTCAGGTGACTTGCAGCAGACTGCTGATTGGACACCACTGGGTATAAAGCTTCCTGTTCCTGTCCCACCATTTGTCTGTGCAAATAATTTTTAGACCTGTTGCTGATCAGCCTCCAAGGCCAAGTTCTTGCCTCCTTGCTTAGTTCCTGCTCCTCTTGCTACACCTTGGTCTTTATGTCCAGTTCCTACCTCCTTGCCTGGTTTCTGCTCCTTGCTCCCTTTATCATACCTTGTTCACGCTTCCTTGCCCTAGTTCCACTGACTGACTCTGGATTCACTGGACTCTGGTTTTGGCATGACTTCTGACATTGACCCTGCTTTGTCCTGGCTCTGACCACTAGGTCAGAACTCCCCAGTGTGGGTCCTGACACATTAGAATGAATAATTTGACTCCTCATACATATTGCTATATTCTAAACTAACTGTAACCACCCAGAAAAAGAGCTACCTGGCATTGTATTAGGTACAAAAGAGATCTTTGTTCAGGGCATAGTAGTGATAAAAATAAATACAAGATATTATGATAAATAACTAATAGGAGAGAAAGTAAAAGTAAAAACATTACAATAACATTAAGTCAAATTCCAAAGGGGTAGCCGTGTTAATCTATTGTAGAAAGACAACAGAGTCTTGTGGCACTTTTAAAGACTAACAGATTTATTAATCGCATGTGCTTTTGTGGGAGAAAATCCCACTTCGTCAGACGCTTTGAAGATAGGAAAGTTACAGAGTGGGAGGAAATTAAATGCAGGGGAGTGTATGACATAGCATACACTCCCCTGCATTTAATTTCCTCCCACTCTGTAACTTTCCTATCTTCAAAGCGTCTGACGAAGTGGGATTTTCTCCCACGAAATAACATTAAGTACATTGATGGGACTATTTATAGTGGCATACTATGTTCTGCTGTGACCATACGGTCTCCAAAAGATAGAGCAGAAACTGAATGGGTCCCAAGATGAGCAACAAAAATTAATAGAAATAGAGAGAATTTTGTATGAAGAAATTTTGAAAAATCTGGAATTGTTAGAAGAGATGAATAAGTGAGGAGACATGATAGAATAATGTGATGCTTCTCGGGGTTGTAGGGCACTTTACCTACATCTGCCTTAGTGTGCCTGCCTTGTCTGTGCCTGCTCTGGGTCAGCTGAACTCCTTAAAGCCCTAGCCTCTAGGAAGACAAACACTACTTTCCAGGTCACCTCTGGCCTTGCTGTCTCTGTACAAGTTAGCTACAGTGATATATATATACATATACCCCACTCCTCAGAGCATTTCCTGTAGTGTCCAGCTCCTTGCCCACTGAACTTTCTCTAAACTTCCAGGCCTGATGCTCCCAAAGGAACAGTACATTACAGCTTTCTAGTTATTCCTTAGAACACAGCCCCCCTGAACACAAATCACTTAGATATATTTATAGAGCAATCAAGAATAAGCTCATTACCAAAGGACAGAGATTCACATGGTAGTAAAGAAGAATATTGGAAACAAATAGTTACATATAAAATAAAAACATCACATGCTTTCTAGAGACAAAATTTAACTAACAAATTATCCTTTTATCTAAAGTTTCAGCTGTATTCAGTGGTTTCACTGCTTTAGATCCCTTTTTCATCAGGCAAACTCATGGTCTGTTTACTTTCTAGGTGCAAGATGCTAGGGTGTCTCTTTCTATCCCTAAATATACACGCACAGATCTTTGATGTGTATCTCAAGATATAAGGTTCCCCTAGATCCTGTCCTTGCTGTCTTCTTCTTCCTGTTACTTTTCTTTCTTTGAAGAGTTCATGATCCTTCATAAGCATTTGGATCAGACTGGGGAGAGGAAGTCCATTGTTAACCAGACAATGCTTAATTGTGTGTAAACAGACAGAGAAACAAACTTTTCTTGCCTGAAAGAAAACCTGTTTTTTTGTTGTTTTTTTTCACATTTGCTGGTCCCTAGACAGAGATCTTGATATGTAATTTTCAGCATAAATAGATCACTCCTTATACAAAATTTGTAAGTGTTTTTCCCAATGGCTATGTCTACACTAGAAAAGTTAAGTCGACTTTGTTAAGTCAACTTTAATAACGTTGACTTTAAGTTGACTTAAAGTTGACCTTATTAAGTCAACTTAACAAAGTGGACTAAGTTGACTTAGCTTTAAGTCAACTTAGTCCACTTTGTTAAGTCGACTTAATAAAGTTGACTTAAGGGTTACTACATCTCCACACCATCCTTAAGTCAGCTTAATGAGTGGTAGTAACAAAGTCAAATTAAGCTTTCATTAAGTCGACTTAAGGAATTTCTTAAGTTGACTTAATGAAAGCCTAGTGTGGACGTGGCTTAATTTAAGTCAACTTAAGCCTCCTTAAGTTGACTTAAATTGCCAGTGTAGACATAGCCAGTGATATTGAAGACAAGTGTGATGTACTTTTATTAGAGCTGTCACATGACATTCTTTGGTGAGTCAGAATGCAAATACTAGGTGCATAAGATTTACCCCCCGATGTCCACTGACATTTTGCAACAAGAGGTCCATATGTCACAATCAGTAACTAGAGAAGTGATAATCAATCAGGTGGCGTCTTTTGTTCTTTTCCATATATCAAGAACAAGGTAATATTCAATGCAATGTAGAGGCAATAAATTTAAAACTAATAAAAAAATACTTTACTGTGCACCACATAATTAACCAGGGGAACTCTGTGCCACATGATGTCAGTTAGGCCAAGAGCTCAGTAAAATTTGAAAACAAAGTGCCAGTCCTTTATATATTTGAGAAAAATATTAACAATTAAAATATATAGGATAAAATGAAAATTTTAAAATGTTAGAATGCGTCTACACTTAAAAATTAAGTCAACTTAAGGAGGCTTAAATCGACTTAATTTACTCCATGTCTACACTGGGCTTTCCTTAATTTGACTTAAGCTGCTCATTAAGTCGAATTAAGGAAAAATTAGTTCGCATTAATAACACCTCGTTTTAATTCAAACTAGTGCTTAAGTCAACTTTATTAAGTCGACTTAAGCCAGTGGAGATGTGGAGTAGTGCCTATGTGGATCTTTTTAAGTCGAGTTAATAAGGCCAAAAAGGGGCCACGTCTAAACTTGAAAAGTTAAGTTGACTTTTGTTAAGTCGATTTAATAAGGTCCACTTTAAGTCGACTTCATAAAGTCAACCTAACTTTTCAAGTGTAGACATAGCCTTAGGGGTATAAACCTTCATGTATTAGGGCACCACATAAACACTAAGGGTGCGTCTACACTTACAAATTAAGTCGACTTAAGCTTGCTTAAGTCGATTTAATTTACTCTGCATCTACACTACACTTTCCTTAAGTCAACTTAAGCAGCTGCTTAAGTCAACTTAAGGAAAAAAAAATTAAGTTGACTTTATAAAACCTAGTTTTAAGTCGACTTGCTGCTTAAGTCGACTTTAGAAAGTCGACTTAAGCCAGTGTAGATATGGAGTAGCCCTAAGTCGACTTAGGGCTCTCCAGGACTCCCCCACTGCCCTCCCTGCCGGGGGCGGGTGGCACAGGGGGAGCCTGGCATGCCCCCCCGCCCACCCTGCCCCTATGCCCTGCCAGGGTCCCTGTCCCCCTTTGCCCCATTGTACCCAGGTACAAAGGGGCAAAGGCTGAGGCCCCTGGCACTTGGCAAGGGGTGCCCCCCTGCCACTGTGGACCTCTCCCAGGTCCACCTAGCCCCTAGAAGTCGACCTAGGCATCCAGTGTGGACGCTCTAGGTCGACATTGTAAGTTCTCCCATAAGTCAACTTAAAATTTAGGTGTGGACATGCTAAGTCGACTTAACAAAACTTAGCTAAATTCGACCTAAATTAACAAGTGTAGACATAGCCTAAATGAAGGGGTTAAGGAGGACATTTCCCCAATAGGCAGGTTATTCCACAACAGTCCACGATGCATAAATGTATCCTGCTCTCTACTGTGAAGAACAAAGACATGAGACTAAAAAAAGAGGGTTGAAACTGAATTTCAAAAAGTTTTCCCGACATGTTTACCTGAAAAAAGAGTTCCCCCATATTAATACATACGTATTAATGCATTCTAGGCCAGTAAATTATGCCTGATTTTTTATATACAGATTACTAGAGAATTTTTACTTCTGTAAAGTCAAATGCTGAAAATCTGTAGTAATGTAGTTCTTAACTCATACTAAAATCATGCACTCAGTCAATATTGGGCTGCTTTTTATTTTAGCATATTTATGTAGCTAGAGGGCCATATCCAGGTTTTTGTCCGAACTAAATGCTGTGCTGATCAAAAAATGGGAGGGGTGAGTGCAAAGATGGCAAAAGGCTCACCTTTATGTTCCTCTGAGCCTGGAGTCACTCTGAACAAAGCCTGTAACCTGCACTATCTTAACCTGAAGACTGTTGTAAGGTATTCTAGCTGCTAAA
This sequence comes from Pelusios castaneus, assembly GCA_007922175.1. Taxonomy (NCBI): domain Eukaryota; kingdom Metazoa; phylum Chordata; order Testudines; family Pelomedusidae; genus Pelusios; species Pelusios castaneus. The sequence goes on along the minus strand of ML685930.1, from coordinate 1,983,247 downwards.
GACCCCACGGGCTGAAACCCCAGCAATGGATCAGTGTAAGGTGGAGGTATTCCGTGCATATGCTCTTTTCTCCAGCAACCCCTTCCCTACTCAGGTGGTAGGAGCCACTGCAGAAAAGAAAAGTTAAAATTAGTATTCCCATCTCTGATATCCCCAAATACTTAAACACAATATTCTCAGTGTTCACACAAGCATGCTCTTTATAGCACATCTGTCACTCCTTGAAACACGCACATTTATTTGCTGCCTACATTTGTAACAGAAATACATCTCTACTTGGAATAATTATTGTACCATTAACACAGAGGAAACCCAAACCCATTCATATTTAATTCAATGGAAAATTTCCCCATTGACTTCATTGTGGGTGGGAAGGCTCAGACTCAAGATGTTATTCTGCTAGAGGCTCTGATCTTGCAAACACATACACTGGCTTGATTTGATATGAGTTGCATTACTATAATTGGAACTAATTATTAATATTGCTCATGTGTAAAATGAAGCTTGTGGAAATATCTTAATAAGAACAGGACCTAAAGTTGTACCCACCCCTGCTAGACATTACCAACTTTGCCACCAATATGTGGTCACTTAATCCAGAAAAAGAATGCCTTTTCCAGTTTAGCTGATGTCTCTTTTGACTTGTATGCCAGCAAACTGCCCCATATAGACAAACCCTTAGGGTCCATCTACCCATACAAATTAAGTCGACTTAAGGAGGCTTAAGTCGACTTAAACTACTCCGCATCCACACTGGGCTTTCCTTAAGTTGACTTAAGGAAAAGGTAAGTCAATGTAATAATACCTCCTTTTACATCAACCTAATGCTTAAGTCGACCTTATTAAGCTGACCTAAACCAGTGTAGATGCAGAGTAGCCGTAAGTCAACCTCCATGGCCTCCAGACCTTCCTCCCCGACCTCCTGGATCTGCTGGCCATATGGGGGGATGAGGTAGTCACCTCTCAGTTGCGAGGCAGTCATTGCAACCAGGAAGTGTATGCCTCCATCTCCCAGGCACTGGGATACCCAGCAGGTCCTGGTAAAGATCAAGGACCTCTGCCAGGGCTACCAAAAGGCCTGGGAGGAGATACTTTGGACAGGGTGCCCCCCCACCCCCCAGCTGCTGGTATTACCAGCTGATGGTATTACAGGATGCCTGTCTAGGCCAGGAGACTGGCAGCCTGCCAGGCCACACCATCGACTCTGCCGAGCCCCTCTTCCTCAACCACGAGCAGGAGAAGGGCTCGGGCAATGAGACTTTGGTGCTGGAGCAGGCTTAGGCCAATGTCCAGCAGAAGCAGGAGGACGCCTTGCTAGCCCTGGAGCCAGCTGCCAGCCTGGAGCTCAACTGTCCCCCAACGGCAGACCCAGCCTCACAGGAGGAGGGAGAGGAGCAGGTTCCCCCCACCAAAGAAGACCCAGGTGAGGGGACATCGCTCCAGACACCTGCTGCACCTGCTGGTGAGTACCCCGTCCCTTTCTCCCTCCCTCCCTGTGGGCAGGTCTGGGCATGTCTGTGGGACGGGGACTGCAGGAAGACATGGTCCAGGAACAGGCAGCATTGGGCGGGGAACGTGCTCCCACAGGGGCAGAGGGTCTGGGAGCTGCATGGCAAGGGTGGGGGGGAACCCAAAGGTGACTGGTGCAGTGGCATGTCTGGAGTTGGGCTGGGGGGACCATAGGAGGGAGCACCAAGGCCAAACAGCATGTGCCCGACACCAGTGGCACGTAGCCTCAGGAGAGACCCATGAGGTAGGGCTGCCTGCAGCTCACCACTGTGGGCACTACACCCGACCTGGGCAGCACTGCATGCTGGCATGTACCAAGGGGTCCCTGTCCCAAAGGACAGGGAGTGGGAAGCAGGGCGATGGTTGGGACAGCAGCTGCTGTCAGGCTGCACACCACACCAGCTAATGGGAGGGACTCTCTTCTTTTCTTCTCCCAAGCAGCCCCTGCACCCACATGTGGCACTCCCAGTGCCCTGCCAGGCCTGATCATGAGGAGAAGGAGGGTGCATCGCTCGCGGGATGAGCTCCTCAAAGACCTGGCCAGCAGCAGTGAGTGGACCGAGGCACACCTGGCGGCGCAGCAGGAGCAGGAGGATGCCCACTGGAGGGTCAAACAATGTTTGCACAAGGGCGAGCAGAGGCAGCTCGAGCGCATGCTCGACCTCATGGAGGGTGCATCTACACTTACAAATTAAGCCAATTTAAGCTTGCTTAAGATGACTTAATTTAATCTGCGTCCACACTACATTTTCCTTACTTCGACTTAAGCAGCTGCTTAAGTCAATTTAAGGAAAATTAAAGTTGACTTTATTAAATCTCGTTTTAAGTCGACTTTGCTGACTAAGTCGACTTTATTAAGTCAACTTAGCCTGTGTGGACACAGAGTAGCCCTAAGTCGACTTTAAGTTGACTTAAAGGGCTTCAGGGTTTCCCCACTGCCTCCCCTGCCAGAGTGGCTGGCACAAGCAGAGCCTGGCATGCCCCCCCCCCCCCACAGGGCAGGAGAGAGCCCTGCCCACCCTGCTCCTATGCCCAGCCAATGTCCCTGTCAGGCTCAGTCCCCATTGTACCCAAGTACAATGGGGCAAATGCTGAGTCACCTGGCACTTGGCAAGGGGTGCCCCCCTGCCACCATGGACCTGTCCCAGGTCCACCTAGCCCCTACAAGTCAATTTAGGCATCCAGTGTTGATGCTTTAAGTCGATTTGGCAGGGTCCCCTTTAAGTCGGCTTAATTTTTGAGTGTGGACATGCTAAGTCGACTTAACAAAGTCTGCTTAAAGTTGATTTTGTTAAGTCGAATTAGCTAAGTTGACTTAAATTAACAAGTGTAAACATAGCCAGAGTGGCAGAACCAGTCCATGGAATGCCAGGAGGAGCGCCTGTTCCCTCAGGGCCCTGCCCTGCACCCCAGAGGCAGCTCTCCTTACCAGCGGACCAGGACCTGGGGCGGACGTTTACAAGCCCAGGACTAGCCTTCTGGAGGCCACTAGCACTTGCCTCTCCCCAAGACCTCCCTCACTCCCCCTGACCCAGCTCTATTTCCCCAGCCCTCTTCACTCCCAATCCTCCCAACCCTCACAGCTCTCAACCCCCTTTTCCCCCTCTGAATAAATACCCTGAACACTGTGACACAGTGTGTCTTGCTTTTTATTGGTGTGGGGACAGCGGGGAGTGTGCATGGGGGCGGGGCAGGGCAGGCATGGGTGGGTGGTGGAGGTGACGGAGCCTGGTAACAGGCCCACCCCTCAGTGCTCTTTGCTGTCAAAGTGGGCCCTCAGCGCATCCCGGATGAGCTGTGCTTGCCGCTAGACCTGCTGAGTCCAGGGCAGGATGTCGTTGGGCTGCTCAGAGTGCATAGCGAGCCAGTCGGCCTTGGCCTCCCACATGCGGGGGACCCTTCCCCCCCCCCCCCACAGCTCGCAGAGGTTGTGCAGGCAACAGCATGCGCTGACAACCTCTGGGAGGTTGCTCTCGGCAAGCTGCAGGTGGATCAGGAGGGCCTTCCAGCAAGTTTTCAGATGGCCAAAGGCACTTTCGACGATGCTGCAGCACCAATTGAGCCTCCAATTGAATAGGTCCTTTCTGGCATCCATGTTGGTCATGTATGGCTTCATAAGCCAGGGGAGCAAGGGGTAGGCAGCATCCCCGAGGATCAGGACAGGCACCTGCACGTCCCCGATGGTGATGGTGTGGTCGGGGAAGAAGGTTCCTGCCTGCATGCGCCTATACAGGGCGGAGATGAGCAGGATCCGTGCATCGTGCGACTTCCCCGGCCAGCCCACATAGATGTTCTGGAAGATTCCACGGTGGTCCACAAGGGCCTGCAGGACCATGGAGTAGTACCCGTGGTGCGGGGGTTAAAGTAAGGGGGAACGCACCGGAATGTAGTTCCGGGGCCCCAAAATTGAGGGGCCAGAGTTCCGGGGCCCCTAAAAATAGAAAAATCTGGTGGAATACATGTTCCGCCCTGCACTAGCTGCTGGGAGGTCCTACGTCCCACCGTTGTTAATCACAATACTTATTGTATTATGCAGTATTTGCTAGTTTGTGACAATAATTGCTATAAACATAAACGCCATATAAAATTATAAATATTTTTATGGAGTGATAACCGATGCATGTGGTACTGAGAAGTGGTTGCAAATGCCTACCTGGGTTGGGGCCCACATATGCATGAAGGGGGCCCAGACAATACGGGAAGGGGTCCCGGAGATTAGGAGGCTTCCAAGGCCCGTCAAATTATACTTTAACCACTGGGTGGTTGACATAGTTCCTGGTGCGGTGTTCCGGGGCTCAGATGAGGATGTGGGTGGAGTCCACAATGCCCCCACAGTTGGGGAAGCTGAATCCAACAAGGCTGTTGAGGAGTTCGTGCAGGTTGCCTGGGGTAATGAGGCGGCCTAGCAGGACCAGGTTGATTGTCCTGCACACCTGCATGAGGCTGGTCCCCATGGTGGCCTTCCTGATACCAAATTGCTGGGCCATGGAGTGGTCGGAGTCTGGGGTTGCCATCTTCCACACAGCGACGGCCACTCGCTTGTTGACGGGGAAGGCGGGTTGGAGTCTGGCGTCCATGCGCTGGAGAACCAGAGTGTGCTCGCGGACCAGCTCGAGGAAGGTCTGCTCGCTCATCCTGAGGTTCTGCAGCCACAGGTTGTCATCCCAGTGGTGATGACAATCAGCTCCCACCAGTCATTGCGGGCCTCGTGCCCAGAAGTGACGAGGCACGAAGCGCAGTGCAGTGAGCGCGGCAGCTTTCTGGGGCAGCAAGGTGGGGGACAGGCTGTCGTCTTCCTTCACACTGGCGAGTTGTCAGACAGGTCTGCTCCACAGCCAAAGAAGCCTTACCACTAGCTGGCAGGTGTCTTGCAGTTGCCTGGCAAAGCATAGGAGAAGAGGCTGATCCATGACCTACTCAGGCTCAGAGTTTCCAGGCACAATGAGAAGGGGCTGAGCTCACTTCCTCTTTTGAAGGCATGGCCAAGAGAGGGGAGCCCTTCTTTGCTGCCATGCTGCCACACTTCCCACAATGCACCCCTCTGACCTCCCCCAAGTCGAATGATTTGGGGCTTTTTGCCTGGGAAACTCCATCTTGAAACAACTTCAAGCAAGATCTGGGCCCTGCCACATCTCAGCCAGAGACTGGCTGTACAGACATCTGACAGCTGAACTTCTTGAGCATAAACTTCTACTATGAGGTCAGTTTAGGTAGAGAAGAGAAGGAGAGGAGGCTGATCCATGACCTGCTCAGGCCCCGATTTTCCAGGAACAATGGGAAGGGGCTGAGCTCACTTTCTCTTTTGAAGGCGTGGTCAGGGGAAGGGAGACCTTCTCTGCTGCCACGCTTCCCACAATGCACCCCTCCAATCCCCCCAAGTTGACTTAAAAGTCTATTGTATACTCTATGACGACTTGATAAAGCCTGCCTTAAGTCGACTTAAGAGTCTAGTGTAGCCTCTCTACTTCGACTTGCTAAGGTCAACTTAAAATCGACTTAATAAAGGCAGCTTACTAAAGTCGACAACTTTCTAAGTGTAGACAGCTTTAGAGAGGATGCTAGTGTACTGACACTGTGTGATGTTGTGACAGTAGCGAGCTAATGTCTGGAGAATGGTAGTATGTTGGGTTTTACTGTTGTCATGGGGACCTTAGGCTCCCCTTGAAAGACAACCTATACAGTGTGTACTAACCACATAAATCCCACTTAAACTCTTAAAACAAGGCTTAATGCGGGGGTAAATTTCACCCAAGGTGATTTAGTCAGTGAAATTTGGAACCTGTGTATTATTTTGTTCTTAAATGAGAGAGGTGGATATACATAAATAAATATATAAATTAAAAAATAAATCAGTAAAATATAACCCTTCTTGAAAGGTTTCAAATTTCAGAAAAAAATTCATTTTCAAAGGTTTCCTTTATAAAAAGCTCTAGGATAATTATTAGCAACAAAGATTATACAGAGAAAATACAATACTCTTGAGACGTGTCTGTGCCAAATTTGGAGACTGAATCAAATTCTCAGTAATGTATAAAACAGAAAGATTTTAGTCTTTCTTTTGTGAAAATCACAATGCAGCCATAACTGTGTAGTCAATTCTGAGGTCTCTGTGAGACATGTTTAAAAGAGTAATCAAAAAGAAGTGAATGTTATTGTAGCCATTTAAAATAGTACAGATAAGTGCCAGAGAACAAATGATGTATGAAAGTATGTTCCTCAGCATTCGTACAGCATTTGTAATTGCAGCCTAATCTGTCCTTAGTTAACATAGCTACTGTGCACTTCCATTTTTCTGCTTAAGGCAAAAAATGAAGAAATGCTAAACTGCCTTTGCTGATGCACTGGATCTAGGCAGTTATGTCAAATTGCTTTGCATACTGCCAGAAATGGAAAAGTAACCTTCAAAATCCCTACTCTCCTTGCTGCTTTGTCACTCTCTATTTCCTAGCCAAGGGAGGAGAATGATTATTGGTAAAAGAGCTGAGCCTTTTTCCCTGTCAATGTAATTCAAAGAAAGTGAGCAATCATCATTTCATGGAAATCTTTACTGTCACTTTCACAGACTATTTGAAAATACCACAAGGCACTGAAAAATCTCAGAGTAAAGATGGGAATACAAACAGTGACTCCTCAACTGCAAACTCCAAGCATTACTTATGGCATCAAGTGAAAATAAAAAGAGAGAAAGATATTCTTTCTAATATAATGTTCTGATGAGAGGCCCCAACACTTCTATAACTTTTAGGAGCTTGCAGTATATTTTCTATGTGTCAAAACTGAAAATGTCTCCAAGGTGTATTTAAAAAGAAAAAAAAAACAAGAAAAAACACAAGGAAAAAAAAAAACCCCACCCTAGCATATTAGTTTAGCAACCATGAGCCAAAACAAGGCTCCTATGTGTTGCTGCGTGGTTGGCTCTATTCCAGATGAGTTTCATGGTATCAAGTGGCAAAGGTTTTGTGAAAAGGTTAGATTTGCTTTTTGTGGGCAGCTGTGAGTTTGACTTTCTGCATTCCGATGATCAGGTCGAAGATGCCCAGTTCACTGTCATTTTGCTATTTTCAAAAAGCTTTATTTCTGCTCCATTTATGCCAGATTCCTTGCTGCAACCGGGTATGCAAGCGAATAACATAGCAAATGAGGGAAAAGTAGGTTTCCAGTTGTGCATCATTGGATTGGTCCTATTGAAACTAACAGCAAAACTGCCATTCTTTTCATTTCACTGATGCAGGATCTGGTCCCATATGAGCAGCAGGGTCTAACCCATAAACTGCTGTGTTTAATCTAAGAGATTTCTGTGTGACTGTGGTTGGAGTTCCAGTACACAAACTCTGGTAAATATAGACAAGTTCCAAAGGGGTAGCCATGTTAGTCTACTTCAGCAAAACAAACAAGGAGTCTAGTGACACTTTTAAAGACTAACAATTATTTATTTATTTATCTATCATGCAAGAATTTGTTAGTCTTTAAAAGTGCCACATGACTCCTTGTTTATTCTGATAAATAGTGTCTGAGTTTCAACCACACTTATCATAAGAAATAGATTTCTGCTAGACCTGATGGCAGAAAATGACTGTCTGTCTGCTAGGAACAACAGCTGCTATAAAGTGATGATTTTAGTACCTGAGTGTTCTATAGTGATGCTATGTAACAATTACAATGTCTGAAAAAAAAGAACCAACTCAATTTGCATGGAAATGAAGCAATCTCCAAAAGGTGTTGAAGGCAAACACCACAGAAAATGTTGCTTTATGCAGACCACATGCTGGCTGCATCCGTTGGATAAAATGTGTGTGTTAGAAAGCCTTTTACAAAATCCACACCAGTAACCATGTAAACATGAGAACAGAAAAAAGTAATTAGACTTTGCCATAAACCAATATGCTGGAGGAAATTAGTTTTATAAGTATCCAAGAGAGTTAATCTAATAAAATAGATTGTAACAGGAAGAAATGTGTTGTATTTTCTGTGTGATGTCATCTCACACCCAAGAGTGTATGGGGACATGTAATCCTTCAAGATCCATGCCTCATCAAGACTTGATCCAAAGCCGTTGATGTCAATAGGAGACTTTTTGTTGAAATCAGTGGCTTTATATCAGGATCTCAGTACACAGGATAGGTTGTGCTCAAGAAATAAGGCAGCAGTTCCATATTTTTCTTTTTACCCTGATCATTCAGTGTGTGGCTTTAGGTCCTATTTACAGCACACCATACAAACCCCAAGGCATTGGGATACAATCCACCATTTAACACATGCATGCTGCTATCCTGGGCTTCGCGTTACACGTTACTTTTGCATTGGTCATTAGAGTAAAAATCCTTCCCATTACTGTAGAAACAAGCAGTAAATTGGAGTCAGAAAGTTACTTGGCTCAGAGTTGGCTTTTGTCCCTTCTGTATCTCCTGAAGGCTTGGCAGTGGGCTGTTCGTGTGGGAGTCAGGGAGGCATCAAACAGCTCCTCTGAGTATGGACCCAGAATTTGCTGCTGAGTCTGCTCCAAAACATGCTCTGGGGCTCGTTTCAACAACAGAGTGACTTCATGATCCTCACTCTGGGTGCGTCTACACTTGTAAATTAAGTCGACTTAAGCCTGCTTAAGTCGACTTAATTTACTCCGTGTCCACACTGGAGTTTCCTTAAGTCGACTTAAGCTGTTGCTTAAGTCAACTTAAGGAAAAGTAAAGTTGACTTTGTAAAACCTAGTTTTGCATCGACTTTACTGCTTAAGTCGACTTCTTAAGTCAACTTCAGCAGTGTGGATGCCCTAAGTCGACTTGGTCGACTTAGGGCAGGGAAGACAAGGGAGCATCACATGGCTCCCTGGCAGAAGGGAGCCACTGTGGCTCCCTTGTCCTGGGGAGCCCCTGCTCCCTTGTCCCCAGACCTGAGACTTCCCTGCCAGGGGAGCCGTGGTCCTGGGGAGAAGGGCTCCCCAGCAAGGGCTCCAGTGGGAGGGGATCCCCTGCTGGCACCGTGGATGGAAAGCAGGGGAGGCGGGTGACTGGTCCCGGCAGAGCTGGGACCAAGAATCTGCTCGCCGCTTTTCAGTCCTTGCAGAGCCAGCTGTGCACCAGCTGGCTGTGCCGGGACCAAGAAGCTGCTCCCAGCTCTTCCCAGCAGAGTCAGCCAGCAGCTGAAGCACAGGTTTCCCGCTCTCCCTTCTAGCTGGGACTGAAGGGTCCCGGCTAGGAGGAAGCATGGGGCTCCCTTCTCCCCAGGACCCAAGTGGTCCCGGTTAGGAGGGTTCCCTTATGCCCAGAACCTGACAAGTTCCGAGCAGAAGGGAGCCGAGTGGTCCAGGGCAGAAGGGAGCTCCATGCTCCCTTCTCCCCCGGACCGCTCCGGGGCTTGTTGCCTGGGGAGAGCCAGCCACAAGCTCTCCTAGCCTGGGGAGCCGAGGCTTGAAAGGAACCTCACCTCCCCCTGGACCTAACTAGTCGACTTAGAGAGTCTAGTGTAGACTCTCTAAGTTGACTTAGTATGGGCCACCTTAAGTCGACTTAGGAATCCTGTGTGGGCTCTCTAAGTCGACTTAATAAGGTTGACTTAAAGTCGACTTAGTAAAGTTGACTTAGTAAAGTTGACCTAAATTCCCCAGTGTAGACATAGCCTCTGTGACTACTGCAAGCTCCCATCCTATCAGGGACTAGCAGAGCACCATTCCAGGTGAGCAGGTCATCACGCACCACAAGTTGCTCTGTGTTAGGCCCGGGCCCAGCACCCTGTCAGACTCCTCAGAAAATAGGCACGATGTCAGCCAGTTACCTGAGGTGTGCTTCTGGTCCCTGATCTTCTGGTACTCAAAATAGAGTTGCTTAATCTGCTCCCTGCAATGGTCATCAGTCCAGAAAATTTGCAAAGCTCTCAGCTTTTTTACTATCAACTGGTATACATGTTCATTCCTGGTACTTTTATTAAAGTCCATAGTTTTGCTGGTCTCACACCACAGATTCACCAAAATGTATCTATTCTCTTATGACCAGGGCCGTCCCTTGTGGGGAACGGGGCCCTGGGCCAATTAGCCTAGGCGGCGCCCCACCTCTCCATGCTGCAGGGGGTGGTGGCGGGCCCACCAGCCTGCTCGAACCCCCAGGGAGACAGCCCTGGAGGCCAAGGCCACCGGAGGAGCTAGCTCCGGCCCCAGTTTGCACTCACTGACTCACTGAGCAGCTGCTGCAGAACGAGGGAGGGTGGCTTCCATTTTCAGTTGAGTCAGGCTCATCCAGCTTGGGACACTGTTCTAGAAGATTGCAGAGTAAACTGTCAGGCTCATGCTGGACCCCAGGCTCTGGGAACAGGTAAAGTAACTAGCCTGAGACCAAATGTCTGCACTGCAATTTTACAGCTCTACAGCCAGAGCTCCATGACCCCAAGAGAACTGGCACAGGACAATGTTAACATACCCTAACAGTACAGCTGGGTTCTTTATGTCACATGCATCATCACGAATAATAGAGGGTTGGCACATCAAATTACGTCCTCAGCTGCACCTGTACAAGCCCCATTTTCTTCTGATCTTGCCTCAGTGACACATGTATAAATCCTCTAGTTATAGCTACGAAGGTGATGGGGGAAAGGGAATTGGGGAGACAGATGCATGGGTCTTCCTGAGATAATCTGATATTTGTAAAGCTTTGAATGAATAGGTGAGCTTTTGGATGGCTGACTAAACTGAAATTGGAATTCTTTGACGTTCACCCATCACAAAGGTTGTTTTATTTACAGTTTTATAATCCTCCTTTTCAATAAGACAAACCACTATTAATATTCTGCATTAAATGCATCTGTGTTTGTAAAGATAATTACTGTCTGTTTTATAAAGTGTATTTAATACAGGTGAAGGACATTTGATTGACAGAACTTGAAACTGAAACCTCTCTGCAGAGCAGTTACTTTATTTGTGGTTAGGTTATCGCTCAATCTTCTTGCCCTTTCTCTCCTTGGCTTATCTGTTTAGGCTATTAGTAACGAATGCAAAATACACTGGTATGTGGATACTTGTCCTTTAGGAACTGAACTGACACTACAAACTCATTTCATAAAGGACACCTACTTCTCAAGTGACAATAATGATTCTTGGTCGCTACCAATATGGCTTAAATTTAAACTAGTGATCTAGGGAAGAAAAACTCGTTTTTCTATTGCCAGCTCCTTAAGGCATGCAGTCTGCCTTTCAAAGATGAACACTAACATTTGATAGCAATAGTATCACTATGCAGATTTCTATAAACAAGTTTAATGATATCATTAGCATTCTCTATCCTGAAATATATTGCTCCCATTACTAATTGAAAAATGCATGGCATGTTTCAACTAATTGAGTTAATTTGCTACTTCTGAAATAAACAAAACTGAAAAGTGGTAAGACTTGAGATTTACAGTCATTACCTTTTTTAATGTCATGATTTCAATGGCAAATATGCAGCTAATCATTCTGACTAGATACAGTGGGCACATTGTTTCCTTTTTTTAAATTGAATTATGCTGTTTTGTTGAAATTGAAGTATATATGGAGACATATCTGTTTTGACCAAATAAATTTCTGAGGTCCTTATGCATTTTCCAATCATTTCCAGAGAGAGAGATGGAGGTGAACTGAAAAATGATCTTTTTGATTGGAAAATAAATGTTTTTTCACAATTATTTTCATTAAAATATCTGAAAGTTTTTCTTTTCATTAAAATGTAGAATGAAAGCAAATTATGAAACCCTTAAAGTTGTCACAAAATGGAGTTGTCACCCTCTGGCCAGTTCTAGAAGTCATCAATATGTTTACAATGAAATATGCAGAAAGAATAGCAGATATGGCAGTGGACCATGTTTGCTTAACAGAGAAATCTTCAGTGAGCTTAAGCACAAAAAGGAAGCTTGTGAGAAGTGGAAGCTGGTACAGATGACTTGAGAGGAGTATAAAAATAATGCTTGAGCATACAGGAGAGAAATCAGGAAGGTCAAATCACTAATAGAGTTGCATCTAGCACGGGCCATGAAGGGTAGCAAGAAAGGTTTTGACAGTTATGTAACAACAAGAAGAAAGTCATGGAAAGTACAGGTCCCTTTACTGAACTGGGGAAGCAACTTAATGATAGATAATGTGGAAGAGCTGAAGTACTCAATGTCTTTTTTGCCTCGGTCTTTAGACAAGGTCAGATCACAGACTATGAATACAGAGAAAGCCATGTATGTGATATACCTTGACTTTAGAAAAGCTTTAGATACCGCCTCCCACAGTATTCTTGCCAGAGGTGGCCTTAGGCTATCTAGGGCCCCCTACAAGGCCTAAACCCCTAACTGGCTCCCGAGCCCCACGCCAGCCCTTGAGGCAGGCCGCACCGGCCCCCATGCTGGCCCCTGTAGCCCAAACTGGCCCCCGTGCCCCGAGCTGAAACCTGAGCCAGCCCCCACATCTCATGGCGGACCCCACATTGGACTCTGGGCCCCTATGACAGTTCCCAGGACCCTGACCAGGTCTGTGCCAGCTCCTGGGCCCCTGAACTGCCCTGTGGCTGGTCTCGAGCTCCAAGCCAGCCCCCATGCCAGTCCCCAGGCCCCCAATCCAGTCCCCGGTCCCTAAACCAGCCCCCAGCCCCTGAACCGGCTCCCACCACAGCACTTACCTTGCTGTGGAGGTGGGGACTGGGCGGAGCGGGGAAACACGACCAGCAGGAGGGAGCATGGAGCCACGACAGGCGGCTCTTGTGGCCTCAGGCCACGCTGAGGTGTGGGGCCAGTATGGGAGCCTGAGCGGCGCTGCTGCCACTCAGGATCGGCATGCGTGCCAAATTTGGCAGGCTTGCCGGGGGTTGCTGACCCCTGTTAGGAAAAGCAGGCGACTGACCCCGACAGATGCTTTACTGCTTGGGGCCCTAGGCGGCCGCCTACCCTAAAAGCCGCCTCTGATTCTTGCCAGCAAGTTAAAGATGTATAGGTTGGATGAATTGACTATAAGGTGAATAGAAAGTTGGCTAGATCATCAGGCTCAATGAATAGTGCTCTATGTCTACTCTGCAGATGGTATCAAGCAGAGTTTCTCAGAGATTCATCCTAAGGCCAGTTTTGTTCATAGACTCATAGGCTATGTCTACACTTACTAAAGTTAGTTCCAATTAGTTAATTAGAACTAACTAATTCGAACTAATTTTAGTTAGTTCGAATTAACTTAATTTGAACTAGCATGGCCCCACTAGAATGCTAGTTGGAACTAAGCAAGTACCATGCACGGCACTTGCTTTTTTCGAATTAGTCAATTGCATTAAGGTCAATGTGTCGGTTAATTTGAACTAAGCGCTTAGTTCGAACTAACTTGGCCATATTATGTTAATTCAAACTAACTAGTTCGAATTAACTGTTAGTTCAAAAAGTATAATCGAATTTATTCATTTGAATTAAGGAAGCCCTTAATTCGAAGTAATGGAAGCTTAGTGTGGCTAAAGCTTAAGTTAGTTCTAATTAAGCTTCCTTAATTCGAACTAACTTGCCAGTGTAGACATAGCCATAGACTTTAAGGTCAGAAGGGTCCAGTACGATCATCTAATCTGACCTCCTGCAAAATGCAGGCCTCAAAACCTCACCTACCCAGTCCAGCAATGCTCTGGAACAACATCATGATTTGGATGATGGGATGGATTGCACCTTCATCAAGTTCATGTATGACACTAAATTGCGGGGAGTGGTAGATAAGTTGGCAGATAGGAATAGGATTCAGAGTGATCTAGATAAATTGGAGGATTGGGCCAAACAAAATCTGATGAGGTTTAATAAAGCACAATGCGGAGTCCTGCACTTCGAATGAAAGAATCCCATGCATTGCTACAGATTGAGGAGTAACTGGCTAAGCAGCACTTCTGCAGAAAGGGACTGAGGGTTACAATGGACAAAAAGCTGGATATGAGCCAACAGTGTGCTCTTGTTGCCAAGAAGGTTAATGGCATACTGAGCTGTATTAGTAGGACCACTGCCAGAAGATCGAGAGAAATTATTATTTCCCTCTATTCAACATTGGTGGGGCCACATTTGGAATATTTTGTCCCATTTTGGGCCCCACACTACGCAAAAGATGTTGACAAATTGGAGAGAGACCAGCAAAGAGCAAAGGAAATGACTAGGGGCACAAAACTTAGGAGGTGAGACTGAGGGAACTGAGTTTATTTAGTCTGCAGAAGAGAAGAGTGAAGAAAGATTTGATAGCAGTTTTCAAATACCTGAAGGACAGTTCCAAAGGGGATGGGCTAAGCTGCTCTCAGTGATGGCAGGACAAGCAGCAAAAGTCTCAAGTTGCAGTTCATTAGGAGGATGGTGAAACACTGCAATGGGTTGACTGGGTGGGGGGTGGAATCTGTGTCCTTAGAGGTATATAAGACCTGGCTTGACAAAGCCCAGTCTGGGGTGATTCATTATTTGCAGATGGTCCTGTTGGACTCCTGAGGTCCCTTCCAATACTAATCTTTCATGATTCTATGATTCCATGAACAGAGGACAAAACTAGATGAGAGCTTTCAGTATCACTTGCTGAGCCAACAGACTGTTTTTATTGTATTTTAATTTTGACTGGATGACAATTAGGAGCATAATGGTGCTTCTAAAAGCCTAAGTGGCTCTGCAGCAGTGGGACACAAGAGTGTGCAGAGTTCATTTCCCTTGTTTGCAACTTAAGGCTTAAGTCGACATCAGAGGAGGTGTTATTAAGTTGATTTAAACTCTTATTAAATTGACTTAAGGAAGGGCTTAAGTCGACTTAATAAAAGCCCAGTGTGCACACTGCTGGATCCTTATGCAAAAGCAAACCTCCGAATCTGTTTAGTGGCTTGATCTAGCCACTATTAATGTCAGTAGATTTCTTTCCACTGATTTTAGTGGGGACTGGATTGGGTCCTAGAATTGCCCATTACTGGTATTATATGTCTACATATAAGGATCCCTGGTTTAGCAAGGAAGCTAACAACAAAATAAAACACTTAATATCATATTCTTGCTGTTTGTGGCCTTAGATCCACATACTCACACCTCATTAATACCGACGGCTATGTCTAAACTTACTAAGTTAAGTCGACTTTGTTAAGTCCACTTAACAGCAGAGAGAGCCAATATATTGGCTTTAACTCGACTTAATAAAGTCGATTTAGCGTTAATCCCCATCTACACTGACCTTAAGTCGACTTAAGGAATTGACTTAAGGCTTAAGTTCACCTAAAAGGAGGTGTTATTAAGTAGACCTAAATTACTCCATGTCCACACTGGGCTTTCATTAAGTCGACTTAAGAAATTCCCTAAATTGACTTAATGAAAGCTTTAGTCGACTTAATAACTACCACTCCTTAGGTCGACTTAAGCCTTAACTAGACTTCTTAAATCAACTTAATGTCAGTGTGGACACCTTAATAAAGTCAACTTAAAAGGAGCCCCTTTGTTAAGTTGACTTAATAAGGTCAACTTTAAGTCGACCTGAAGTCGACCTTATTAAGTTGACTTAGCAAAGTTTTAGATCTCCAGTCAATTAATGTCAGGTCATGACCTGCAGTATCATCCTTCATGGACGGTCCACCTCTAGAGGAAGCACTCTTGGGAATTATGTGAGACTTGATACACCAATCCTTGGATCCAGAATGGCAAACTCAAAGTTCATATAGGGGCTTGTCATGTTTTTAATATGATTCCCACTAGTACTGTCCTTGAAAATGGTGTTTCTAGGAAGGATGTCACAGCAGATTGAGTCCTGAAAAATTATTGGCTGGAAGCCTAAAAGAGGCTGATATTGAAATCAGTACAGCCAGATAAGATGCTGGAAAGGAGGAAGCAGGTCTACTGTAAATAGATTCTTTGGAAAGGGCTCTAAGACCTACTGATAAAAAGCACATATAAGAGTTAGGTACTAATACAGATTGATGTCAGACCAGATCTGCTGTGCATCTCCTTGAGTCCCTTCCATGATGTTCTTTCACTTTCAATATCATATTCAAACTTCATAACTCTCCATCATATCACTCCTGCCTACATCTTTGCCCTCATTTTAACTCCTTCTATCACATACCCTCCTACTCTGCTAATCTTAATCTTTCATTCATCTACCTGCTCTTGCAAATCCATTCCTTTTACACACCAAGTTTTGACTTGGAATAGTCTCCATCCTGTGTTATTATTTCTGATTTATGCCATTCTATGCCAGCAATGCTCCTATGCCTTTTATATTAGACAAATAGGAAAGTCTCTACACAAAAGAATAAAAAGACACAAATCTGGCAACAGAAATAACAACATTAAAAAACCAATAGGGGAACACTTCAATCTCCCTGCTCACTCCTTTGATGATATGTTAATTGCTGTACTTAAGCAAATGCATAACAAATCAAAACTTCAAAGAGAAACTGCAGAGTTGGAATTCATATGCAGATTTGACACTGTTGCCTTAGGGTAAAGAGGGATTTTTGTTGGTTTTCTTATTACAACAGGTGATCTTGCCTTCTTTTTATCTCCCATCTCTCTAATATGCTGTTCTCCACTGTTTGAATCTGCACAACTGCTTTGATTTGCTGTAAGAGTATGACCTGATCCTGTGATAGCTGATGAATTTCTTCTCCAAATGGTTACCGAACCAACAAGAGGTGATGCCATCTTAGATTTAGTACTGGTGAGTAGTGAGGACCTCATAGATGAACTGGTTGTAGGGGACAACTTAGGTTCAAGTGACCATGAGCTAATTCAGTTCAAACTAATTGGAAGGATAAACAAAAATAAATCAGCGACCAGTATCTTTGACTTTAAAAAGGCTAACTTTAGAAAATTAAGGGAATTAGTTGGGGAAGTGGACTGTATAGAAGAACTCAGGAATGTAAATGTAGAAGAGGCTTGGAATCACTTCAAATCAAAGTTGCATAAACTATCTGAAGCCTACATTCCGAGGAAGGGGAAAAAATTCATAAGCAAGAGCTGTGGACCAAGCTGGATGTGTAAGCATCTCAGAAAGGCGATTAGGAGGAAGCACAGAGCCTATAAGGAGTGGAAAAGGGGAGAGATCAGCAAGGAAAGCTACCTTTTGGAGGTCAGAACATGCAGAGAGAGAGTGAGAAAGGCAAAAAGTCAAGCTGAGCTGGACCTTGCGAAGGGAATTAAAACCAATAGTAAAAGGTTCTTTAGCCATATAAATAGGAAAGAAACAAAGAAAGAAGAAGTGGGACCGCTAAAAACTGAGGATGGGGTGGAGGTCAAGGATAATCTAGGCATGGCTCAATGTCTAAATAAGTACTTTGCATCTGTTTTCAATGAGAGTGAAGTTGAGCTGGGGGGGTAGAGGTAGGGAAGCTAATGGGAATGAGATCATGAATGTAGAAATTACCATACCTGAGGTAGAAGCCAAACTTGAGCTGCTGGACGTGACTAAATTGGGGGGGGCCCGGACAATCTCCATCCAAGGATACTAAAGGAACTGGCTCATGAAATTGTCAGCCCTTTAACGAGGATTTTTAATGAATTTGTAAACTTGGGGGTTGTACCGTATGACTGGAGAATCGCTAATGTAGTTCCTATTTTCAAGAAAGGGAATAATAATGATCCGGGTAACTATTGGCCTGTTAGTTTGACTTTGGTAGTATGCAAGGTCTTGGAGAAAATTTTGAAGGAGAAAGTACTTAAGGCTATAGAGGATAACGGTAACTGTGATAAAATACAACATGGCTTTACAAAAGGGAGATCATGCCAGACCAACTTGATCTCCTCTTTTGAAAGGATAACAGATTTTTTAGATAAAGGGAATGTAGTGGACCTAATTTACTTAGATTTCAGCAAGGCATTTGATACAGTTCCACATAGGGAGTTATTAGTTAAGTTACAGAAGATGGGGATTAATATGAATATAGTAAGGTGGATAAGGAACTGGTTAAAAGGGAGGCTACAGCGGGTCATACTGAAGGGTGAATTATCAAGCTGGAGGGAGCTTACCAGTGGAGTCCCTTAGGGATCTGTCTTGGGACCGATCTTGTTCAACCTTTTTGTTACTGACCTTGGCACAAAAAGCGGGAATGTGCTAATAAAGTTTGCAGATGACACCAAGTTGGGAGGTATTGCCGATACGGAGAAGGATTGGGACACCATACAGAAAGATCTGGATGACCTTGTAAACTGGAGTATCAGGAACAGGATGAAATTTAATAATGGGAAGTGCAAGGTCATGCATTTAGGAACAAACAACAAGCATTTTTCCTATAAGTTGGGGATGCATCAGTTGGAACGGACTGAGGAGGAGAAGGATCTGGGAGTAGTGGTTGACCATAGAATGACTATGAGCCGCCAATGTGATGTGGCCGTTGTTAAGGTGCTGTTATGAGCACCCCATAAAGTGGCCGCCACCTCCCTTGTGATATAAAGTCATAGAGATTGTTTACTAGATACGCTCCCCAGGCCACGTAGCAGATACTCCCCCCAGGTCACGTATAGAAACTGTTTAGGCTTGTGACCATCAACACCAGATACTCCCCCCAGGTCACGTAGAGAAACTGTTTAGGCTTGTGACCATCAACATGCTTTATTCAAACCCTAATTCGCTCTCAGCCAGCTCCCAAAGGGGTGGGTCATCCCCCTCGCCCATGTCAGGGCATCTGGAGGGCAAGTTAATCATGGCTGCTCTGGCCCCCCCACAGAGGTGTAGAAGGCTCTGACCCGGAACCTAGAGAGCTGGTGAAAATTCCTTTGCCCAAATAAGGACAGGAGGAACCGGGCAGCCCTCGCCCCAAAATTCCTGCTGCAGCGAAATCTGGCCAATCACAGCCCTCAGCAGGAAGCAGAGGCCTAGGCCATAAAAGCTACCATGCCGCACGGAGCAGGGTAGGAGTCTCCTCGAGTTAACTGCTAGGCCTGATCACCCTGCAGTAGGAGTTCCCCCGAGAGTGCCAGCCCGAGTCGATTTCAACCTCCACCTTAAGACGTCATGCTGTTGCTAATCACCTGCCTGATAGGTTTGGTACGTATGTGACCCCGAGTATCCCCCATGTTTACTTCTTATGATTGTTTCCCTTTAAATGTATATAGTTGAATGTGAGTAACTCTTCTACCTCAGTTTTAACCCAAGGTATTACAATTGGTGTAGGTTTGGGGATTATTGTTACACATATTGTTTTATGTATAGGATTCTGCCTTTTTATTCTGAAAGCTTTATTCCTGTGTGACTCACTGTATGTTAAACTGTGGGTAATCACCTGGGGTTATCTTGTTATCTGTGAAGCTGACTGCCGGGTCTAGCTCGGCCAGCAGCAAAACTGTTAACACTTTGCATCCCAAAGAGGGAGACTAATAAAGTTTATTATTTTTGGCCACCACTTTAAGTTTCCAGGAGCCTTCCTTCTCCCATCCTTTACCTACTGCGGACAGCCGTGAAAAAAGCTAATGCGGTTCTAGGATGTATCAGGAGAGGTATTTCAAGTAGAGACAGGGAGGTGTTAGTGCCGCTGTACAAGGCACTGGTGAGACTCCATCTGGAATATTGTGTGCAGTTCTGGTCCACGATGTTTAAAAAGGATGAATTCAAATTGGAACAGGTGCAGAGAAGGGCTACCAGGATGGTCTGTGGAGTGGAAAACCTGCCTTATGAGTGGAGACTCAAGAAGCTTGGCTTGTTTAGCTTAACCAACAGAAGGCTGAGGGGGGATATGATTGCTCTCTATAAATACATCAGAGGGATTAACATCAGGGAGGGAGAGGAATTATTTGAGTACAGCACCAACGTGGACACCAGAACAAATGGTTATAAACTGTCCATCAAGAAATTTACGCTTGAAATTAGAAGCAGATTTCTAACCATTAGAGATCTAAAGTTCTGGAATAACCTTCCAAGGGGAGTTGTGGGGGCAAAAACCATAACTGCTTTCAAATCTGAGCTTGATAAATTTATGGAGGGGATGGTATGATTAGGCTATTTTGGAAATTGACTGATATTTGACTACTTGTGGTGGATTTACAAGTGGCCTAAGAGGGGAGAGTACGTGGGGTGGGTTCTGAGTTATTACAGAGAATTGCTTCTTGGATAACTGGCTGTTGAGACTTGCCCACGTGTTCAGGGTTTAACTGATCACCATATTGGGGGTCGGGAAGGAATTTTCCCCCAGGCTGATTGGCCTGGGCTCTGGGGGTTTTTCCCCTTCCTCTGTAGCAGAGGGCATGGTTCACCTACTGGTGAATTCTCTGTATCTTAAAGTCCTTAAATCATGATTTAAGGAAGTAAATATCTCAGTCATAGGTTGGTGGCCTATGAAGTTAGGAATTTGATGTTATATCCATACTTTAACTTGTGTCATTCTGGAGGAAGGCCTTAGACGGGAGGGTGTGAACAATCATTGTCTCCTTAATGTTTAGGAATTTTCCAGGTAGAATGGTCCCAGGGAGTATCCTGATGAGCCATTAAGGACATAAAGAATACAGCCATTGTGTCCTTAATGGCTTATCAGTTTACTCCCTGGGACCATATCACCTGGCAGATTCCTTAACATTAAGGAGACAATGGTTGTTCACACCCTCCCGTCTAAGGCATTCCTCCAGAATGACACAAGTTAAAGTATGGATATAACATAAAATTCTTAACTTCTAATCGAAATAGAATTCCTAGACATAAACTATATAATCATTCCCAGCAAATTACTACCTTTCTATTGATACCAAACATGACATAGTTCCTATGGATTATAACATTTATGAGATATCCATAGAAAATAATATCATAAATGCTTCCCTAAATCCAGACAGTGTCACACCCTGCCCACGTGCCCCATCCTTTGGGGGGCATGCCAGGGTTCCTCTGTGCCCCCCCCCGGCAGGGAGGGCATTGGTGTAGTCCTAGGGTAGCCCTAAGTTGACTTAGGGCTACCCCAGGGCTACACTGGCTTAATTTGACTTTAAAAAGTCAAATTAAGCCTTAGGTTGAGTAGAAAGGTGGTTTAATAAAATCGACTTAATTTTCATTGTTGACTTTATTTTGCTTAAGTAGACTTAAGCAAGCTGCTTAAGTCGACTTAAGCAAAGTGTAATGTAGACGCAGGGCAAATTAAGTCGATTGAAGCCAAACTTAAGTCGTCTTAATTTACCAGTGTAGACACAGCCTATGAGTCTATGAGTCTATGACTTAATACTTCCCAGTATTTATTTCCTCCCATTCTGTAAGTTCTCCATCTTCAAGTATCTGATGAAGTGAAATTTTCTCCCATGAAAGCTCATGTGATAAATTTGTTAGTCTTTAAAAGTGCCACTAGACTTATTGTTTGTTTTAGTTATGTTATCCTCCCTTTTCTCTTCTCCCTTCCCACAGCTTGTGCAAGAAATGTAACTAGAAGTATGCTGTCTTCCAATGTTCCCTCTAAGGTTTGGCGGCTTGTGTGCAAAATTTTCAAGCCATGTGCAAAACTTTTTCTGAATAAAATTTTTGTGCAAACTCACATGACTGAAATTATAGACATTAATTGAAGTTAAAGTGATTGTAAATAGAATTAATTAATTGTGTTTAATTAATTGAATTTGAATGAATTTTGAATTGAAATTTAATTTTTAGAAAGGTTTTTATTTAAAATCAATTTTTAAAAAGCTTTTTAAAAAAGAAGGAAGAGAAAGAAAAAAGAGAAGGAAGGAGGAGAAAAAGAAAAAAGAAAGAAGAGTAAGAAAGGAAGGAAGCAAAGAAAGAAAGAGCAGGAAAGAAGGAAGAGAAAGAAGGAAAGAAGAGAAAAAGAAAAAAAAGAAGGAAAAGAAGGAAGGAAGGAAAGAAAAAGGAAGGCAAACAAGAAAAAGAAGGGAAGAG